>CM062810.1:503016125-503596415 GCA_031772625.1 Pinus tabuliformis | reverse complement strand
TCATAAACCTGGAAAACAATGCTCTCCTCAAATAAGCCCAAATTCTGCAAGTAACATTATGTGAGGAGAAAGAACAACAGGGGCAGTAGACATTTCAGGGGAAGGGTTGATGGAGCAGGCAGGGGAGTTCGTAACCTATCTCTTATAGATGTTCCTATCATTGATATGACAGAAGAAAGGCCTCTTAGAGCAAGCATGGCCGGAAAGTCTCCCAAATGAATTTTATCATATCCATGAACATAAGAGGTCTGGGGGCAGACCAAATTTTTTTGGCTTTAAAGAATATTTTCCTCTCAGCAAGTCCCAAAATCATTTTAATTCAAGAGACCATGCATGCCTCTTCTATTGCAATTTCCTATTTCAGGAAGATGTTTCCATCATGGCACATAACTGCTTTGGAAGCTAACGGCCTTTCTGGAGGCTTAGCGGTGTTATGGGATCCTGATTGGATCAAAGAAAAAGCATATAGATGTCTGGCAGGCATCCTCATCTCGGCGCAAATTAGGGGGCATAAATGTCCAATAAACATTTTGAATATATATGCGCCCTACAAGAACAGATTGCCTTTCTGGGAGAAACTTTTCGCTTCAGAAATTTTTGACATTGAATTTTTGCTGATTGCAGGAGATCTTAATGTCACTTTAAATATGGATGAAATATGGGGCATCAGCAAGAAAAAGGATCCCCTTGCTGACAGAATAAAAAATGAACTCTTAAGCAGGAATTTGGTTGATATCCTCCCTCCCAAAATGCTTCCGACGTGGGAAAATGGAAGAGTCGAGAAGGCTTATATAGCTAAGAGGCTCGATAGATTTATTCTTCATGATAGTTTAATTGATGAGATGGGCATGCCGTTCTCATCGATTGAGAATGTGTTCATATCTGATCACAGACCGATTCTGTTAGGCTGGAGAGAAAAGGGTTTTAGGAAAGGCTACTCATTCAAATTCAACAGATCATGTCTGGAGGATCCAGAGTTTAATGATATGATAATAAAATCCTGGAATGAGTTATCGTCTAAAAAAACTTTTCCATCTTTAATGACCTTCAGGGATAAAATGGATTCCATTCGAAAGGTGGTTAAGGAGTGGAAATTCAAGAAAAGGAAAATGAACAGAAAGGCTCTCCGAGAAGTTCAAATAGAGTTAGACAGCGCATCGAGATCCATGGCTTCCCATCTTCTATCTTTCAAGATGAGATGCCGGATAAAGGAGCTTCAAAAGAAAAAACTTAAAATTTTAGAACAGGAGGAAATTTTTTGGAGATTGAAGAGTAGGGCGATCTGGCTTAAGGAGGGGGACAAGAATACAATTTTTTTTCATAAATACGCGAGCTCCAGACGGGAAAAGAATTCTATTTGGAAAATAAGTGATGGAAGAGGAGGTTTCTTATGCTCTCAACAGGATATCTCAAACGAGGCCGTGAGATTCTTTGAAAATTAGTACAAGAGATCTGAAGTCTGCAGGATTCAGGATATTTTGTGGGGCATAGAATTGTTCCCTCAGATGTTCGATGAGGAATTAAATGATCAAATTTTCCAGCCAGTAACTGAGGAGGAACTTTTATCAACAATGAAATCTTTTAAAAGGGACAAATGCCCAGGTCCAGACGGCTGGACGATAGAATTCTTAATACACTTTTTCGATCTTATCAAATGTGATCTATTAAGGATGGTGGAAGGATCCAGGATGTCTGGCAGTATCAATCAGAAAACTTCCTCCACTCATATAGCACTCATTCCAAAAAAGGGAGAAGCAGAATCTTTCTTGGATTTTAGACCGATTTCACTTTGTAACATCTCTTTCAAAATCATCTCAAAAATCATTGCAGAAAGAATCAAATAAACTCTTTCAAATTTCTTAACAAGGGATTAGCATGGCTTTTTAAAGGGAAGAAATATTTTGGACGCGGTTGCTAATACTCAAGAAGGCCTGTTTGCCATACATTCAAAAAAAAGGGATGATGTCATTTTCAAGATTGATCTTCGCAAGGCATATGACTGCCTTGACTGGGGCTTCACCAGGTGTTTACTGGCAAAGATTGGTTTAAGAGCCAACATGATTAACTGGATCATGGCTTGTGTCGAAAAGGTGAACTATGCGATCATTATCAATGGGATTCCATCTTCTTATTTCCTTGCGGCCAGGGGTCTTCGCCAAGGCTGTCCCCTATCGCCCCTCTTATTCATCTTGGCTATGAATTCGCTTAGCCTCCATATCAACAAAGTTGTCAAGGAAAACAGGTGTCGTCCACTAAAAATCTGCAGGAATTCTTCAATCTCACATAATCTATTTGTGGATGATATTATTTTGTTCAGAATGTTATGTAGGCTCACCTGGTTGTGTTTTTATGATATCCTTAAAAATTTTCAAAAGGCTACAGGATTGAAAATAAATAGGAAGAAGTCAATAATTTACCACAATGATATCAGTCAGGAAGCAGTTGATTGGTTATCAGCTCTTTTCGGAGTTGAGACGCAATCCATCAGACTTGGAATTAAATATTTGGGTTTCCAGATTAAAGCAAATGGATATTCAAAGACGGATTGGCAATGGATTCTAGATAGATACTACAAGAAGATTTCAGTTTGGGAATACAGGTGTCTTTCTCTGGCAGGAAGGGTGATCTTGGCGCAATCAGTGTTAAATCAATTGGCAGTATACTGGGCCCATCTATTTTTTCTTCCTGCGAGCATTATCCAAAAAATGAATAGGCTAACTGCGAATTTTATATGGGGAGGCCAAGCGGGAAAAAGGAAATTCCATCTCTCAAAATTATCTGATATCTCTTTGCCGAAGAGCATGGGAGGATGGGGTCTGCTGGACTTACGGACTTTCGGAAAGGCTCTATTATGTAAGTCATTGTGGAGAGGGATTTATGGAGAGGGTTCATGGAGCGCCACAATCCAAAAGAAATACTTGGGCAGGAAGGATTTTTCTTTCTGGTTCAGGGAGGGAAGGATCGGCCCCAATTATGGCTCCTCAATTTGGTTAAGCCTTCGTAAGGTAGAAAGATATTTCTTGAAGAACTTAATTTGGCGCTTTCAAGCAGGAAATAAGATCCTTATTGGAATAGACCAGTTTCTGAGTGGTGCCGAGGAAATCAATGTGCCCGAAACTTTGTTAAACTTTTTTCATAGAAAAGGTTTTTTCTATTGGGACAGTTTGATCTCTGGTTGGCAAGGTTCGATCCCTCTGTGGAAAGACGTAGAAAGTCTGGAAATGCCGGTTGCTATCGCTCAACAATGGGAACTCTTAAGGATGTGCCTCAGGAATTGCGGTATTTTTCGCTCATCGGGGTCTGATTGTCTCATCTGGAAAAATTCAAAAGGGATGAATCTTGTTCGTGTTAAAGATGTTTATCAGAATTTAATTGGTATGAAGGGTGCCCCGCACAGTCCTATTTTTCCTTGCATATTTTGGAAAGTTGGATGTCCTTCTAAAATGATTTACTTTTCCTGGTTGACTTTCCACAATAAAAATCTATCTTGGGAAAACTTGATGAAGCGGGGATGGCAAGGTCCTGGTTTTTGCCCTATATGCAGGTCAGCGGAGGAAAACAACTGTCATTTATTTTAAATTGCCAAAAATCTAAGTAATTATGGAAATCTTTGGAGAATTGTTATGGAATTCAGCGTATGCCTCACGCTTCAATTATTGAAGCGTTTCTCTGGTGGAGTGAGCAAAAAGATATATGGCGACCACTGTTTATTATCACCCTTTGGAGCATTTGGAAGTGGAGAAACAATTCTATTTTCAATGACAGAAAATCTCCTTTTTTGGAAATCTTCTCCAATATTGTATCCCTCTATGACAATCTCCCGCAAAAGATGCTCAAGCAAAAAAAGGAGGCCTGTATAGCCCATTCACAGGCGCTCACATCTCTCCCAAGGGCATTTTTCGATGGAGCTGAACAGAAGGGATCCTGTGGCTGTGGGGTTTATATTATTGTAAATGAAAATAGCAAATTTCACATCCATTGGAATGGTGGGAAGGGCTCCAACAGCAAAGCTGAAGCGATGGCTCTTGCTGGCCTGTTATACTTTTGTTCCTTTCTAAACATTCAGTCTGTCTCAATTCTTGGAGATTCAAAAGTAATGGTGGACTATGTTGCAAGGAAAAATAATATTTTCAAGCCTCACCTAGTTGGATGGTTGGACAGGATCAGGTTTTTTTGGGGAAGAATGGAGGGAAGTTCAATTCACCACATCAACAGGGCTCAAAACCAGCAGGCAGACTTATTGTCAAAGAAGGGTCTTCTTTCGGCTCCAGGCTTTTGGTTTTTGCAGGTATCTTCTGAAGAGAAAATTTTCACTATCCAGGAATTTTCTCTTCCAGTTTTCTAATTCTATTATTGCAGATCCTCAATTATGCCTGTGTGTCTTATCGTTTGGCCAAAAGTTTTCCCTATGATTTTGTTTAAAGACTGATGCATCTTGTGAACTTTTCTATGTAAGATTTCCTATATATGAAACGGTGCCTCCTATGCCAATGCTATGGTCATCATAAAGCTAGTGGCCGGATGACAGTTTATGAGCTGTAGTTTTTTCTGGCAAGTTTGTCTTGCATTTTTTGGGTTTATGCTCCTCACTCATGCAGCTCTTGATAGACCTATTTGGATCTTTTTCAGAATTATATGCAAATGTAATACTGTGACTCTTTATATACCTTATATAATACAATCTTGCTTTTTTTGACCTGAAAAAAACGATTCAATGTCCAACAAATAACACTGAATTGACTAGTTTGATCAATGAGGATGGAAAAAAATAAAGTAAATAATGAAAAATAACGTTAAAATTTTTAAATGCATCTATAAATCATATTACTGTATGAAGTTTTCATATATTGTGTTAGTTTTGTAATATATATTATATATATATATATATATATGTTAGAGGTGAAACAATATTATTTGGGTTTATATATATATATATATATGTTAGAGGTGAAACAATATTATTTGGGTTTTTCTTAATGAATAAATTTAAATTGTGAAAAATTTAACTTTACACTGATTAGAATATTAAATTTTTGTATTACTTGGTTTCAATAATAAAAATAAACTTGGTAACAATCTAGATAAGTCTTATAAGAACCAACTTAAGTAACATTTATTAAGTAGGATTATTGTATTAAATAATATTTATTAAATATTCTATTAAATAATATTTATACTATTATAGTATTAATTTAAGTGGTAAATTGTTAGGGATATTTCACTGAGCAATTTATTACAATACATTTACTAAAATTGTTAAATTTTATATTGTGAATGTTAAACATTTTTATATATCAAATTTTTTATTCGTTGTTTTTTATTTTTAAAAAATTAATTGGTTGAAATGTAAAAAATATAGAAAAAAAATACACATACTATTCATAATATATACAAAATTGTGGGAAAATTTTATCCGAGAAGACACATTTAGAAAGGAAGATTTCTTTACTCTCTTTTCTATGGTATGGAAAATGTGCAAGTATAAAGAAAGATGAGTTTTCGATGGAATTACTTCAAACCCATGGTTTGTAAGGCCACTACAAAATCTTGACCCCCTCTATTTTTCTCTCTAACTTCCGACTAGTTTCTCTACTCAACTATGGAACAAAATACAATATCATAGAATGGAAACCTGATTGCTCGTAATGGTTTTGTATTTAACATAGTCTCATAGTCAACTAGGGGTAAGGTTTGATTGCCTTAACCTTCAACTATATTTACGAGTTTGAATTTCTAGATTTTTCTTCAAATTCCTTATGTGGCTAGCCATGCATGAGTAATTGTGTTGATGTGGCGTCCACACATACCTTGGTGGTCAACACAATAGGTCAAATTGCGAGAGGCATAAATTTTGTATATGTACACCATTTGATATGATCCTTGCACTGTTGGAAAGGTGGTCTCTAAGTGTAGAACAATTCTAGGGATTTGGCATGAACAATAGTTTTTTGACCCCAAAACATACCATTTAATGCCTCAAAATGGCTCCCAAAGGTTTTAAACCCCAACTCTCCAAACTGGGACTTCCCCGATAAAAATGACCCTACAAATTGATTCCTTCAATTTTTCCACTTTAGAATCATTGAGATGGATGACAAATAACATAATGATCCAATCCAGGTCACTCTAGTAAGCACTAAATGACATTTACTAAGTGCAATGACAATATTTTTCACATTTAATTGCCTTTGATTTATGAAATAAGTGCTAAAAGTTACAAGCCGTGCATTTTCCATTAAACTTAAAAAATATAAACCATAATCATGCTTCAATCTATTCTTGAGGAGGCTAAACACTACAACTGAAAATCATATTATTGTTTAAGGGGCTTACAAGGGCATTAATTATCATAGAGAGCACACAAAATGAGAAAGTTGAGGCTTAAAGTGTCACCCTTATAATGTACATATGGAGATACTTAAACATGATAATTGATGTGATGCTAAGTACCTAGGAAGGGACTTGACAAGGATGATTAGTATAATGTGGCCATACTCATGACAAAAGAACCCTAACTCATTGGTATATGAACCCACCAATTAATGTAATGATTCATACTCATGTAATGAAGATCACTAGGTAGTTTGTGGATAAAAAATGTAATAACTAATGGTAATTGGCATAGACCTTGAAGAATACTCATTAGGGTTCACACACTAACAACTTAGTGAGTATTATTCAATGAGTGTGACCATATTACATTAATTATCCTCTATAGGTACCTAAGAATAAAGTAATTATCCTCCATAGGTACCTCCTGTGTACATTACTATACTCCTTCCAACAACATTCTTTATCCCTTCAAGACACAAAACTAATGATTCCATGGTCTCACAACTCACACAATTTATAATAGTGAGGGTTCCACTTTTTAGCTCACGTAGTCTCACAACTCACAATGTACTATGTTTCTCTCATAGTGTCACACTCAATGAAGCACTTAAATAGCACTGACATGCTCATGGTCTCACAACTAAAGAAATAACATTAATAATGTGCCAACGATCAAGAAACTCAACGGTCATAGCTAAAGGAAATCATTGACATACTCACTCATGGATGCCAATTTTTTGTTAGGAATATACGATTGCAAAGTTTTATGAAAAGCCCCTAAAACTAATCCTAATTAAAAGTGACAAACACTTAATTGCTTGACCTCACTATTGGTAAATTGTCTTTTCAATTATTTCCTAGATATGTTATTAATGGACCCACCAACTAGAATGCACTAGAGTGATAAGACTATACTTAGTTATGACAATCTTATTTGTTACAAATATTTTTTCATGTTTAATGTAGTCTTTCTCTACTTCTCACATGATGATTATGGTTATAAAGATTTCATGTTATAGACAATGATATGGTTGTGGCATGTTGTTCATGGTGATGATCATGTATGACTATAACTTTCAATATGATTCAATAAAGGACACCCACATATTATAGACTTTGAGCGTTAATAAGTAATGTAAATATTGTATCATGTTGAGGATAGTTTATTGATTTTTCATGGTTTCTTGTGCTTCATCTTTGATTATATGTCGATCTTGTATACTTGCAAATGACTAGTTAGTTTGAATGAAGTGGTGTGTATGTGTGTGAACAAGTGTTCGCTAGAGTAGGGTGAAGAGATTCTAAGCTCAAATATTATATGTTTATAGGCATCCACATGTGAAAATGTTGGGGATCAAGACCTAAGGTCTTAACCGTACCTCAATAATCGATAAAGTGCATAACCCATATCAACTATAGAACTAGAAAATTATTGTGAGATGACTTATAAACTTGCAATAAGATCTCATTAGGTTTGTGAATGCACTTTGTGATTGGTGTTATTGTATCCAAGGTCCTTTACATTAGTACAAAGGCTTAAATGGTGTATGTGCATGCTTAATGCATTGATATCTCATTTTAAATTTGTTCTTTGGGGCTTTGCTTGCACTTAATTTGTTCTCTAATGGAGTTTTAAAGCCAAGATAGAAGTAATACCTTGGAAAGTGGTTTAGAAGCTTAGATTATTCTATCAATTGCTATTATACTTTGTTCATTGTATGATCATTTCACCACTATGATTGAGGGATAAACTTGGTTAAATAAAATAGACCATGTATGTGTTGATGTGGTTAACATTGGAGGCATTTGGACTTGGGTTTGTGCTCATAGTTTCTATCTACTAGTCGAATTTATCTTGGCATGGCTTAGACACCATACTTGAATAGTGAAAAGAAGGTGAGCTTTGAGCTTGGAATAGCCTACAATTTCATTCCACTATGTGTGTTTGTATGGCATTAATTTGATATGTTGCGAGTATAACTTTCAAGTATTCGCTAGACCTTTGTTTAAAGCCATTAATTCATTTTCTCTAAAAAAATTTCTTCATACATACTTTGTGTATTAATGTTTTAAAAAATATTTGGCATGTAGAGGTCAAGCCATGCTTGATCTCTTTCATTGTTGGTTATGTATTGAAAACATGAAAACCATTGTCACTATTGTTGTGTCTAGTATATAGTAGGCTTAGGTCATCAGGCTCGAACCCCTAACCTTATATTAGGGGTTATTTAGGTGAGATAAGGCACAAGTTATTTGTAGATAATAAGTTGTTGCACGTTGCATGGGTAAAGAGCATGATTAGGCTTATATACATGCCTTTACATTATTTAGGGAAAGATGATCAATAATGGCAAAAAAACATGACCATAACCTCATTACTAGTAGCCAAAAAGGACCTCATCAACAAAACATCACCAAAATTAAAGGAGATAAGGTGATTGTCATTAACCATCATGGTTGTTGTGCAAACATAAAAAATTAAAACGATATTTGTACTGAAGGTTTATAACCATTAACGTAGAAATGGTGAGAGCCCTTAAAAATCCCTCACTATTTCTGATGCAGGAGAATTTAGACCTAGTCAGCAATGTGATGGTATGATCACATGTTGTGGCTAACAAAGGGTTGGAAGACAAGAGATTAATTAATTTTATTAATTTAAATGTATGAGAGTGTTTTATTTGTTGTCAAAATCTGAGCAGAAAAGGGTATAAGTAGCTGATTGATCCTCCTTGCGTGGAGATCAGGCCAAGCAGTTAGATTATCTAGTTTGAATAGGATATGAGGGATTTGAAAGCTTAAATTAGCATTTGTTTGAGAAAAGAGTGGAGTGAAGAGATTCTTTAGGGAAGAATGAGAGATTTCTGGATCTGAACTAAATGGGTTCATGAATCCACATTTTGTATAAATTGTAATCTTTTGGAATGAGTAAGGGGTTAGATTCAGATGGAAAGATAGGATGGATGAGCGAGGGAAGAACTGAAACAATCGAGTGTGACTATTTCTTCTGTAAATATTTATTAATATGAATATAGTGTGGATTGTGTATTACTTTGTGTAATTTAGTATTGAGTGTGTTTATAACTTTTAGTCTCTGGATTGAGGATTTGAGAATTACTGTGTTTGTTGATGCTCATAATATAGGATAAGAGTGTGTGTTCTGTATATAATGTAGAAAACTGGTTGATGTGGATTATCCCTACCAGATTAGCAGACAAATATTGAATGAAGGAATGAATCATCATTGATCACAGGTTTGATCAATGATGATATGGTTGTAAGAAGATCGTAAGCATTCTCTAATGAATGTGCATGCTGTTTAATACAAGAAATAGACCCGAAACATCAAAAGACTGAGTTGACTGATAATTTGTGAAGAAACTCCAAAATAAGTCAGGACCGTCCGTTGGCTGACAGATACGACAGAGATTAGCAACTGTGGGGGTAGGAGTGTACGAATTTCTTGATCGTGGCTGAAGCCCCGCACTCGCTCTTAGTCGTCGATCTCATATTCAAACTCTTAGGTCACAATTGATTGTGGGGGTTAAGCCCATTTTTAAACCGTGTGCTAGTTGAAGTCCCACAAACCGTAGATTTGATGGCCTCTTATATCCAATGGATATCGGGTCATAGTGTGATCGAACTTTAATTTCAAAAACAGATCCTAAAATCTATACATCAAGAATTTATATTCCTTATCGGTTCTGTAAGGGTGGGTAAACTTTGCGCATGATCCACATCCGATATCGTTGTTAACCGTTGGATCAAGTTTGCTTTGATCAAATGATGGAAGATCACCGATTAGTTTCGTTGATCGGGTGAACCATCAACTATCGGATTAAAGGTAAGATCAATGACGGAGAATTAACTTGATAATGTTTGTGGGAAATTCGGACCCGATATGTTATTAGCACGCGTTAAACCTATTTGAGATCCAGTCAGATGCGGTAGAAGTGGGACCGAGCTCGTTGACAGGTAATGTCTGTGTTTTTCATTGATCGGGTGAATAGTCGGGTTTTCTATGTTTTGGGTTTCGATAACTTGATGGGGGTTTATTAAGTCAAGTGAACAGGGATTTAATTAGTTTTAATTCCGAATTTATGAAAGGGTGTAACCTTGCTTCACTTTGGAGGTTATGTGGGCATAACTCATAGGTCCTGTTAGTTCCAGTCTTTGCAGCCTATCACCAGCGATCAAAGTGGGCTCTTACTATGTTTGGTTTTCAGAGATGTTTTGCACATGATGATTCAGTGTAAAAATTTCATAAGCGTGTCCATAAGAAGAAGCTCGGAAAGAGATTTCCAACGGTATATCAAACTCCTGAAACCGGCTCTCGGATCAGAAGATATGATCAAATGAATGATTGACTCAAAGATCTCCCTGTGCCGCAGTTCATGTATTTAATGATCCAGAGGAAGCTAGGAGATGCTAGTGGCTAGTTTTGTGGCTGGATTATGATAGAGAAGGAGAGAACATAGCATTTGAGGTTTATTGTCATGCTGCTAATCCTCCTCTCAAACATATGGCCAGCTTGTTTCTCTGCTTTGATTGAAAGAGACACACATGACTTTGTGCAGAGGGCACTGTACATTGCTGATCGTGATATTGCTGGTGAAAATTTTACAGCTGCTAGTCTCATGGTTCTAGAAAGAAATACTTGGAGATTTATAGGTATGAATCTTGGGCAAGGCAATTGTTATGGGATATGATGTTATGCACTACAGATAATTCGAAACATTTTGATGCATATAGATAGAATATATGTTGCAAACTCCAAAAAAAACACATGTCCATGAACTTGGATTAAATCTGGAGAGACCATATAGTTCATGCTGCAAAAATTAAGGATAGGCTATTGAATACTCTTCTTGAACTTGTATGTTGTGAAAGAACTGGAGAAATCATCAATCGAGGTTTAATGTGTAATATCATTAAAATGCTAATAGGCTGGATTGCAATCTGAATGCTACATTGGATGGTGTATCTATAATACCTACATTTGAGGATCACGACCATGCCAATATTGTCTCACCCATGGACAGACCAAGGTTTGAATGCTTGCAATAGAATACTGACGATTTGGATACCGATAGTAATTATTTAGAAGTTAATTTTGAAGATTGGAGTTTTTTTTGCTCAAGTGTCTGCTCAAGAAGTGAGGATCAAAACAATGGTGAAACACATTGAAATCTTTGAGCACATTCACGATGACAGTGGAAATGCCACAAAGTGGGGCCTTTCAAAATGTGAAGAGTACAGTGAAGGCAATATGTTTTGAACTACCAAATTGAAAAAAGAAGTTGAAGAAGCATTGCCCCCTTTCCCTGTGTCACTTTATATTGCTGAGCCAGTAGTCAATATCAATAATGAAGTATTGCCCCATGATTCCGTCATTTCTATGGCTAGTAAAACATGGGAAAAGAATCAAATCAACACAAGTAGCACTTTCAAGAAATTTGTGAAGATCAAATTATTAGCTTTCCAGCATGATTGTGCTCATAATCTGTCTATGAATTTTCACTTTCGTAATATGAAGCACGACGATTATCTGATTAGCTGCACAGAGTTTGAAGTACAACTTCAGACATTTGTTTTGTGGGTGGATTTTTGCGCAGCAAATAAACTCTGCCAGTTGATTGAAGGCATCGGATATCACTCTAAATTTTCAGATGAAGCAAAAGGTGGTGGTTCTTTCATTGGCAGAACCGATATTCCACAAAGAAGTATACAGATTAATGTTTCTACATCTCTCGCTAGGATTATTCTGAGCTTCCCTATGGAAAAAATTAACCAGTATATGAATCCATATTTATTAAGGGACAATTTCATTTGCATTGATCTTTCCGAGCCTGCAAGTGTATCAGAATGTGAGCAAGAAGAGTTGCTTAAAGAAAATGAAATATCTTTAAATGGCATTCATTTTCCTTCATCCAATTTTGTCAATCTGAAATTGGGAGAGAGTATCTTATTTCTAATTTACCCTTCAGAGGAAAATAAAGCAAAGATGATCAGTGGGGATCTCGATGAAATGCAGTTTTCTGCTCGGAAGGTTTTAAGCCTCTTAAATGGAAAAGAAAGTGATTATTCAGTCATAGGCTTCCGATGGCAGGAGATTCCTCGTACAGGGCTGAGGAATGAGGAGAAAGAATGGGAAGAAGGCAATGAACAATGCACAAGAGGAGGAAGGGGAAGTAGAGGAGTGAGTGGAAACAATTCAGAATTTCATGGTGCATCAACTGCGGGAGCTTTAGAAGTTAAAGATTTTGACATTCAAGAGAAGATTATTCAGAACTCTTCTATATTCATTCAGTTCTGTTCACCGCATGCACAACTTGATCTTTATGGCTCTGGGCACATTCTAATAGCTAATCTTTTGAATCTACTAACCAATTGCATTTGTTTTGAAGGGAACAAAGAAACTTGTTTGAATCTAGAAGGAAAACCTGTGAAAAAAGGTTTTCATTCAGAGGTAGCATAGTCCTTGATTTTGATTCAGTGCAACATTGTTGATATTGCAATAGATTTGGCAGAGTCCACGAATATAAGGGTTTTCACGGACGTTTCCTTGGAAAGGGAACTTCCAAGATTTTGGTCCAGTTTTCGACTAACAGTTAGGAATGTTGATGTTCTATCCGTGTCAAATCTTGGGGGTGTGTCTGGTGCAAGCTATTTCTCGCTAAATCATGAAGAGGCATTATTGTATGGATCGCTAATTGACAAATTGGAGAATTCCCAATCTGTTGTTGCAGCTAGAGAATTGTGTTTACTGTGCTGCGAAAAAAACTGTTTTCAGGCGCTGTAATGGGCAAGGTAATTCTGAATTGGCTAATGGAAATGCAGGAACAACAATTACACATCTTTATAATCGACGAGATTTACAGAGTCTTACAGCTGTTACAGTCAGATGTTGTACACTTATTGCACCTGGTGGTTGTCTTGATTACTTGGCATCAATTATTTCATTTTTTAATCAGTCTTCTCAGGTTGAGAACAAAATCACTCATACTGATCCACAAGAATGGCAAGGCAAGTCCTATTTTACTTCCATTTTGCTAGAATTACTAGACATTGCTGTTAGTTATGAGCCTTTTCTTAAAGGCTCAAGAATCAGTAGTGCTGCTAATAATGTTGAAGAAGCATGTGCATCTGTTGCTTGCATTTTAGTTGCTGCAGCAGTGATGGTTTCATCAAAGACAAATCCTAGTACAGAGAACACAAAATACACCATATTGTTGGAAGATGTAGGTTTGCTGGTCTTGGATTTATCGAAAGGAAGCAACGATAAGCTTGCCTATGATGTAGAGTCCTTACAATCAGCATGGGAGACTCTTCATGATCGCCTATCTATTGGCCGAAAAGTGGACTTGCTACTTTTATCTTGTTCCATGTACACTGGGTTTGATCCTAATTTTGGCATTTCCGCGACGGGAATTCAGAGACATGTGGCATTATTAGAATTTTTCTAGGAACCGATGGCAAATGTTTTAGCCATGAAAACATTAGCGCTGAGTTTTTGAAGGGGATAGATGGCAGCGTTCAAATTTTCCAATGGACAGGTGGCAGAGTTTGTGGGTTTGAAATCAACAGCTGTTAAAACGTTCCAGATTTCCAGCGATGACACCTTCAGCAGTTCGAGTTCAAAAGATTGCAGTAAATCTATTTTGATGAGATCTAAATAAATTATTTAATTATGATTTTAATTTATGTAATTCGACTGTAATAGATATTTGGTTTTCTTTTTAGTTTTAATTATTTTGATTCCTATGTTTAGGAAATCATAATTAATATGTAATAGAGTATATATAGGGTGATTTTTGAAGATGTAGAGGTTCGATTTTTGCAACAGGAAGAGGCATTTGGACTGTGTAAAATTTCTTTAAATATTATTTTAATAACAGTTTCTACCCTTTAGACCTGAGATCCATTATGGTGTTTAATGTCCAGTATGTTTTTCTCGTATATTCACTTACATATTTTTTCTTTCTGCTATTTTTGTTACAACATGATCTAAGAGAAGTGTTAGGAATCCATCCCCTATGATGCTCCTTTCGCAATGATTTTTCTATTAGATGTAGTCATTGTCTATGCAGAATTCATCCTCTGTTAGATGCTTTGTTGAGCAACCTCGTGTTCCTCTTTCGTCTAACACTGCTACTGTAGATCCATTCCATGTTTTATGCCTGTAGGGAAGCGGGCTTTCTCCTCTATTCTTCTCACATTTGCAATCTTTTATCTGGTTGAACATTGCACTTACTTTGCCCCAAGTTTGCCGAAAAAAATTGGCATCGACTCCATAGCCCAATGGTCCTTTCTCTTTCTGTTTTCGACCCAAAAACCTTTCAAACAAATCCCCGCACTCCATAGCTAGCCTAAGATTCACTTATTGTAGCCACATTTTGGTGGCAAAGAGAGAGCCCTCTCTGGTCTGGCAGGGCTAGATACCAGATCGAAAGCTTGGTCTGTGGTTACCTCAGAGTTGCCTCTTCTCATCCTTGAGGTTAATTCTGAGTGCTAACATATTGGCACCATTGCCAGGGACGAGGTGACAGATCTTCTCCGGGAAAGATCGTTCAAGTTGCAGATCTGATTGCTGATGGTGGACAACAGTCAGACACATATGAAGGCTGAAATCATCTACCTGACGACTCCATTGTTCAAGATCCCAAGCTTCAAAGTTTCAAAGCGACTTCACTGCCAATGAATCCAGAATCTAGATTTCAGAACGTTGATGGTAATCACCGATGACAGGGTATGTGGCAAATCCGTTATCTAGTGAAATGTTATTGACTTTAAGGGATGAGTTAGCAAAATTTCAGATTGATCAGAATTTCTCAACATCAGTGTTTCTTTGTTTGAAATCCAGCCGACTCACACCTGAAAGTAAATATTGTTTTCTTGGCTTAGTTGCTGAAAGATTAGAAAATGAAATTGAACTATTGGATGTTCAAATTAAATCACATGAATTCAAAAAAGTTCTTGGAAACTCTCCCTCCTTCAAAACAAGAAACAATAGGGTTGTTCGTGGATGTTTGCATTGACAGTTTGTAGTTGGAGGCCTGTGTTGAGGAGTTAGGGCAGAAAACAGAGTCTGGTTTCTTTGATCCTATTGCAACGTACATGTAATTTTTTTAGCGATAGATTAGATTGTCTTTTACACAACCAGACTCATTTTGTGCATGTATGGCTATCAACATTTCCATTTGTGTCCTGGTTCAAGCACTTCCAAGCAGTATCCTTGTCACAGTTACTTGATTGGTTGATCTGGCATTACAACATCACTTGATCTATTGATTTTGCTGCAAAGTAGGGTAGGTTTGTGCATAAATAAGCTGCCCAAGGCAACACTTTGCTTCCGGTATTTGTTTATGTATAGGTTGCAGTGTATCTATGTTTTTGGATTGGTATAGGTTGTTCAGGTTTGCTGACCATATTTCCCAATGGATGAGGCACTTGGTCTATGGTGTTCTTGACACCTCCAGGGAGCTGCCATCCCCAATAAGGCCAATGTTAGTTCCAGTCTTCGCAGCCTATCACTAGGGATCAAAGTGGGCTCTTACGATGTTTGGTTTTCAGAGATGTTTTTCACATAATATTTAGTGCAAAACATTTCATAAGTGTGTCCATCAGAAGAATCTCGGAAAGAGCTTTCCAACGGTATATCACACTCCCAAAACCGGCTCCCAGATCATAAGATATTATCAAATGAATGATTGACTCAAAGATCTCCTTGTGTAGCAGTTCATGTATTTAATGATCCACAGGAAGCTAGGAGATGTCAGTGGCTAATTTTTTGGTTGGATTGTGATAGATAATTAGAAAACATAGCATTTGAGGTCTATTTCCGTGCTACTAATCCTCATCTCAAACATATGGCGAGCTTATTTCTCTGCTTTGATTGAAAGAGACACCCATGAATCTGTGTAGGGGGCACTGTACCTTGGTGACAATGATATTGCTGGTGAAAAGTTTACAGCTGCTAGTCTCATGGTTCTAGAAAGAAATAGTTGGAGATTTATAGGTATGAACCTTGGGCGGGCAATTGTTATGGGCTATGATGCTATGCACTGCAGATGATTCGGAACATTTTGATGTATATAGATAAATATATGTTACAAACTCCAACAAAACACCTGTCCATGAACTTGGATTAAATTTGGAGCGACCATATAGTTCGTGCTGCAAAAATTAAGGATAAGCTATTGAATACTCTTCTTGAACTTGTATGTTGTGAAAGAAATCATCAATCAAGGTTTAATGTGTAATATCATTAAAATGCTAACAGGCTGGTGATGAGCCCCAGAAATGGGTAATTATATGGGCTCATTCAACCTCCTAATTTGACTTAATCCACCATTCTCATTAGTTTATTGCATGTTTTTTATTATATTTATGCTAATAGAGTGAATTGGGTTGGTCATTATGCCAACAAGTCTAATGTGTGCTTTATGCAGTTTTTTGGTCAATTTTGAGACAAAATCAAAGGTTTAATGAGCACTTGGCAGCCAAATTCGTGGAAGAACAAGCGAGAGGATTTGTAGGAAGGTGTCCCCTTCATTTATGAGCCCTTATCTCGAATTCTCCATCAAAAACTCAGAGCACAAGGGGCAGCCAAGCAAGTCAAGTAGGACTGTTGTTAACTGCAAGTTTTGGCAGCTAAGTCCCTAAAGTTTATGAGGCCTGTTGGGGTCCTCAATTTGTATAAATAATAAGGCTTAGGGCCTCAGTTTGGTTAGTCAGATGGTAGTCAGATTTTAGTCAGATGTTAGTTAGATTTTAGTTAGTAGGTTAGCTCTGCATTTCAGCACATTTTCGAGCTTTTTCTTGTAGACAGTTTTTGGGATGTAACTATTATTTTTCTAGATCAATAAAGATGAATCCAGCTTTGCACCAGCTCTAATCTTACTTAGGAGGCTGTAGCTCTTGGGGTTGGGCCCAACTCAAGTGCTAATACCTCCTTTGTGTACTTTTATGTGTCTTTGCTGCATTCCTAGAATAATTTCTGCTATTTAGATTAAAATCTTGTTTAGTTACTTAGGTCATTGTTGAGGATTGAAATAGCTTTTCATGCTTCAGGTTGATTTGATAATTTGGTAAAGGAAAAACTATGCAAAAAGGCCATCAAGCAATCCTTGATCTCATCTCTCCCTCCTTGGGACGATGAGCTGAGACCAAGGCATACTTGCTGCCACAAAAACACAGTTTTTGCCTTTCCATGCAATTGCTAGTGTTAGATTTTTAGTTAGGAAAGTTGATACCAGTTGTACTTGCATGTTTAGAATATGTTCTTACTTAGCTTCCATAGTTATCTTGCACGATTTTCTGCCAATAAACTTCTGTTCATCATGTTTCTGGTTTCTAGGTCAAATTAGGTCAAGATAGCTAGATATTTGGTTTGCATAGTCCTTGTTCAGTCAGTTTTGCAAAATAGTGTGCAAAACACCTATGAAACCTCCCTGCCTAACCTTCCTCCATTAGAAAACCTTCTCCAACCCTCTAACTCAGATTCCTCCCCTTCATTTGCCACCCTTTTCTGATTTGACCTAATTTCCATATCTTTGTGCAACCTTGCTCTCTCTCCATCCTTGAACAAATCCAACCATCTTCATCGCTCCTTAGCCTCATTCACCAGGTCCTAGACCTCTTCACGTCCTCATCCAACCTCCATCTCTACTTTTCCACCTTTTTTCCACCATTAACCCTCCAAAATCCTCTCTCGGCTCTTCCTTTAGAACATCCTGTAGAACCCTTGCAGACTTCCTGTAGAAGATCACGTGAGCAGTTTTTCGAGATCTGATCGTTGTGAAACTCTTTGGAAGGGTGTTAGGGACCCCTTAGGCCCTTTTCTCACCTTCCCAACCTCCTGCAAGTTCCCACTCCATTTCCTTTCACCAATCAACCTCTGCACAGTAAAAAATAGTTAAAGCACATGCATAATAATTCTGCAAAATTACTCAAAAATACAAAAAGATGCTTTTCCCATATTTTCCTTTAGAAGTAGCTTAGTCACATGCATTTTACCTTTCCAAGAGTTAATGGCATCCATTTCAGCAGCTTTCATCTCTTTTCTTGCATCAGTAGGGTTAGTCAGTAAAACTAGGGTTTGCTAGGGTTTGCATTTCCTTTTATCTTTCATCTCTTTTCTTGCATCAGTAGGGTTAGTCAGTAAAACTAGGGTTTGATAGGGTTTGCATTTCCTTTTAGCTTTCATCTTCTTTCTGCAAGTAGACTAGCCTCTTGTGAGTTAGCTTTCGTCCATCATAGTTAAAAGCTTCTTCTAAGAGATCATAGAAGTTGGCTTAAGCTCCTAGCGAACTTGTGCCAGCTGATCAAGTGACAGCCTGCAATAAGAGCTAGTACTTGTGCATACAACACTGTCGCTTCCAAGTTTGTTACGAACTACTGGGTTGATAAAAGTAAAGAAGGGAGTCCCAAGATTTGCAGCATCATTGCTGCAATACTGGGACCCACCAGCTAGATTGCAATTTGAACGCTAGATTGGATGGTGTATCTGTAATAATTGCATTTGAGGATCACGGCCATGCCAATATTGTCTCACCCCTGGAATGACCAAGGTTTGAATGCTTGCAATAGAATACTGATGACTTGGATACCGATAGTAATTATTTATAAGTTAATTTTGAAGATTGGAGTTTTTTTTGCTCAAGTGTTTGTTCAAGAACTGAGGATCAAAACAATGGTGAAACACATTGAAATCTTTGAGCACATTCACGATGACAGTGGAAATGCCACAAAGCGAGGCCTTTAAAAATGTGAAGAGTACAGTGAAGGAAATATGTTTTCAACTACCCAATTGCAAAAAGAAGTTGAAGAAGCATTGCCCCCTCTCTCTATGTCACTTTATATTACTGAGCCAGTAGTCAATATCAATAATGAAGTATTGCCCCACGATTCCATCATTTCTATGGCTAGTAAAACGCAGGAAAATAATCAAATCAGCACAGGTAGCACTTTCAAGAAATTTGTGAAGATTAAATTATTAGCTTTCCAAAATGATTGTGCTCATAATCTCTCTATGAATTTTTGCTTTCGTAATACGAAGCACGACGATTCTATGATTAGCTACACAGAGTTTAAAGTACAACTTCAGACATTTGTTTTGTGGGTGGATTTTTGCGCAGCAAATAAACTCTGCTAGTTGATTGAAGGAATCAAATATCACTCTAAATTTTTAGATGAAGCAAAAGGTGGTGGTTCTTTCATTGGCAGAACTGATATTCCACAAAGAAGTATACAGATTAATGTTTCTACATCTCTCGCTAGGATTATTCTGAGCTTCCCTATGGAAAAAATTAACCAGTATATGAATCCATATTTATTAAGGGATAATTTCATTTGCATTGATCTTTCCGAGCCTGCAAGTGTATCAGAATGTAAGCAAGAAGAGTTGCTTAAAGAAAATGAAATATCTTTAAATGGCATTCATTTTCCTTCATCCAATTTTGTCAATCTGAAATTGGGAGAGAGTATCTTATTTCTAATTTACCCTTCAGAGGAAAATAAAGCAAAGATGATCAGTGGGGATCTGGATGAAATGCAGTTTTCTGCTCGGAAGGTTTTAAGCCTCTTAAATGGGAAAGAAAGTGATTATTCAGTCATAGGCTTCTGATGGCAAGAGATTCCTTGTATAGGGCTGAGGAATGAGGAGAAAGAATGGGAAGAGGGCAATGAACAATGCACAAGAGGAGGAAGGGGAAGTAGAGGAGTGAGTGGAAACAATTCAAAATTTCATGGTGCATCAATTGCAGGAGCTTTAGAAGTTAAATATTTTGACATTCAAGAGAATATTATTCAGAACTCTATTATATTCATTCAGTTCTGTTCACCGCATTCACAACTTGATATTTATGGCTCTGGGCACATTCTAATAGCTAATCTTTTGAATCTGCTAACCAATTGCATTTGTTTTGAAGGGAACAAAGAAACTTGTTTGAATCTAGAAGGAAAACCTGTGAAAAAAGGCTTTCATTCAGAGGTAGCACAATCCTCGATTCTGATTCAGTGCAATGTTGTTGATATTGCAATAGATTTGGCAGAGTCCACGAATATAAGGGTTTTCATGGACGTTTCCTTGGAAAGGGAACTTCTAGGATTTTGGTCCAGTTTTCGACTAACAGTTAGGAATGTTGATGTTCTGTCCGTGTCAAATCTTGGGGGTGTGTCTGGTGCAAGCTATTTCTCGCTAAATCATGAAGAGGCATTATTGTATGGATCGCTAATTGACAAATTGGAGAATTCCCAATCTGTTGTTGCAGCTAGAGAATTGTGTTTACTTTGCTGTGAAAAAAATTGTTTTCGGGCACTGTAATGGGCAAGGTAATTCTGAATTGGCTAATGGAAATGCAGGAACAACAATTACACATCTTTATAATCGACGAGATTTACAGAGTCTTACAGCTGTTACAGTCAGATGTTGTACACTTATTGCACCTGGTGGTCATCTTGATTACTTGGCATCAATTATTTCGTTTTTTAATCAGTCTTCTCAGGTTGAGAACCAAATCACCGATACTGATCCACAAGAATGGCAAGGCAAGTCCTATTTTACTTCCATTTTGCTAGAATTACTAGACATTGTTGTCAGTTATGAGCGTTTTCTTAAAGGCTCAAGAATCAGTAATGCTGCTAATAATGTTGAAGTAGCATGTGCACATGTTGCTTGCATTTTAGCTGCTGCAGCAGTGAGGGTTTCATCAAAGACAAATCCTAGTACAGAGAACACAAAATACACCATCTCGCTAGAAGATGTAGATTTTTTGGTCTTGGATTTATCGAAAGGAAGCAACGATAAGCTTGCCTATGACGTAGAGTCCTTACAATCAGCAGGGGAGACTCTTCATGATCGCCTATCCACTGGCCGAAAATTGGACTTGCTACTTTTATCTTGTTCCATGTACACTAGGTCTGATCCTAATTTTGGCATTTCTGCGAAGGCAATTCAAAGACATGTGGAATTATTCGAATTTTTCTAGGAACCGATGGAAAATGTTTTAGCCATGAAAACAACAGCGCTGAGTTTTTGAAGGGGATAGATGGCATCATTCAAATTTTCCACTAGATAGGTGGCAGAGTTTGTGGGTTTGAAATCAACAATTGTTAAAAAATTACAGATTTCTAGCGATGACACCTTCAGCAATTCGAGTTCAAAAGATTGCAGCAAATCTATTTTGATGAGATCTAATTAAATTATTTAGTTATGATTTTAATTTATGTAATTTGACTGCAACGCATATATGGTTTTCTTTTTAGATTTAATTATTTTGATTCCTATGTTTAGGAAATCATAATTAATATGTAATAGAGTATATATGGGGTGATTTTTGAAGATGTAGAGGTTCGATTTTTGCAACAGGAAGAGGCATTTGGACTGTATAAAATTTCTTTAAATATTATTTTAATAGAGCAGTTTCTGCCCTTTAGACCTGGGATCCATTATGGTGTTTAATGTCCAGTATGTTTTTCTCATATATTCACTTACATATTTTGTCTTTTCTACTATTTTTGTTATAGCATGATATAAGAGAAGTGTTAGGAATCCATCCCCTATGATGCTCCTTTCGCAATGATTTTGCTGTTAGATGTAATGGTTGTCTTTGCAGAATACATCCTCTGTTAGATGCTTTGTTGAGCAACCCCGTGTTCCTCTTTCATCTAACGCTGCTATTGTAGATCCATTCCCTATTTGATGCCTGCAAGGTAGCAGGATTTCTCCTCTATTCTTCTCACATTTGCAATCTTTTATCTGGCTGAACATTGCACTTACTTTGCCCCAAGTTTGTTGGCAGAAGCTGGCATCGACTCCATAGCCTAATGGTCCTTTCTGTTGATGTTTTCAACCCAAAAACCTTTCAAACAAATCCCCGCACTCCATTGGGAATAACATCTTTGTTTAAGATTTTACAGATAACTATATTTTTTAGGCAAAGACAATGATGTCATTGAAATTTTGTCGTAGTGTACTTTTTTATACAAGCTAAGTTTGAGCACAGTAAAGCAAATTTGAATCAATGCATGATATGCATTGTATTGCTTTTGATTTCCAAGATGGAATGTCAAGTTTGTCTTAAACAAAGGAACTTCAAGATGTAGTTATTTAAGTTGTGAAAATATGGGTTTAAAGAGAATGTTTAGATAATTTCACTCATGAGTGTTTTTGTTCCTGCATCAGTAATAAGAATTTTTGGCTCAATCCTTAACAGGGCAGTAGGTCTTCACGAAGAAGATAGGTGAAGTGCCTTGATTGGAGCTTGAAGGGCACCAATTGAAAACAAAGCATTATGGATTGAGATTTTTGGTAATTTTGAGTTTCATCCTCATTTTATTTAGTTGGAGAAGTAAAATTTTGGAGTCCAAAAGTTCCTAGTGGGGAGGTATGATCCGGTGATCAAAGTTTAGCTCAAAAATGAAAGTTACCAGAAATTTTCGAAAGTGACGTCAAGTTGAAGTGTTTGTCATTTTGAATCCAATGATGTTCGTTTCACTTCAATCTAACATTGTATGCTCAAGTTATCACGTTTTGATTGTTTGGCCCAACAACTGAAAAATGAGCAAGGTCGTTGACTGGGCTACCGTACTGTTTTCATCATCAGACCATTGTGAAGGTATAGGCCAATGAGGTTCTTCCAAGTGGCAGCCTCATATTGCTTGAATTAGCTCATTTTTATTGGTTTGTGTTTTTGTGCAGTGGACCAATTATGGTGTGCCACGTGGCCCAACCAGAGGTTTCCGCGTGGCACCCCATAGTTAGCTAAAATTGTGTTAATGGTTGGACAGGTTGGGCAGGATTCGAACAGAAGATCTCTGTATACTATGCCAAGTGCCTTACCACTATTCTCTTATTGTGTTTCTTAAAACCATAAGTCTTTAACGCTATTTGAAGTTTAAATGGCACATGTTTTTGGAGGAAGGGTCAGGCGGTCTGCCCCAGCCCCCAGTCACCTGCTTACCATACGTCCTCGGTGCAAAGGTATGGGGCTAGGAGACCAACCCCAACCCCTAGTCACAAAACCCTCACATGACCATAGTACAAGGTGGAAGGGCTCAACGCAGAGGGGGTAAGTTTGGGGCCCAACCCATGGTCTTGTTAACCTACATGTGACCTTGGCAGAGTGCCAATTGGAAAGAGAATGGAGACAAGCCCCAACCTTGGGCATATGGGCGCTCATGGGACCGTCAGCACACCAAAGTGGAGTGGAGCACGGTTAAGCCCTAGGTTATAAGCATATGGCACTCATAGGACCTTGGCGAACTGACGAGAGGGCTTCAGTGGTGAGGGTGGGTCGTTGGCCTGACCGTTAGCCCTGTGGTGGTTAATATGGCCATGGCCCCAAAGTTAATGGGCCAAGGCTAACGGGGGCTGACAATTAACCTTGGCCGCTGATTGCATGGCCTATGTGGGAAAATTTTCTGCCTTTAAGGGTTATTGGGAAATTTAAGTATCCAACAAATTGCACCTTTGACGGGTGAATTTGTCACCTCTGTAGCAGAAAACAAGGTGAATTTGTAGGACATTTAGATTGTTGGTTGAATTTGTAGGACGGATAACAACAAAAATACATGGAGAGATTGTAGAGCCATATCTTTGTGAGTTTTTGGCCTTTCGGAGCTCAAGAATAGTCTACCTAGCGGTTTTTAGACATTCTAGATCCAATGGTGACCTCTATTTGCTGATTTGAGCATATATAAAGGAACTTTTTGCAGGTTAGATTCCATTGGTGTATGGATCAATTCATGTTTTGGAGCAATGCTTGAAGATGTTTTAGCATGGAAAAGGCCTTGTAGCGGTTTTCTTACCTTCAAAAGTTTACTATAGTAGTTGTTACTTGCAAGGTTCAACTCATCTAGACTTTTCTCACTATGTCTTGTTGAGGAAGTTTTTCTATTTGTCCTTCAATGTAGAATTGAAGTGCTTATATGCTCATGTATGCTCATTTTTAGATGGAGTATAGGGTAATTGTAGAAGACACCTTGTGTTTCTAATGTTTTCATGATTGATTGTAGGTTGTCATGATGTTTATGTGACAGTTCTTTGCAAGATAATATTTCCTTTACTTTTCTCACTATGTCTTGTTGAGGAAATTTTTCTATTTGTCCTTCAATGTGGAATTGAAGTGCTTATATGCTCATGTATGCTCATTTTCAGATGGAGTATAGGGTCTTTGTAGGAGACACCTTGTGTTTCTGATGTTTTCATGACTGACTGTAGGTTGTCATGATGTCTATGTGAGGGTTCTTTACAAGATAATATTTCCTTGATGGGGAAATAGCCACATGTTTTATCAGCAAAATTTTATGTACTCCTTTTCCACTGAATATATGGAGCGATCTAGCTATGTTGGCAGGCCCGAAGATGTAGACCAGGAGGGATGAAATCTATCACCAAATCCTTTGTTCTACTCTTCATGAATGCTTGTATGAGTTATGTTATGTTGTGTTTCTTATGATTAAGTTTACATGTGAAAACTAACTCATGACTTAAAAAGACTTTTTGGAAAACATGTTTTATGTTAAGACCTTTTTTTCCTTGCAAAGCGTCGGAGAATCATCCCTATTTTTAGGAAGAGGAAATTTACCTCCTCCTCCATTTTCAAATCAGTCGCAAACTGATGTCCCTTTGATTTTTGTTGATTGATCAACTTACATAACCAACTACAAATATGTCTTTCAACATGTTTCCCTTCTCCATCTCCTTGTTCATCATCCTGTCATGGACTGATAGAGTACCTGCATCTTAAATTCACTCATGCTAAGACAACATCAGTCTGATGAACCCTTAGTCTAAGATGTTGCATGTTGATCCATTGACTGAGCTGAAACTGGGTTGTTGGCTGAGGGAGATGCTCAATGACTGCATAGTTGTGCAACTCAGGTAGTCAGGGGTGAAGTTTGAGCCTTGAGACTGGGAAACGCGTAGTTTAGGTAGTTAGGGGTGAAGCTTGAGCCTTGAGACTATGCAAAGCACAGTTCAGTTTGGATTGGGAAGGTAGATTATGCAGTTTTGAGACTCAATGAGCCAGGCTGAGGGATTTTGCACTGTTTGAGCCAAATGCGCAGTTTTGGGAGGTAGATCAACCCTGGTTATTGCGTAATTACACAGCTCAGGATCTCAAGGGTTGGTATTAAGCTTAGAGACTACATAATGTGTAGTTAGGGCCAAGCTGGAGGGTTGAATTGCACAAATTTGGAGGTCAAGTTCCGGGCTTGGGCACTGCGACTGCATAGTGCATAATCTTGGGAGGCGGGAAGTGCACATTACACAGTGTAAAGAGGTAGGGTTGCAACTTGAGGGTTGGAACTGAGAAATGCCTAGTTCAGGAGGGCTGGATGAGGCTAAGTTTCTAGAAAATATCTGTGTTGGTTTGTGTTATATTCTTTCCATGACTAGCCCACATAGTTAACCGGGAGGTTAGAGGGGGGTTCACAGGGGGTTTGAGGTGTACCTGTAACCCCACTTTATGGGGTCCGGGGCAGCGACCTGGAAAATTTTGGTTTTGGACCCTATGTTAGGTTGGGTGGACCCACCTATGGTTTTGTGCATGATTTTCTCACATGTTTTCTTGGACGCGATGGTTTTCGGTCCATCGTTTTGGACGCGATGGTTTTTCGGTCCATGGTATTAGATGCTTCGGCATGTATAAATATGTATTATAACATTGAAAGTAACATAATGAAAAATCAAGCTAGTAGTCTCAGTTTTGGGATCCAGGGGAAAATCTTTGTGTATATGTGTTTTATGTGTTATGCTCTCGCATTGTTTATTTTCTGTGTTTTAGAATTCATATGCAGGTAATTTTTGTACAGGGTTAAAACCTACACTCTAGAATTTGGCTACGTGTGGGAATAATGAAACTAATGTTAACAATGTTATGACTTGAGTGTGATCACACACTTAGAAAACTTGATTACACAACAACATAGATCATCCAGGACAAATGAATACATACTTCCCTCAATGCAACAAGATTTGCTATGACTTACGACAAGTGCGACACTAAAGATACACTTTGTGACGACCGTGGCGACACTTGTACGACAATTCTTACAACTTTGGGAATGAGTGCGACATATGTTTACATGGTAAGATAAACTCATTCACACAAAGATAACCCCTCGAAACCACCAATATAGGCTTATATATATATATATATATATATAGATATAGATATAGATATAGATATCGTGCGACACTTAACATGCGAAAAGACGACATTTTTATTTTCTTGCAAAAGGGACCAAAATAATTAAATAAAACACATGGAATGGATTTCAATGTTTACAAAGACAATCTACAAGACCAAGGCAAGCTCCAAAATTTTATGCAGGTCAAAATTTTGGAGGTGTTGTAGCAGTGACAATAGAACCCAACAACCCACCTAACACGTAGCTACTAGTAAACCTCTTGTAGAAATTTTGACTGTAGATCAACCTGATAATACAATATACTAAAGAAAAATACTTAATCTACTTCTACAATCAAACTTGCGGAAGCTTAATCGATTTGAGCAAGATCAAACAAAACACATATAACAAAGAAGAAGAATCAATACACATGAAACATAGAAGAATACTCTGGGGAAAGCCTCAGCTAAAAACCCTACTATTTGTATTATCATACAAGTGGAAATATCTCAGGATTACACAAAGCTTTAGCTCTCACAACTATCCATCTCTCAGTACAATCCCTCACTTCTGCTCATAGACAGAATAGACAGCTCATATGCCTCTCCTCTGCCCTCTAAGCCTCTTATTTCCTTGCGTAGTTTTCCCTGGGTGTTCCTGCTATAACCTTGTGTGACACTGATCTCACACACTGCTCCAACACACTATAAAACTGCACAAATCTCAAGGAATTAATTCCTTCTGCATGCAAGATATTTTCTTATAGGAAAATTCTTGCAACTGATAGTACACTGTCCCTGCCTTTAATATCAACTGGGTCTTTGTCTAAACTGACATACATGAGTTATTTATGAGAGAATATTCAGTTATCTGGAGTACACTAGTTTCTTGCATGTACCCATCAACTAACTGAACTCACAATTAGTTCCTCCGACAGTTTGGAACTAATTTAACTGGACTTAACTCATTTAACTGAGCTAACTAATTACAATCAAATACAAATCATCCTTATCTCCTTAATTAAGGGATAATCTCCTCAATCAAAGGAATAACTGTTGCATGACTTCACAAAGACTTCTAGCTTGAATTTATCCAACTAATTAACTCAAGATGAATTAATTAATTATTTTCCAAGCAAATGGTGAGACTAAATTCAAATTTTAATTCAAGGACAAATTAAAATTGGAATATTCTTGTTGCCACATTTCAACACTTCCTCTCAACAAGAAAGGGATTATCTGCCACCCTGATCCTGTCTCTATGGAACTTGAATTTACACTTTGACAATGCCTTAGTCAAAATGTCAGCATCTTGCTCCTTGGTCAAAATATACTGCAACAACATGATCCTCCTCGCCACACAGTCCCTGAGATGATGATACTGAATGTCGATATGCTTGGACCTATCGTGAAATACTGGATTCTCAGAGAGTTTGATACAACTCTGATTATCATAATAGATCATAGTTGGATCATAGTTTTAAAAACCGCTCAGAAAAACCAGTAACCGGTCAAACTGGCCGGTTAGCTAGCTGGCCGGTCCGAACCGGCCTAAAAACCCAGTCAGACCCCTCATTTGCCCGATTTTTGGCCCTAACCGGTGAAAACCAGCCGGTTTGTATCAAACCGGCCGGTTCCGTCCTAAACCGGCCGGTTTATGGCAAGCCCACCGATTCATGAAAAAAAGCGTTGTTGTTTTGTGGTTTAGGGGTTTTGGGGGGAGGTAAAGGTATTTTCCCTCCAAAAACACCCTCTCCAAGCTATAAGAGACCCCTCTCACTCTCATTTGTCTCACACAACTGATTTGGAGTGTTTGTGAGTGTTTGTGAGTTTGTTTGTGAGCTTGGAGAGTGTGGAGTTTTTGCTGAAGTAGTCATCTTGGAGTTGGAGTTGGAGCTATTTTGGAGATAGTGTGTAGCTGTCAGTGGAGTTTCCATCTTCAAGAGGAGGCTAAGGGAGCTAGTTTGCGTTTGCAGGTAAGGATTTGCACTTGATAATTCCTCATTTGAGTCTGCTGTCCATGAATTTTTTTTTAATGTGTTATACTTATAAACTTCTCACTTCTATGATCTATCATGTATGCTATAAACTCTCTAGCTCTATGCTATCAAATTTTGTAGCTTGAGCCTTGCATGTGCATTTGTTTTCCTACATTTATCTTTGGTTTTCCATTTTGCTTAGCTGCAATTTTTTTTAAATGGCAGATTTCTTTGCAAATTGTTATTATTTCAAGCAAACATGGCTCCAAAAGGAAAGGACAGTGCATGGGCTCATTGTGATGTAATTGATGGAAAAATGATATGCAAATTATGCCATAAATCTATTGGAGGTGGGGGTATTCTTAGGTTGAAACAACACTTGGCTGGGGTAAGAGGCCAAGTAAAGCCATGTGATGCACCAAATGCACTGTTAGGTCCTATTAGGGCAGAATACATTGCCAAGCTTGAAAAATTTTATGAGGATAAGGCTAGGGAGAAGGCCATCCAAGATGAAATTGCAAGGAAGAGGGAATTAATAGAAGCCATGAAAGAGAGTGGGTATGATGATTATGAGATTCAAGACTCCACTTCTATCCCTTCCACCAATGACCCCTTTCACTATGTTCATCCTTCTGTTGGACTTGGCCAACCATCAAAAGGAACAAAGAGAGCAAACATCCAAAGTTATTTCTCATCTTCTGCCAACATTGCCTCTTCTAAATCTAATCCCACTTCCTCCTAGCCAAGTCCTCAACCCACTTTGGATCAACATTGGAAAAAACAATGCAAAGAAACTTCTCACCAATACATTGCTAGATGGTGGTATGATTCAGATATCCCATTTAATGCTGCTCGCTCACCTTATTACCAAGCTATGTGGGACTCTGTTATAGCTACAGGAAAGGGCTTCAAAGGCCCTAGTATGCATGACTTGAGGGGAGCTCTTTTGCAAAAAGAGATATCTTCCATTGATGAGTATTTGGTTGAGTTTAAAGAGTCATGGCTCAAAACAGGTTGTTCCATTATGTCAGATGGATGGACCGATGGAAAGAACCGCACTATCATTAATTTCCTTGTTTCTTGCCCTCAAGGAACCATGTTTTTGAAATCAGTTGATGCTTCTGATAAGGTAAAGGATGCAATCCTTCTATTTGAGCTTTTGGATAACGTTATTCAGGAAGTTGGGGAGCAGCATGTTGTGCAGGTCATCACTGATAATGCCTCAAACTATGTTCTTGCTGGAAAGATGCTTGAGGCCAAATATAAGACCATATTTTGGACTCCATGTGCTGCACATTGCATAGACCTCATGCTTGAGGATATAGGCAAAGTGGAGTGGGTAAAAAACACTGTAGAACATGCCAAGTGCATTACAAAATACATTTACAACCACTCATGGGTATTGAACCTAATGAGGAAACACACTGGAGGCAAAGAGCTTGTTAGGCCTGCAATTACGAGATTTGCAACTCACTTCCTCACGTTGCAATGTCTCAATGGTCAACATAAAAACTTGCAGAAAATGTTTTCCTCTGAAGAATGGTCTGAATCTTGGTGGGCTCATAGACCAGATGGAAAAGACACCAAAAAGAAAGTGTTAGACACTTATTTTTGGAAAAGGTCTGTAGAGCTTGTGAAAATTACCGAGCCCCTTGTTAAGGTGCTAAGGTTGGTGGATGGGGAAAGATTGGCCATGGGCTACATTTATGAAGCTATGGATCAGGCAAAGGAGCAGATACGGGCAGCTTACAAGGACAGGTTAGCTAAATATGGCCGTATATGGGAGATCATTGATAACAGATGGAACAATCAACTCCATCGTCCTATACATGCAGCGGGGTATTTTTTGAACCCAAGGTATCACTATAAAAATTGGCTAGGAGATCAGCATGATGGGGAGGTTAGAGCTGGATTGATTGATTGCTTGGAGCGCATGGTCCCTAACCATGTAGACCAGTTGGAAATACATAGACAGCTTACTATTTTCAATATGGCAAGTGGTACTTTTGGCAAAAACTTGGCAAAGATGGCAAGAGATGTGGACCAACCAGGTAAGCAATTCCAATTTCCATTTTGTTTTTCATTTCAAGTTAAAATTGTTTACGTTCTTTACAATTCAAATTATAAACTAAGTTACTAATTATTGTCTTTTTCTTTGCAGCACATTGGTGGGACTCATTTGGTGGCCAGTGTCCTCAATTGCAAAGGTTTGCAATTAGAGTCCTCAGTCAAACTTGCAGTGCTTCAGGTTGTGAGCGCAATTGGTCTGTTTTTGAGCGCATACACACGAAGAAGAGAAACCGTTTGGAACAAAAACGGTTAAATGATCTTGTTTTTGTGCAATACAACCTTCAACTGAGGAGGAACCAAATGATGAGCAAATCACCTGATCTAGATCCCATTGTGTTGGACGATATTGATCCAACATCAGAATGGGTGGAGGAGACTGAAGATCCTGTGTTTGAGGCTGATTTTGATATCGACATGGCTTTAGCGGGGGATGAGGCAGATTGTGTGGCGGCATCAGAACCAGGATCAATAGCGGCATCAAGGAAAGGCAAGGAACCAATGGAAGGCACTAGTCGTGCAGGTCGACAAACTCGTGCTTCCATTAGGTCCACTTCTATTGTCATTGGTGGCATTGATACTGATGTTGCAGATCAGGCTGAGGCATCCTCAGACTCTGAACCAGATGATGTCTATGTAGCTCCTGATGATGATCCTGTGTCTAGTAGTGGTGATGGACTTGATGATTGATCATGTGTACACTGTAGACTTGTAGTAGGCCATGGCCTCATAGCTTGCAGCATTGTTTTTGGACTTTATAGGCCATTTAGAGCCTCATTCCTTATGTATTTTTCTATTTTGTCGATGATATGTATTGCACTCGGTGCAATTTTGATATATTCACCTTTGCATGGTATATAAATGAGCAAACTTTGCATATTTTGTCTCTATTGGCTTGGAATCATGGTTTTACATCTTAAAAATAGTTTTGTTTCATTAAAAATTAATTATTTAATGTATTTTTTTAAAACCGGTTTGTTTAGACCAAACCAGTCCCGGTTAGACCGGTTCCGGTCGGTAAACCGGTTCATTAGGTGGACCGGTCCGGTCACCGGTTCCGGTTTTAAAAACATTGAGTTGGATCCATCCTCTGATCAAACAAAACAACTAGAATTTTCCGCATCCAGATGGCCTCACATGCTACCTGACTTTCAGCCATGTATTCATCCTCTCCTGAGCTGAGTGAAACTGACCTCTTTTTCCTTCTGTACCAAGAAACTGCTGCTAACCCAAGGTTGAAAATTCCTCCTGATGTGCTCTTCCGATCTGATGGACTCCCTACCCAATCTACATCAGTGAACCCTGTAGCTTCACTCCCTCTGTCCGTTTGTACCATAATCCATACTGAGATGTGCCTCTAAGGTATCTCAAAACATGCTTAGCTGCCTTCCAAAACAGCTTGGTAGGCCGAACCATAGCTTGACTCAGCTGGTTCACCGCATAGCACAAATCTGGTTGTGTGTTCGCCAAGTACATCAGTGAACCTACAAGCTACCTATACAGAGTTGTTTCTACTACTTCTCCTGAAGTAACATTCTCCTTCCTCTAGTTACCTGCTAGAGGAGTCTGCATGGGCTTGCACTTTTCCATGTGGAATCTCCTAAGTATCTCATTGGCATACTTGCCCGAAGACACAAACAACTCCCCATCCTTCTGCCACACTTCCATGCCAAGGAAGTAGTGCATGCGACCCATGTATTTCATCTCGAATTCTCATGCAAGGTCCTCCTTGCAAGACATGATCAACTGATCATCACCTGTCAATATGAGATCATCAACATAAAGAACAATGATCAACTACTTACCTTCCACCATGATGTGGTATAGGTTCACATCTGCTTCACTCTTTGTGAAGCCCAACCCGGTGAAGTAGCTGTCGATCCTAGTGTACCATGCACAAGGTGCTTTTTTCAGCCCGTACAAAGCTCTCTTGAGTCGACACACATGCAACCCACGATTGAAGGTCTCAAAACCTTCCGGCTGCTCTATGTACACCTCCTCCTCAATATTGCAATTGAAGGATGCAGTCTTCACATCCATTTGATGGATCTTCCAACCCATCTGTGTTGATATTGCCAACATTGATATGATAGATGAGTACCTTGCGACAGGAGAAAAAGTCTCATCATAGTCAATCCCCTCGACCTGTGAGAAACCACAGGCAACAAACCTTGCCTTATGTTTCTCCACACTACCATCAAAAACTTGCTTTACCTTGTGAAGCCAAAGGGAACTCACAACTGACTTGTTATCTAGTCTTGGAACCACATCCCAAACAGTGTTCCAAACTATGGTGTCATACTCCTCCACCATAGCATCAACCCAAATCGACTGCTGCACTACTTCCTCAAAGGAAGATGGCCCAGTATCAATACATTCCCCAAAAAGGGCCATGTATCTGTGTACCTATTAGGTGACCTCCTCTGTCTGCGCTGAGAAGATGGTTCTCCCACATTCTCTCTCGCATTCGACAACAATCTGTCAGCTTCCCTTGAGAGCTTCTGCCCATCTCTGGAAGATTCTTCTTGAGTGGATGCCTGCACTCCTGGAACCTTTGCGTGCGGCTACTCTGCATCAGTCTGAGACTCCTCCTCCTTAGGAACCAAAAGTTCCTCCACAACCCATAGTTGGAGCCCCCTCTCAAGGGAAACTCGCATGGCCTTCTGCTCATCAAACTTTAGATCTCTGCGTACCACTATCCTTCGACTGGTAGGCAAGTACACCCGATAATTGTGAGGTGTATCAGTGTACCCCACAAGTATCTCCAACTTAGCTGTCAGCTCAAGTTTCTTCCAGGCACCCTTGGTCACATGGAAAAATACCAATGAGCCAAAGATCCTGAAGTGACTCACATCTGGTCTCTTCCCAAAGAAAGCTTCTTCTAGTGTCTTCATCCCAAGTATGCGATGTGAGCTCCTATTCTACAAATAGATCATTATGTTGCATGCCTCAGCCCACAAATGAAGTGGTAGGCCTTGGTTATGTAGCATCGCCCGAGCTGCCCCCAAACTCGCTCTATTCTTCCTCTCGGCCACCCCATCCTGCTGTGGGTTATGAGGTGTCGTCAATTCCTGTTTAATTCCTTTCGCTGCACAGAAGTCCTTAAACTCTTGAGAGACATACTCTCCACCATTGTCGATCCTCAATGCCTTGATCTTCTTCCCTGATTCTTTCTCAACCAAAGCTTTAAACTCATAAAGCTTTGAGAAGGTTTGATCCTTCTTTTGCATGAAATACATCCAGCATTTACGAGAAAAATCTTCAATGAAAATCACATAATACCTTTGTTTCACGATGGATGCTGTCGAGAATGGTCCACACACATTTGTATGAACTCACTCTAAGATCGCCTCAGCTCGACTATCTCAATCATGAAAGGAAGACTTAGCGTACTTTCCCAAGGTACAACCTTTGCATGTGTCCACTTGCTCAAGTTTACCTTTGGGAAGTTTGGTAGAGATCTGCTACATTATCTTCAAGGCCCCATGATGCAAGTGGCCCAACCGTCTATGCCATAACTCGCCAATGTCTTGGCTTTGCACCAATTCTGCTTTTGAACTCAATGCAACACAGTCATCTACCTCTAGTTTGTAGAGATTCTTCACTCGAATCCCAATCCTCTTGGTCTAACCCGTGGCTATGTGTCTCAGGAACGCCTTTCCTTTATTGAATACAACATCATAGCCTTTTTCTTCCAACATCGTGACCGCTACCAAGTTCTTCATCAGTCCAAGCACATACTTCACATTTGTCAAGGTGAGAGGAGCTCCATACTTCCTTTGAAAAGTAACCGTGCCCACTCCTGAAACATTGTACTTCCCGTCGTCACCCATCTCTATGCGCATCTTGAGGTCTTTCTCCTCCAAGGCACTGAACAAACTCTTATCACTGGTCATGTGGAATGAGGCTCCACTATCAAGGTACCAAACACAACCCACCATCGATGAAACCATACGTGCAATGAGGGTAAAATCCAATTTGAACTGAGAGGCAAGTGCCTCACCTTCTGATCCTTTCGAGGATCCCTTCTTGGATTTCTTCAATGGATAATTAGTTGCATAATGGCCCACCTCATGACAATTAAAGCATCTCACTTTAGATTTGTCAATCTTATTCCCACCATGAGGAGAACCTGATTTGGAATGGGAAGCCTTCCCTTTCCCTTTCCTTGCCTTACTTGCTAAGGATAGATTTTCTTCATCATCATGCTTAGATGAAGAACCATCTCTGGTGCTACTCCTAATCTCCTCCTGCATCAGATCCGACCACAGTCGTTCCCAATCTGGTAGTTTCTCTCTTCCATTCATAGAGTCCTGGTAGCTATGCCAGCTCTCAGGAAGACCGAGGAGAGCAATAATCACCATATCGTCATCGGTTGTAGTTATTCCTACACTACCAAGCTCATCTCTGCAGGTGGTGAGCTTGTTCAGATATGTAGAAATAGTGTCTCCCTTTTCACACTTGATTTTCTGAAGCTTGTCCTTGAGCGCCAGTTTCCTCTGGTCGTTGTTGTTCTAATAGAGATCCTTCAATGTCTTCCACATTGAAAACAGAGTCTCCTTCCCATGGAGACTCGAGACAATATGGTCTCGAACTCCCTCCAAAAGAATCTTCCTCGCCTTTGCCACACACTTCTTCCATTCAGCCAATTCTTGGGCACTAGCTGCAGCCATCTTGGGGATTTCTTGATCAATGAAATCCTTCAAACCATTGTCTTCTAATACTGCTTCCATGCGATCCTTCCATGCCATATAATTTGAGCTGCCATCTAGCACATACTCGAGTCTCAAGCCATTGAACGCCATTGATGAACTTAGAAGTATGATAAGAATTCGATTTAACTTCTCCAACCAAGAACTTAAAACTTCGAATTTTCCCTTCTTCAGTATATTGTTCATTGCTTCGATCACCTTTTCTCTGATACCATGTAGAAATTATGACTGTAGATCAACCTGATAATACAATATACTAAATCAAAATACTTAATCTACTTCTACAATCAAACTTGTAGAAGCTTAATCGATTTGAGCAATATAAAACAGAACACATATAACAGAGAAGAAGAATCAATACACATGAAACACAAAAGAATACTCCGGGGAAAGCCTCAGCTAAAAACCCTGCTATCTATATTCTCATACAATTGGAAATATCTCAAGATTACATAAAGCTTTAGCTCTCACAGCTATTCAGCTCTCAGTACAATCCCTCACTGTTGCTCATAGATAGAATAGACAGCTCATATGCCTTTCCTCTGCCCTCCAAGCCTCCTATTTCCTTGCGCAGTTTTCCCTGGGTGTTCCTATTGTAACCTTGTGTGACACTGATCTCACACACTGCTCCAACACACTATAAAACTGCGCAAATCTCAAGGAATGAATTCCTTCTGCATGCAAGAGATTTTCTTATAGGAAAATTCTTGCAACTGATAGTACACTATCCCTGCCTTTAATCTCAACTGGGTATTTGTCTGAACTGACATGCATGAGTTATTTATAAGAGAATATTCAGTTATCTGGAGTATACTAATTTCTTGCATGCATGCATTAACTGACTAAACTCACAATTAGTTCTTCCAACAGTTTGGAACTAATTTAACTGGACTTAACTCAGTAACTGAGCTAACTAATTACAACTCATCCTTATCTCCTTAATTAAGCGATAATCTCCTCAATCAAAGGAATAACTATTGCATGACTTCACAAAGACTTCTAGCTTGAATTTCTCCAACTACTCAAGATGAATTAATTAATTATTTTCCAAGCAGCTAGTGAGACTAAATTCGAATTTTAATTGAAGGACAAATTAAAATTGGAATATTCTTGTTGCCACATTTCAACACCTCTGGAGGTCTATGACTGTCCTCCTCTTCATAAACCAGGCCACAACTAGGGGGATTTGAACTTTGGATTTATTAGTTTTCTCAAGACTCACATTACTTTGATCACCAATTGAGTTTCCCCCTTGGGACAATTATATTAAATTATTAAAATTGAATTATTAGATTAAATAATTATGAAAATAGTTAAGTAAGAAATAGATGAATTAAATGAAATAGAAAAAATAGGATTAAATAATAATTATTAATAATAAAATATTAGATTCATAAAAGGGGGAAAGTTGAAGCAAATTTAACTAGAAAGAAGGAAATTATAATTGGTCTAAATAATAAAGGAGAAGGACGGGATATACAAGTATTGAGATAAAATATGGTAGTATTATTTAGAATTTGATTAACATCAAGATTTAATTACAAATTAGAGATAAGGAGAAAATATTATATTTAATTAGGATTGGATTGAATTTTGAGGATCATTAATAACAATGAGGGGGGAGTGGGGTGTGATGAGAAGAGGATAAGGAAAGTAAGAAACATGGGGAGGGAAACAAGGAAATAAGGAGGACAAGAGAGGATTAGGATAAGGATGAAGGGGAGGGCTACTAACATTAGAGGGGGGTGGGGGAAGGGAGTTTATGTACATTAGTGGAAGGAGGATTAGGTTTGGAGAACATAAAGTGGATAGTGGGTTTCCAATATTTGTTTAAGTGATATCTATATTCATGATTAAAGTTATTAGGATGATTTTCAAATTTAATAGCTTCTCTGATGACTTAGTTCGATTGGAATGGGGTAGAGGCCAATATTCTAGTTTTATAAAAACAAATTAAATGCTTGATGTTGTGGGAGTTTTGAACAATAACAGCTTTGACAATTTAGTTATGGAAGGTGTCTGCCATATGTTCTTTAAGGCGATCTTTGAAGGATCTCCCTATTTGTCCTATGTAATTCATACCACAAGAACAAGGGATCTCATAGACACCAAGGCCAAGCATAGGGTCATGCTTGTCTTTGGTTGACCTAAAGAGTTTGCCAAGGGTTTTCTAGGGTTTGAACAAGGTTTTAATGTTCCTTTTTGAAAGGATTATAGAAATATGATCGATAATTCATTGAGTAGGGAATGGATATTTTGGCTAAGGGTAGATTGTTGGAGGGATTTTGAGGATTATGGTGGAGAGAAGAATGGAAAGCCTTTTTAATTGGGGATGAGGAGTAATCATTGGTTTTAGGGAGTTTAGCGAGATGGTATTTTTCATTGCAAAAAGATAGAGAGGAGGGAGTTGTAATGGCATGAGTAACCAAGGTTTTCAGAATAATAAACTTTTGAGAGTGATGATGATGAGAGTGGGAATGGAGGTACCTATCGGTATGAGTTTTCTTATGATAGACTTGGTGGGTAAGAAAGTTATCAGGGAGGGGAGAAACAAGAACATCAAGGAAGGGAATGGATTGGTTAGATTCCAATTCCATATTGAACTAGATGTGGGAGGAGAAGTGATTGAGATAGTTAAATAAGGCTTGGAGTTTAAGAGAAAAACTAATATTGGCATGAAATAATACACATTAAACACAAACATAAGGGTTTCTTAGGGTAGGGAAATCCATCTTAACATAAGGAAAGGTAGAAAGTTGTCATAATGGAAAATCTTTAGAGATGTAATGCCAAAATCAATTTCCTTTTTATTTTGATATTAAGAGAAATTATGTAAAAATCATAATATTAGTTTCAAAAAATATGGATTAATATGAATAATCTTTCAAAATTAGTAATATATTCATAAAATTATATATACACTAAAATGATCATTTTGTATTTATATGCAAGTCTATGTTTGGATTACAACAAATACATCAGATAGGAAATAAATATATCTTTAATTCCCCCATGAGCCCTCTTATCCAAGAAAATAAAAATAAAAAAATATCCAAAGGGACTCGAAATTGGATAATAAAACAAAGGGTTTTATAGGTATATATCTTATAAAAATAACTCACCAAAAAGAAAAATTATATGTCATACTATCACTGATTGATAATGCAATCCTTCGTAATTGTGCAATGTCATTCATATCAGCGCTAAGGAATATGCAAGAGCTTGATTTTATCATTGATTTTTAAATCTACTAATGTTAATTTACACCCTTCATTAGCACACATGTTCGCATTTTTATTGAGATAACAAAGGACATGGAAAAATGTTATCTAAGAGAACCCTTTCACTATTTTCCTAATTATTTTTATAAGATTATCTAATGTTTTTCCTTGAAGGGGAACCCTTCACCAAATGCTAAATAAGGAGGGAGTCTCCTAAAACAATGAGAGAAGCTACCTGATTTTATTTGGCTAACTGAATCCTTTAATAAAAAGCATAAGCTTCAATTTGGTTATTTGTAATGCATCCTAAACCCTAAAATACTTTACAACTTTAATTTCCTTGAAACCATAAAGCACTCATCCCCTACTATCTATCTGTAATATATATACAAATTAATAACATTAAAAAAAATTATTTAAAAAAAAACTTATTTTATTTCCTATGATATTATTAAATAGGTTTTAGATAAACAATTACATCCTTACAACGATAAGTAATTCTAAAAGGACGAGTAAAGAACTTTAGAATATGTAAATTATTTTTACTATCTTATTTCTTTAGATGATGTCACTACATTTGTAGTTTATTTACTTCTATTTTTTTCTCTCTCTCAGTATAACATATTATTTTATTAACATTGGCTATATGTTTGATAAGATGGTTTGTTGTTGAATTGAGACTTCTGTGATCCATAACAGTAATGGTTTGTCTCTTTTAATCATAGTTGGACAATGAAAGACAACCATCTAAAAGGTTAAATTTTTAATGATTTTAATTTATTTTTTAGATATTTAAATTTAACAAAAATTGAGTTATCTATATATATAAAAATAATAATAATTTAGTTTAAATTATTTATAATTTTTAATTTTTTAACATATATATTGATAAAAATAATTTATTCTAAAATAATTATAATTTTTAACTATATTGATAGATGTATTTATTTTGGAAGAAGATTTATAATTTTAATTTAATTATCAATAATTATTAGGTGAATGATAGCGAGTTAATTTTTACTAAATATTTTAGAATATTATCAGTGGTGTTAAAAAAAAAAAACATATTTCTATTCAAATTTGAAAGAAAATACATTTTCCATATACACATTAAATTTGTGCATTCACGAGGAATTTGTCCAGATCCTTTTTGTGGCATATATTGAAAACTACAAAAAACTAGCTAATACGTATTTGCATTTTTGGACATCAAAAACATGTTTGTATAATCAATATATTGTTGACCAACAATCACCAAAACCAATCACAAAAAAAAACTAATATATACATACAAAATCTGCTAAGGAGCATCCATAATATGCGACAATTAAGAGAACAAAAATGAAATAGCTAAACATGAATAACATGCGGGGGCTCGTCCATATATGGTCTGTGATAACACTGGAAGTGATCAAAGCCCACCATCTTGGTCACCTGCCATAACCCCCGATCCAAAACTAGGCCTTCCTTAGAAAGTCTATTAGTGGCTCCATTCCTCTCCTTGAATACACAGAAGCATAAAAAGGAAGTAAATAAATTTTTAGTCTCTGAATATCCTCCATTATATGATCAAGTATTATATTTCAACACTACTAGGTCTCATTGACCCAATTAACCACTAATAAAGAGTCACCAAAACACTGAAGATGATCACAACCTTTTTCTTGTGCAAAAGCAATAAGAGGTTTGAATGCTAAAATTTATTATTGAGCTGAGAGGCTCATTCTACAATCCATTATGAAGGGAATGTATAATTACGCCTGTGTTCAAATTAGAATTGAGGTATGCCCCTCTAAAAAATACTTTAAATGAAAAGACATTATCAATTATAATAAAAAACATAAATGTTTATACATATTGTTAATTAGTTTTAATTCAAAACATTATAAAACATTAATAATCGCATTCTCATTGTGCTCACTTGGTTTGTTAATATTTCACTTTCATTCTTCTAATAATAAATACAATATTTAGATGTCTATGTTAAATAATATAATTTTATATAACTTTATAGAGATAAGTCTCTTATAAATATTTCAATATAGAACTTAAATAAAGTATTTTAATATAAAGAGACAAAAAGTGTGTGTTAATGTTAATAATAATAAATTAATAAAAATACAATTTAAAAAATGAAAAATTATGAGAGACAAAGTAAAATTATGAGAAACATAAAGTCAATATAGATCTATCTAAATCATGGATTCGCTGTAGTACACTCTTTGACAATTTTTTATTCCGTCAAGTAATCGATAAAGCTCAAGAGGGAAACTCCTATTTCCACCTCTATAGCATTATAAATGCCCTCTCACATGCAAGGGAAATAACGCTCACCCTCTGAGTGACAGCACGTGAACAAATAAATGGAACGTGGAGAGAGAGGGCAAGCGCTATTTCCCTCACATGTCAGAAGGCATTTATAATGCTATAGAAGTGGAAATAGGAATTGCGGAAGACGTGAGTTCTGTCAACCGCATCCGCAACATGAAAGCGAAAGCGTATCCAAATAAATTTCGGCATTTAATGCAAAATCGAAGCACGGGAGTCTCGCTTTCTCCCACACAAATTGTGCGATGTTGATGCAAATTCACAACATAAAAATTCCAAAATCGAAGCACGGGAGTCTCGCTTTCTCCCACACAAATTGTGCGATGATGATGCAAATTCACAACATAAAAATTCGAATCACTCCAAAACAGAACATCCGCTGTTTGCAAATATCGGCAACGCCAGCTGTCGATCACATTGCCGCGCGCCATACAAGATATCTGAACGGTTCCCGTGATATCTGCGCTCCGAAACGGGATCTTTGGAGTGTTGTCGAACAACGGCCAAATCTGAGTGTGGACGCCGTCAGTAGCCAACTGCTGGACACTCGAGTCTCGTGATCGAATCCTGTTGCATCAAACAGACCACAGTCAAACATTATTATTTAATCCCAGGCTTCATCATAAATGCTGATTATTAAAAAGCTTGCTTCACAATAAATGCCACAGCCTCGGAACTCCCGTCACATGACGCTGCCACTGAATCGACAGAGTGAAAGCCACAGTTCGGTGTAACCTCTAGCGACCTCTGATTTATATTTTCTTGAACAAGATTTTGTTATTGCAGATTAGTAAGAATTAATTAAAAAAGGAGTAGTGTTTAGGGCGCTGAATCTATTTTTTTAAGTGCTGAATTTAATTTGGACAAAAATACATTTTAAATAACGAGAAATTTTAATCTTGCTTTAAAAAGTCATTTATTCTATTAGTTAGATTCCATGTGTAAGTCAAATTTAATATGAATTTGGTGGAAAATTTAATAAACTTTTATCATGATGTAACATTTTTATATAGTGAAATCCTGAGGGGTGTTACTTAATTTTGAATAGATTCAAATTATGAAACATTACTTTTTTGTATCTCTAGATTTTTCTAATTAGAGAGAAGTTTGTTACAAGATTAGACAACTCTCATAAGAATCACCCTAGTAAACAGTAAGTGACATTTACTAAGTGCAATCATAATATCAATCACTCTGACATTTATTAAGTGCGATCACAATATTAATCGCCCGAATAAATATTAAAGAACATTTACAAAATGTAATCAGAATATTTGTTATATTTAATTGGGCTAGATCTATAAATGAAATAGTTAAAAAGGCCATGCAATTTCTATTAAACATGTAAAATTTTTATCCCATAAGCATGCTTCATTATATTCTTGAAGAGGTTAAACACTATAACTCAAAATCATTATATTCTTGAAGAGGTTAAACACTATAACTCAAAATATATTATTGTTTGATAGGTTTACAAGGATATTACCACATAGAACATATAAATTAAGAAAATTGGTGTTTAGAGTGTCATTTTTATAATGTGTTTGGGAGATATCTAAGGAGAGTAATTGATACTTAGGGAGGTATTTAACAAGGATGATTAATGTAATGTGGCCATAGTTATGCCATAAGGTTTGTAAGTTGCTAATGTGTGAACTCATTAATTATTGAAATGAGTGATACTTATTTAATAGAGCTCACTAAGTCGCTGGTGGTAATAAATATAATAATGAGGGGTAGTTGGCATAGACCGCTAAAAAAATACTCATAACAGTTAACACACCAATAATTTAGTGGGTCTTATTCGATGACTATGACAACATTGCATTAATTGTCTTTTTATGTACCTTCCTATGTACTTAAGAGTATGCTAATTAATTTCCATATGTATCTTTTGTGTAAATTACAATCTCCTTTCTACAACATTCCTTCTTCCTTCAACACTCAAAGTTATTGACTCCATGGTCTCATAGCTCATATAGTTTCCAACGATGACAACTCCACTCTCCAATTCACATAGAATAATGAATCACATTATACTTTATTTCTCTCACAATGTTGCACCCTATAACCTCTCAAAATCCGTAGAGCACTCAAATAACACTAGCATGCTCAGGGTCTCATGACCAAAATGATAGCATCAATAGTGGACCAATAATCAAGAAACTCAATAGTCACAACTAAGGGAAATCATGGGTGGTACTTTTTTTGGTAGACATATATGATCACAAAGTTTTGCTATGGTAAGTTTGTAAAATCAATCCTAATTGTATATGATAAGCACCTAAATTGCTTTACCTTACCACTGGAAAAAATGTCTTACCAAATGTTCTAGATAGACTTCTAACATTGGGCCCACCAACAAATGTGCACTAGAGTGATAAGGATGTACTTAGTTATGGTAGTCTTGTTTATTATGATAATCTCTTCATGCTTACTTTAGTTTACCCTTTGATTCTAACATGATTATTATGGTTGTAAGGATTTCATGTCAAAATGATATCAATGCTATGGTTTTGACATGTTTTTCATGGTGATTATTATGTATAACTAGAAATTTCACCACAATTTAATATAGGGCACATGGGTATCAAATACATTGACCATTAATGCATGAGTAGTGTCAATATTGTATGTTTGAATTGTTTGTTGGCATCTTTCTTTGTTATATATCAATCTTATGTACTTACAAACAAATGGTTAGTTTCATGAAAAGGTGTGTTTGTGCGTGTGCACGTGCGCAAGTGTTTTATGCTAGAGATAAGGTCAAAGCTTATAAACTCGAAACTTAAATACATGTGGATGTGAAAAGGCCATGGATAATAAAAAAGTGTGCAACCCATATCAAATATATGCTTAGAAAATGTTTTGAGGTGACTTATAGAGCTACATCAATATCTCATTAGGATTGTGAATGCACTTTGTGATTGGAACTACTTGTCTTGAAGGCAACTTGTATTAAGACTAATGTTTAAATGGTGTACTTGCATGCTTAATGAATCAAGCTCCCATAATAACTAATCTTGATTCTCAGCGTGGATTTCAAGCTCCTTGTTTCAATGACACTTACTGTAATATTTCAACCAACTTTATCAATAACTAGGCCTAATAGAGATTATCCCATCTAAGGCTTCATCAAATATGTCACAAGTGCTTGTACATATTCACATCAGTCATGCTAGGGTTTCTAAATTACATATCTCAAATCTCTTCCATAGACCAGGGTTTCTCCCAAACCCTAACCTCATAGTATCCATCAAACTCTAATAACCAAATTACCCAGAGTTTCCTTCAAATCCTAGTATTTTTTTAGGTCTCCTTCATCTTCTTTTGCATCCATCAAGGTTGTTTTCATAGAGGTGATCTTCAATGACTTTTCTTCAGCCCAACTCTAATACTATGTTAATTTTTCTTAGGGCTATATTGCTATTTGCTTTGATAATTGCATTTCATTATTTCCATATTAAATTCACCCCATAACATCATAACATTTTTCATATTTACATCATTATTCAATAGCATATGCAACCGCATAGAAATAACAATATCATCGTCAATGCAACGGAACATAAAGGAATAATAGAAGAAAATAATTCACACATAGAGACACTAGGATTGGTCAGAGACCAGGGAAAAACCCACTATGGGGAAAACCCTTTGTCATTGAATGATTCAACAGGGAGAGAGTACAATGATCCATAACTTCAACCATAAACCTATCTAGAAAAAATAGCTAAACAACATTCATGAGATGAACCCAACAATGCCAATAAACAAAACCCTTATTTAAGAACTTGTAATCAATTGTCATTGTCTGTATTCAACTTCCAAACTCTGCGGTCAACGGGCAAAAACTTCGGTCAACTGAAAATTCAACCTTTAGGTCCCAATCACAAGGAAGATGTGTCATGCATGAGGCTGAAAGGCTTTGGTTGAAATTTCTCCATGAAATTCCTATGACTACAGTCGAAATTTATCCATGACATGCCTATGATTGAGACCCAAAACCATAAAAACAAAGATGGGAGCTTCAGACCCTGCAATTTCGGACGTGTGCCAACCAATCTCCGAAACTTGCCTCAGACCTATGCGAGACAAACCAAAGAAGAGGATAGAAGAATGATCCAAGATGATATCCAAATGAGACTGAGGTCACTTGTATTTATAGCCTTCCAAGGGTGTCCAATTAGCTTTTGGGTTGACCTAATCAAATATGTGCATGTGGGATTTAATTCAAAAATATAGTTTCCCTTGTCCAAATTAAGTGCTTCAATAGTCAAAATTGGTCCTCTAAAAAAGTGGAATCTCATCCCATGGTTGAAATTTGTCACTGAGTTTCCAAATTAACACTCCCTCTCATCTAGGGAGAAATTCCAACTACATCATGTAATCATCACAAGAATATTGCCATCAAATCATATCTAATCTCAAGTATTTCATCATCAACTGTCATCTCTACTCATATCTACTCATCTCTTTCTTATTCCTACTGATCTCTTAATTGTCCCTACTCATATGTTGAACATTCTCAAATCTAAAGGAATAATAATTTGACATCGGAGAGGAGCCTAATATACCACCATTTATCCATCGGGGAGTCACTACTAGCACCCGAAATCATTGCCAGCGGGGAGCTCGATGCTACCACCTAGGAAACATCAGAGATTTGATAATTAGGGAGCACATCTCAACCTGGAACCACATCTGGGAGGTTAGTATCAACCCAAAATTTCATGGGGGAGCAAAACATCTCCAATCCCATATTGAGCAATAGGTGATATAGGGGAGCACATCTCAACCCATCCTATTTCCCATTGATCTTCCCAACAATGACCATCAAGAGTCATGTGGTAGAACACCTGCATCATAACTCGAGCTTGGATGATAACTCGACTTACCAAAGGTAATGATCATACACCCCCAAGCCTCCTCAACCTATTGGCCAAATGGGGAGGGACAATCCCAACAAGCCCACCTTGTGGGTGTGATGTCAACTGATGTATACTTTGCATATACCAAGATAGGGGGAGATACCCGACTTGTCAAAATAGAAAAGGATCACACACACCCTATGGGTAACAGATATGGGAGAAACATCTACGAACCTATTGTCCATAAGTCCCTCAACCCGATGAGCCCTCCATCTCAATTCCTCACACTTGAAGCTCAGAAAAGGGGGGAATATTTGGCTCAATGTTCTTGACCAATCCTACTCCCTATACATCATGCTCATATATGGTACCTGTTAATCATCATCTCACAATCAAATTAGATATCACATCAAATATATATATATATATCATAAAAAGGATACTTTATTCATCCTCCCTCTCATGGAGGCGACAACCAAAAGCCTAATCTTGCCTTGTACAACAACGTTGACTCAATATATGAAGAGATCTTAGTTCCAACTATATATGAGATTCTTTGCCAATCAGATCCCACTTAATATTATCACAATGTATTCCTATCATATTAAGAACCTGCTTAAATAACTCTCCAAAGAGATTATTTTACCTACCTCACAATTAGCCATGCCAACATCATCTTTCTCAACCTCGAGTGTGCTTAAAGCTACGAAATTCTCATCTAAAAATATCATGGTAGATATCATACTAAGGCAGCACCCAGATGTGATCTATCAATATAACTATGTAGTCACATATCACACGAAGAACGTCTCGGGCCAAAAATTGATCAACCGATGCAAATATCTCGAAGTGTGCTCGACGACAACTCAATGTGTATGAAGAGACTCAATCATGAATTGACTTAAGTTGATCTATGCAAGACATATCTCTCTCTCTCTCTCTCTCTCTCTCTCTCTCTCTCTCTCTCTCTCTCTCTCTCTCTCTCTCTCTCTCTCTATATATATATATATATATATATATGAGTACATCAATGCTTCAATCGACTATTAGTTTCCAAGGCAGGTTTAACAATATCTCTTCATAACTTCTTGAAATTCAATCAGAGTGTCCAAGGATTTGGATTTCCACTTTCCAAAAACTCTTCAATAAATTCATGATATATATTTTATTTTCCAAAATTCATAAAGTGATTCATAATGCCATGATTCATTATTTTGAGCCTAAAAAGCCAAATCCCTCTTACTTTGATCATCAGAGGATCATTACCTATCAAGAGTATACCATAAACATATAAAACCAAAATCAAAGTCATACCTTGGACCCATTTTGAAGTAGAGGTTTAAATCAACATATCTTCTTGGCTTCACTAGATAACTGTCAATGTGGACATACCAAGCTCGGGGAGCTTGCTTCATATAATGCTTTCTGTAAACATAACACTTAACCAAACCAATATGCTCAACCTTACACAAATCAATATTGTGAAATCAAATAAACTAAGTCAACTTATCAAGCCTTAGATGTCAAATCAAAGCTAATATCAAAGTCATAAAAGCTTCGGCCAATATCACTGTGACAAACTCTTTGGACCAAGTATTAGGTAGAGCTCACATCAAGTTACAACAACCTTTTATTTACCAAGCACTATCCAATCAACCTTTATCAAGCCATCCTTATGATCATAACATGAATAATTTTTGCCACTAAATATGAATGGATACATCAGGGACAAGTCATATAAGTTTCATGCATATACCAAGAATGAGTCATGCAGGTTCCATCCATTCATTGTGAGATTAATTCATACTAAATCACAATTGTTTATAATTCAACCATTGTACCAAGGAAAATGAGGCCAATACAAAACCATTATTGAATACCAATATTAGTCATTGAAAGTTATTATGCTCACATAGCACTGTCATCAAGGTAACTCATCAGATATCAAGTCAAAACCCTAATTTTCTTATCACGATGAGTTCAATCAGTTCATAACCCAAAAACATATGAGGCATCTTGTCAATGTTCTAAATAATATTTATGAACTATCAAGCATCATGTCAATTCTCATCTATATTAATCAACGAAATTTTGTCCACCCCTTGCAACTGTTATCAAATACTATCATACACTAGTTGCAATGATCAAATCAAAATAACATACTAATATGCATATTCCGGTCACCCAATTTTATGCATAAGGCTTTAGTTTTGTGACCTATAGGGATAACTGCACCCATAGGCTTTCTTCCATACAGTTGAGAGGCTACAACTGCACCCTCAAGCTTATTTCCATGTGGTTGAGGCTTAGAGTAAGTAAAAACTCTCTTCTCATAATAGAACTTGTTGTAGACCAAGAATATCATATATTTGTTTATTTATGTAAAAAAAACACACTTTAGCAGTAAATAATCTCGTATACATATAATTAAAATGACAATAGGAGAAGGGATATTGTAAATAGATTCTCCCTCTAAGAAGCCACTTTAGTCATCATCATTCAAGATATCAACCTGTCTATCAAAATACTTCTCATGCATCAAAAAAACTGTTAGATCATAAAATATAGCTATATTGGGTTCTAAAACATATAAACATCATATTCATAACATGTAAGAATAAACTACTTCATTATCATATATGTACTTGACATCAAAATTTTATCAAGAGTTAGAGTCTTATGATAAGGGCACCAGACATGTGATTCATCATACTTCAAATATCATGAAAACAATATCACTTACATAGCTTAGTCCATCAAGTCAGGTCATCCAGATTTTACCACATGACATAATTACTAAGTTTAGCAAAACCTAGCCAAGGATAACAAGAAGATCTTGTATATCAATCTTATTGTCATACTTTCTCCATTAAGGTTACCATGCTTATCACAAACATCAATAGTATCAAGTTACCATCTATTAGAATCAAGGTGTTACCCTTATTTATGGGATCAAGATATCCAAAATGATATATGTTAGACAAACATAAAGTATACCAATATATCAAAGATCGATATTAAGTAGCTTCATAGAATCAAGAAGTTCATAATGTCTAAAAGGTAAGATACTTGTTCACTACTGAGTACACCATCCCATCATGAGTACCATGAATCAAAATTTCATATACATGAGCCATTTGTGAAGGTGGCATTCCCATGTTGGCTTGTATGGGCCTGACCCAGGTTCAAAGGTGATTTAGCCAAACAAATCCCTGTACTACTGGCCCTTTCGGCAATAGTCCGCAGAATGCGGACTGAGGTCTCACCCGGAGTAGTATGGGAGGGTGCTAAAACCAGGTTTCTGCACCCTAGGGATGTCTGATGAGATTCTGGTGGTCCACGTTTTGACCCTACGTGCACGTCGCTACGCGCATCTATTTGTCCCTCGCAACCTATGATGTTGCCTTCGCGTAGTCCTATCCGGGGCGTGATTCGTGATATTACCCAAGTTCCTCATTATTAACATGTTACTATCCGATTACATAACTTATATGTGTAATTCTAGTGATAATTAACAATATATCCAACATTCATATAAGTGCACGTGATAAAAAAAACAATGTAAATGTATAGAATGCAATATACAAGCAAATGCATAGAAATTGGAATCAACTTCTCTTTATTATTCTTCGTTCAAGGTTACTGACTCGACACCACCCTAAGCACTCAGCTGCAGGGGTCCACGCACTCAGCTGCAAACTCTACTGGCCTCTGTGCACTCATCTGCAGAGCCTCTTCCTACTACTATGACCCAATACACTTAGAATATTACTCTATGCCCGAACCATTCATATTCATCTATCATTATCCAATTAGCTATCTTTACAACTTAGAGCCTCGCTCTATTTATACAATCCCATGGTTTGCAATCCCATGGTCTGCGAACCATGGGTAGGCCGACATGACATTACATTACATTACAAAGCTTAGGGCGGACAACCCTATGACTCAACCTATACTTTGCACTCCGCGCCTACAGTTCGCAGAGTCATACAATACATTTGACCAAAACTTGGGCTTTGAGCCCTAAAACATGTTGTGGGGGGATCCGATGCCCAAAAGGCCCCCAACACAAACACTGTGACTCTCCCTCGAGTCACTCTGTTGGTGTGGCGATCTTGGGTCGGAGTCCCTCCAACTGGTCCTGAACGACCTGAATGTCGGCAGCGCACTGAACTGCTGCCTGTTGTACCTATTGCAATCTTGCTTCTAAATCATCTGTGTCTAAATTGTGTCCTTACCTTGGTACCAGTGTCTGCTGCGTGTGTTTATAGTCCCGCGCCCTTGTCCAGCTCCTCGAGTTGCGAAGACCGTGCTTCGGGCGGTTAGTCAGGTAGCCAGCCCACCTGTGTAGGGCTTCAAGCGACTGTCATTTACTTTTCCTGGGAAGGGTTCTCCATTTAGTTTGACTAGCTGGACCGCACCTCTGTCTGTGACCTCCTTAACCACGTATGGTCCCAACCAGTGCATTCTGAATTTTCCCGGAAATTTTTCAAACTTACTGTCATACAGCAGCACTAAGTCATTTACCTTGAAGGTGCGCAACTTGATATGGCAGTCGTGTCAGGCATTTTCACGCTATTTTTGTACCTGCTGATGAAATCTAGCCAAAAACCGTTCTTCCTCGAGTTGTTCTAATTGTGCGAGCCTTTCTTCCAAAGCTTCGCGGTCCATCATGCCTATGAGTGCTGCTATTCGCAGACTAAGTATGATGTATTCCATCGGCATGACAGCTTCCGTGCCATAGACTAACCGGAAAGGTGTTTGTCCCATCAATTTCTTACACATTGTCCTGTAAGCCCATAATATGGCAGGTACGTGTAGGACCCAGTCATTTTGTTGCGCGTTACATACTTTGGTTAGCGCAGCCTCCACTATTTTGTTGAATGCCTCTGCTGTCCCATTAGCTTGTGGGTGGTACGGTGTGATTTTCTGATGATACACTTGGAACTCTTCTGTGAGTGTGTTGATGGTTTCATTTAGGAAATGTGTTCTGTGATCACTCACTCAGATTTTCGGATAGCCAAATCGTGTCAACACATTTTCGAACAAAAACTTCGCAGCTATAATGGCCGTGCAGTCCTTGACCGGCTACGCTTCCACCCATCGTGTTAGGTAATCCATCGCGGTGATGATGTAGCGTGCGCCCATCTTTCCCTAAGGTTTGATTGGTCCCAAAAAGTTGATTTCCCATTTTTCAAACGGCTGTAGTGTCATTTATGGATTTAATGGCATCTCGTCCCTTCATGATGGTTTTCCAGTCCTTTGACATATATCGCAGGCCTTACAATGCATTTTCAAATCCTGGTGTGGGGTTGGCCACCATAACCCTACACGAAGAATCTTCTGTGCGGTTGTGTGTCCTACATAATGTCCTCCTGTGGTGCCCCCATGTGCTTCCACGAGGATCTGACCTCGTTCAAATTCAGGTACGTATCTTCGCAATATCTCATCGTTGCCCATTTTGTAGAGGTGCCTCGCGATCACAGAAAAGTCTGTCACGCACACCACCAATTCCTTCTTCTGTTGGACTGAGTATTCCTTTGGCGTAGTCTCTATTGTTAGAAAATGGATTATATCTTTGAAGTGTTCGGCCACGATGCGCACTGCAAAGCGATGTGCATCAGTTAGTCCCTCTTCTAAATTTGTAACAAGTGATGTGGTCCTTCGTTTAGGCGTCCTAGCTTGACTATGACCTCAAAATAATATTCTTGAAATAGTAAGAGCCATTTGCATATGTGCCCCCACAACACAAGCTTATTCACCAGGTATTTCAACGTGGAATGGTCGGTATACATCTTGAAATGTCCTCCGAGTAAATAGTGTCGGTATTTTTGGAGCGCGTACACCATTTCCAACCCCTCGCGCTCGGTGGTGGAATAGTTCTTTTCTACTTTGGACAATCTTCGACTTGCAAACGTGATCAGGTGATCCACACCCTTTGCGCCCTCCTGTGTGAGTACGACTCCCAGCGCGATACACGATGCATCAACATGTACATGAAATTCCACATCCCATTTTGGGAAGACCAGGATTGGAGCGAAGGCCAGTTTCCCCTTTAGGACATCCAAACTTTTCATGCAATCATCATTCCAACAATATGTAACATCCTTTTTCAATATCTTTTCCATCGGCGCTGTTATTTGGTCATAACTTTTGATGAACTTCCTATAGTATCCAGTGTGCCCCAAAGTAGCATGCAGTTGTTTAACACTTCACGGTGCTTCCAAATTTAGAATAACAACAATCTTTGCAGGGTCCACCATCAGGCCTTGTTTGCAGACCACATGTCCCAGCAGGTTTCCAAAGGGAACGAGGAATGTGCACTTCTTAAGGTTCAACGCAATCTAGTGTCGGCGGCAAGTATCCAGCATCAAGCGTAAGCTCGCTACATGGTGCTTAACTAATCCAAAGACAATCCAATCATCCAGATAGACCTCCAAGAACTTGTGGATGTATTCTTTGAACGCGGCCACAACGATGCGCGAAAATATAGCTGGCGCATTCTTCAGTCCAAACGGCATAACGGTGTATTGAAAGCAGCCCCATTCTGTTGCGAAGGTCGTTTTTCTCCTATCTTCTAGCGCGATCTTGATCTGATGGTACCCTAAGAACCCATCCGTGAACGAGTATGCTTCCTGACTGCCAACATTCTCCAGTACTTCATCTGTGAATGGTGTTGGGAATGGATCGTGTACACAGGCGTTGTTCAGCTTCCTGAGGTCCACGCATATTCTTATTTCTCCCTTCTATTTTTTCTCCTGTACTACCATAGGACTCACCCAGTCAGATTCTTCCACTGGTTCAATAATTCCGGCTGCGAGCATTTTGTTTAATTCATCACGATCTTTTTCTTTATACTTTGTATTCAAGCGGTAAGGCTGTTATTTAATTGGCTTTGCGTCGGGTTTCAAGGTGATCTTCATCATCCCTAAGTCGCCAACGATCCCTTTTAAGTCTGTAATTTTGGTTGGGAACAAGTCCTAGTATTCGCGGAGTAACTCAGCGACCTTATCCACCATGGCATCATCCCAATAGTCCCCAAGCGTTGCGTACTTCGGCTCTGCCTCCATTCCAATGTTGACCTGCTTTGTCTTTAGTGGCACGGTGATGTCGAGGTCTTCAAGTGATGGTCCTCGAATCTTGCGACAACCTTCTATTTCTGAAATGTTAATATTTCGTGGGTCCTCATCATCCTCCTCAACATTTACGTTGTAACACTCTAGCGCGCAGCTTAAATGTGTTGCCCATTCTGGCTGAAGTAATTCCATTGGCTCTTGGGGTATTTTGAAGATAGTTGCTTTTACTGCCTGTAGCGCATCGTCAACAGTATCTGACCAACGATCTTCAAACGTGAAGGTTAATAGAAATCCCTCACGTAAGACATCCCATTCGCTCGTACCATGGCGAAGCTCCGTCTCAATATACCAATTCATGGGTATGACATCCAGGGTATGATAGAATAAATGTACCCATTCAGGCTGTGGCTCTTCCTCATAGACCTTGGTCCATTTCGCGAGGTGTGTGCGTGGGTCATCTCATCCGTCATATTTGTCTACTAGCCATATCCATAGTTTCCCAAATCGTAGGTGCATCATTCTTCTGCATCTGCGCCAATCCTCAAAACTTCCTTGATGCATACCCCACCATCATGTGAGCGTTGCGCGCAGTGCCCACTTCAGAGCATCGAACAGCTACTGTTATGGTACTGCGCTTTCAAATTTGTTTAGGAATTCATCCACCACTGTCAACCCATCATATGTAGGCAGATCCCTTGCCTCTATTGTCACACAACACAATGATCTAGCCATCATGTTGCAATTAAGTGTTGTTACTTTGTGCAACAAATTCTACCATCGCTCTATCTCTTCGTCTGAATCCAAAGTGTAGGAGCTTTCACGCTCCCGCAAAATCCTTCCATCTGCAGTCAGATTCACCCAATCCTCTTCTCGCACATTTATCTTGTAAATACAATCGAGATCATCATCACTATCATCGTCGTGCATTGGTTCAGTGTATCGCACTCCTTTGGCTGGATCTAGCGGTACTACTACGCGTAGTGACTTTTTTCAAAGATCATTTTACGCTTCTTTAGATCTGTGACTCCGTTCATATCGGTGGCCCAGTCTATTCCTAGTAGCGTGGGATAGGGATTACTGTCATCGACAATCTCTATCACTTCAAAATCTCCCTGCGTGCTCGCGCCTTCAATATCTATTGTTACCCCTTGCAATCTTCCCATGGGTAAGATCTTCTGTTGGTTCGCCTTTCATAACTGAATAGGAGACAACTATAGCGCGGGTCTACCCATGTGTTCCCATGTTTGTTTTGGCAGTATATTCGCGTCCGATTCGAGATCCAGGATTACCTGATCCATTTCATACTTGCTGATTTGCGCAGTCAACCTCATTTCCCTTCCTAAGCACAATGCATGCTTTCCAAGTTTCTGGACCACACGTGGTTCTCTTGACCCCACGCACCTAGTGATAAGTTCCTGTAGTCCTTTTATTGCCTTACTGTCACGTAGCAGTTTCATGCATGTCTCCAGAAAGGTAGTGAGCATTGAAGGATCCATCCCTGGTTCTAGTTGATCCTTACTACTTGAAGTGGAGGCCTCCGTGAAGCTCTTCTTAGTTTCCATGATTGTTTCCTTCGCGCGTTATAAATCAAATTCAGGTTCCTTTGTAGGAGCCTTGTGAACCCACGCACTTTCTTCTGACTGCTTCCCTTTATCATCGCCAGTTGTCATACCACTCCTAATCATCATGTTTACATTCGGGTCTTCTTCACGCGGCTCAGACCTCATCATCTACAAATTCTGAGTCGAAAGGGGCTGAAGTACCCTTTTTTCATGTAGTCTTTCTACAATGTAGGGCAGTCTTCTGCCTCATGATCAAACTGAGTATAGTACAAACATGATGTCCTTGTCAGGTTTGTACAATCGCAGGCATAGTGTCCTAGCCCTCCACAATTGTAACAAATTAATTGTCCGCAACCCCTTCCTGGGCCCATTCTGCCTCGACCTCGACCATGCCCGTGAAAACCAACGTGTGCCATTCCTTTATTTGGGTCGAGGGCTCACGTTTCAGTCTACACCCTGTAGGTAGGAGTCTGATCCATCATTAGTTCGTAGCTTCTGCAGGTGCGTTCATCATGGCCTACCGACCTGCAGAAATTACAAAACAATTGTTGGGATGTCTGCATATACTTTTGCAATAGATGACAATTATTCGTAGTGTGTTTTCCTCCTATCTAACAGATCGTGCACCATAATGCAGGCGCCGCGCTTGGTCCTGCATGTGCCTCAGGTCTTAACGGCATCGACCCTCCTCCTGTCATGTAATTCGCAAACACTGTACAATGGCCCTTGTCATGCCCCTGGCCTTTTCATTTTATGCACCATACCTACTCACGCACCTCTAGACAAGGTGTCCTGTCCTGTTTCAAAATCTGCATCTCCAGACACAAATTTTGAAGTTGTGAGTGGATTTGTTGGACTCCCAGACCAAGGTCTTGTATAGGGGTCTCATGCAATCTCATCGCCATCTCCAAAGCTTCGGCTTGGGTGGAAAGTTTTTGTTGTGACGGCGTCGTCCTCAAGTGCGATGTTAGTGACGCTACAAACCATGTGTGTTGCTGTCCATCCATTAACATCATGTTGGCTTCGTGAATCATACCCTTCAATCTTTGGTCCAAATCCAGGGGGTCTCACCTAGGAGCATCGCGATCTCCTTAAACCTGATGATTGATTGTGTTTCTAACTTTGGCCTGCTAAATTCCATGTTCAACATAGTCTGGATTTCTGCGATTCCTGCATTTGGATGGTCATTAGAATGCTTGATGTACCTTGTTAATGCGTGATCCTGCAACATGCTTACCAATGTAACCTTTTTGATATTGTCATCCACGACTCCTTGTGCTTCCCATACCGCTCTTACCACGAGCCAGAATTGGTCCAGATCTTCATTCCCTACTCCTTTGAATACTGGTAGTTTGATCACACTCGCCATATTGAACTGTGGTGGTGGTGGAAGTGGGGTGGGTGAAGATGGTGGTGAGGAGGGTGAGACGGGTGGTGGTGTAGGTGGAGGTGGTAAGCACAAAATTCGTTGCCTTATCAGACTGACCGCGCTTCTCGAAGAGACTTTCGTGAGCTCTATCTCACTTTCCCGCAAGAGGGAAATTAAGGGACTGGTTACCAATTCTTCACTACTTCCACTTCTATAGATCTTCCCACTTCGCGTAGTCCCAAACATTAATTTATTTGCATAACCCACTTTTCACACAATAACATCTTAATCCAAGTGTTCAAAGATTTGATATACTTACCTCGCGGCCCTTTGAGGAAACGTCGCTCCACCTCACTGTAGATGACGGTCGTGTCTATCGCGAACTCAGTCATAAACCCTCCTATAATTTGGACAAGCCAATGGCCCACAACTCGCGCAATCTTATCTCCTGATGCTTCTAGTATGTGCACTAATTCCAGAGTCCACACAATTGGTTTGTTGAGCCTACGCCTTCCCTGATTGTCTGCTAGCTTCACGATCCACTCATACAACTCAGAAGGAAAGGATGTAAAGAAAATTTCATGGATTTCCGTATACAAGTAGTGCTCCAACCACTGTTCCTTAGATACTCACGGATTTATGTTTTGTTGTGCCGCAAACTCATGAATATTCTTGTCCAACCACCCTTCAATTTATTTCTTTGTTGGATTTCAGTGGCACGACATCAGACATCCCTTATGCAGATCCAGGTCCCAGCAACGGAACCGTTTGTTGGCTTGTATGGGCCTGACCCAGGTTCAGAGGTGATTTAGCCAAACAAGTCCCTGTACTACTGGCCCTTTAGGCAACAGTCCGTGGAACGTGGACTAAGGTCTCACTCGGAGTAGTATGGGAGGGTGCTAGACCCAGGTTTCCATACCCTAGGGATGTCTGATGAGCTTCTGGTGGTCCGCGGTTTAACCTTGTGCGCACGTCACTACGTGCATCTATTTATCCCTTACAACCTGTGATGCTACCTTCGCGCAGCCCTACTTGGGGTGCAATCTGTGTTATTACCCAATTTCCTCACTATTAACCTATTATTATCCAATTACTTAACTTATCTGTGTAATTCTAGTGATAATTAACAGTATATCCAGCATTCATATAAGTGCGCGCGATAAACAAAACAATATAAATGTATAGAATGCAATATACAAGCAGATGCACAGAAATTGGAATCAAATTCTCTTTATTATTCTTCGTTCAAGGTTACAGAATCGACATCTCCCTACGCACTCAGCTGCAGGGGTTTGCACACTGAGCTGCGGAATCTACTAGGCCTCTGCGCACTCAGCTGCAGAGCCTCTTCCTACTACTACGACCCAATACACTTAGACTCTTACTCTATGCTCGAACCATTTGTATTCATCTATCGTTATCCAATTAGCTATCTTTACAACTTAGAGCCTCGCTCTATTTATACAATCCCATGGTCTGCGGACCATGGGTAGGCCGACATGACATTACATTACATTACAAAGCTTAGGGCAGACAACCCTATTACTCAATCTATACTTCGTGCTCTGCGCCTGCAGTTCACAGAGTCTTATAATACATTTGACCAAAACTTGGGCTTTGAGCCCCAAAACATGCTGTGGGGGGGTCCGATGCCCAACATCCATCATAACTTAGCTCTTACCTTCCCATCCTACTTTGTAGCTATAATATTGAAATAAAGCACCATACAACCTTGACCATAATATTTTGTCAATTTTTCATCAAGTGCCTCTTTACCTTTTCCAATGCTAGTTCTTCTCTTCTTACACTAACCATGATCCTCAAGAAGGATCTACTTATCAAAAATCATCAAGAGGTTAGAAGCCTCCAAATACTCAAATATACATGCAAGAAGTATAAGTAATAATCAAATCAATAAGTCACCCCTGGTCAGGGTGAGAGGTGGATGACAAACCCAATAAGGGGGTCATTATGACAAGTACCGACAAAGGTAATTCCACCGCCTTCCACACACTCGAAGCGCAAGGCATGGTGGTGATCAATATGATTATGATAAGACAGAAGAAGGAAGGTCGCATACACATGCATAAGAGGTGGTTGACAACAAAGAGGGTTAATAGGAAGGAGGGAGATAACGAAGAGGAGACATCAATGAAGGTGGCGTAGCATTTTCCGGAAGGCGAAGAAACACAATGATCCCAAGTGCTGGTTAATGGGTATGTTCTTTGCCTGCACTTCATTATGCTCCCCAATGTCTGGTTTGTTGAATTGGGATTGCAAGGGGGCAAGGGGCTGGGAAGAGAGAGAAATTGGGGTGGTGGGAGTAGCTAGGAGGTGAAGTGTGACGGGAGTCATCGTAGCTATAGAAGCTTTGCAAGGATATCACTACGCTTGGATAATTCATTCTTGCGCATGGGGATCATAAGGATGGGGAGGAAAGAGCCCAAAGGGTTAGCTCAGTTGGTCAAAAACCGTGCCTCGCCATCGAGAGGTCACAGGGTCGAATCCACCCGAAGCCCTTGGGGTCAGGTCTTGCAATAGGCCGAGGGGCGATTTAGCCTAGCTATCGCCCAGATTTTTCCGTGGACGTAGCGATCACTCACTGACCAGGGTGCTCGTGAACCACATGCAAAAAAAAGGATGGGGAGGAAAGGATCCTAGCTAAATGAAAATTGTCTGCTTGTCTGCTTGGAAAACCTAAGGGGAAAGGGTAGGGTAGCAAAAATTGTTGTAGAGGTAATTCTAGTCTGTGTCCTAGAATAAGGCGCGAAGGCTAGGGGTCGGTGGAGGTCGGGGGCCATGAGGGAGAACACCATGGCCCTAAGGGAAGGTAGTAGGGGGGAGGGTATCTAGGATAGGAGTCCTACGGAACGGGGGAATTAGTATGCTGGGATAGCCGATCAGGTTGGCTTTGGCTGACGACGGGAGCAGGGGATGGTTCGTAAAATAGGGGAGGGATACTTGGTCAAGGAAGGGGCTCAGAAGATGGGAGGTCGGGGTGAGCAGAGGAAAGAATGGCAGAGAGGTAGTCAGGGGGATAGGGGATGAGGTCATCCAACAAGGGGCATTGGGGAGAAGGAGTAGGGCTCCTTTCGACTGGGCTTTTGGGTCTCTGGGCCTGTGGGCAGCCATGCAATTTGTGACTGAAATCATGGCCATTATTGGCATAGGGCAGGGGGCATGCAGGGGTGTCTGGGGCATCTTAGGTGGGGGTCTTCTATGCTCGGGGGCTTTGAACTGGCTGCATGGGGGGAAGAAATTCTAGATGAACAAAACTAGTGGTTGTCGAAAATTATGAAAATAATGGTTTGGAATTCTTGGTTGCTTGTTCCCGAAGCAGGTAACTCCCCTTGGAGGAAGAAAGCGCTGAAGCTAGTTCTGGGCCACCGTCAGCAACAGGCTAGAAGGACATGGGACAGTACAACAATGGCTCGAGTAGTGAAAGGCAAGGGTAGAGGCAAGAGACCGCGAGAGAGCGAGGCTGAGGCTGAGCCGAGCAATGTTGGAAAACGCCGTGGGAGGAAACCAGTGGACAGACTGATCCAAGAAGCAGTGGTTGCATATGTGGGTGGCACCAGAGAGGAGATTCAATGGCTCATCACAGAGTGGGAGGAGGACATCAACAGATTTGAGAACACGGGGGAAGTAGACGTGGAAGAGTGGAAGGTATTGGTTCTTGATCTAGGACACACTCGTGGCAAAGAATCACAATATAAACAAACTCTACACCTATACTGGCTACTGAAATGCCTCCTAGGGAAGGCGATAGAACAAATCTGGATGACCGCCATTAAGGACTTTCCAGACTACAAGCAGGACTTTCAAAAGATCCAAGCTCAGCTGCGGAAACAGGATGGATGTATGGGCCGAATCGAGGAGAACTTCTTAGGCATGTTCTTGCCGACCGATCTGCCTGGATCCAGTGCGAAAGACCCGAACCCCGATACCTCGGCCTCAACTGATCATGAGAACAAGAAGGATGAAGTCGTAGTCTTTTTTCTTAAGTTTATATGCGGTTAGCATTTACTTTACAGTTTGTAGTAGTTTATATATATAGAAAGACAACTCATGGTTGTGGACATGATAGTCAAGTATATACAGTTTGGATAGATAGAATAACTATTTTTTGCTACTGGATGATGTATAATTCAGTTAGGTGGTCAACAAACCCGGTTTCCCAACGAGCTGGTTGATACTACCTAACCAGGCTAAGTGGTTGTAACCTTCTTGCGTATATTATAATGAAAAATGAGGATCTACCAAGCTTAACAAAAAAAACCAAATCAAAACAATAAGTTGAAACAAAAGTAAAGACATAAAGGAGAACCATAAATTGAAAAGTATTTATCTTCAATGAGAGGTGATCATCTCCCTCTTAAACCAACCCTCAAGAGCCATCATTGTTGATTGTCCATATGAAAATGTCTCCTTCAATATTTCAACCAACTTTATCAGTAACCAAGCCTAATAGAGATTATTCTATCTATGGCTTCATCAAATCTGTCACAAGTGCTTGTACATATTCACATCAGTCATGCTAGGGTTTCTAAATTACATTTCTCAAATATTTTCCACAAATGAGGGTTTCTCCCAAACCCTAACCTCATAATTTCCTTCAAACCCTAATAACCAAATTGCCAAGAGTTTCCTTCAAACCCTAGTATTCTTTTAGGTCTCCCCCATCTTCTTTTGCATCCATCAAGGGTGTCTTCAAAGGGGCGACCTTAAATGACTTTTCTCCAACCCAAATCTGATACCATGTTAATTTTTCTTAGGGATATATTGTTCTTTTCTTTGATAATTTCATTTCATTAGCTCCATATTAAAATCACCCCATAGCATCATAACATTATTCATATTTACACCACTATTCAGGTGCATATGCAACTATATAGAAATAACAATATCATCATCAATGCAGCGAAACATAAAGGAACAATAGAAGAAAAACATTCACACATAGATACACCATGATTGGTTGGAGACCAGGGAAAAACCCATTATGGGGGAAACCCTTTCAAATTCTTCTTCTTATTAGATTGTCATTGAATGATTCAAGAAGGAGAGAGTACGATGATCCATATCTTCAACCATAAACCTATCCAGCAAAAATAGATAAACAACATTAATGAGATGAACCCAACAATTCCAATAATCAAAAACCTAATTCAGGAACTTATAGTCAACTGTCACTGTTTGCAGTCAATTGTCGAAATTTTCGGTCAACAGGTCAAAAATTTAATTAACTAAAAATTCAACCTTTAGGTCACAATCGCAGGGAAGATGTGTCATGCATACAGTTGAAAGGATTCGTTCGAAATTTCTCCATGACATGCTTATGACTGCAATTGAAATTTCTCGATGACAAGCTTGCGACTAAGACCCAAAAACCTAAAAACATAGTTGAAAGCTTTAGACCCTACAATTTCAGACCTATGCCAACTGATCTCTGTGAACTTGCCTCAAACCTGTGCAAGACAAACCAAAGAAGAGAATATAATACTGATCCAAGTTGATATCCAAATGAGGCTGAGGTCACTTGTATTTATAGCCTTCCAAGGGTGTCCAATTAGCTTTTGGGCCAACCTGATCAAATATGCACACGTGAGATTTAATTCCAAAATACACTTTCCCTTGTCCAAATTGAGTGCTGCAAAAGTCAAAATTGGTCCTCTCAAAAAGAGGAATCTCGTCCCATGGTTTGAATTTTTCACTAAGATTCCAAATTAACATCTATAAGAAAATCAATTATAGAAACTGGTTTACAATTTACCATTGCAAAATGAAGATATGCAACCTTTTCACAATGCTTCAGAAAAACAGATCTCATATTTCAATGTATAATTACTATTATTTATTATTATGATCATATTTTGTTGTGCAGAGCTTTCGCACTAAGCAGTTTCCCTTGTATTATGGACACTCTTATCCTAATTCTGACAGAATGAAAAATTCATACAATGAAACATTGAGGTGTGCCATTTTCTCTTTCGTACATGCATTCATAAATAAAGACGACTGCAACAAAATAGTAACACTTTCTATCCCAACAACCCTCAATAGTTATCAACATAGTGAATTTTATTCAGATTCAAATGCTAGTGACAACAGATGCAATAGATACAACTTCACATGTAAAACATAATCTAAGAATTATTGAAATAATTGGTAAAGTTTGAGTATTAGAATAGAGTAAACATAAATGCATTTTAATTATTATTCATTACAGAACACTAGATAATATATAAAAACAAAAAGCGAACATTGGTAAACAATTTTTCAATTATTGTTTTCTACATAACATTCGAGCACTCGAGTCCATACAACAAACATAGAAAAAACATTAATTAGAATTCAAATAAGTTATGATCACAAAGCCATGGTCCAGGAAATAGGCTCTGTTGCATAAAGCACTTATGAAAATGTCAATAGGTCAATTGCAAAGGTCTCCTAATGACAACTACAATTGCAATCCCGTCAACTTCAATCTCCAAAATTCATGTGCAACAGATATCAAGGCACTGCATTTAGGAATAAGAATAGTCCATCATAATGCATACATAAGATCTAAATAATAAAATTCTTTGATGGAAAAAACAAATGTTCCAATGCATTAAAACACTTATAATATGCAAAAGAAGAGTATGGTATTCTTCAACTCTCAGCTAGCTCTTGCAATTAGGTTTCCTGCAACGAATTCCTCCATTTTAGCTTCAATGAATTCTTTCATCAGAGCAACAATAATGTCCTTCATAACACACTTATTGAATATATCCTCCTCAATTTATTTTGCTTTCTTGTTTCAATTGAAAAACCAAGGAAGAGTACTCTTCATTAACAATAACAAAAGTAATTAGTCATTTGCTAATTTCCTATGCTCTAATCAGTTATATCACCGAACTCTACTGTCTGCAATTGTTTCAACTTCTCCAAATCAACCATGAAATTATCCTTTACAATTAATTTTGATTCATATGTAATAAATAATTTGTTTAAATTTTGAATAATCGGTATCACCTTGACATACACATATGCTCTTCGATTTTATATGTTTCCACACTAAAGAACAAATATATTCCAATGTTCTAATTTTCCCAGACCGTGCAACGTTGATCTACCTCATCTAATCAGCATCAAGAAATCCTTGTTTATCTCTTTCTAGTTCAAACAATGAATTAAGCTTTGACCAAAAGTGAATAGGTCACTTTCCACGAATTCCCTATCTCCCCCCAGCTCACTTTTGACCAATTTGACAAAATACCTCGTTCTCTACTTTAAATGTCGAAGATCAAAAGCAACTTTCCATGCAGATTCAATGATTCACAATCTTTCAGATATACTATTAATGATATAAAATTTCACTGCACTCAGAAGATTGCTAGGTTTCTGAAACCTATTATATTTTTCAAGTATCACCAATGGAATCTTCAGCAAAGGACCCACACTCAGAGCATTTTCTACCTCTTTTATTTTTTCCTTCAAATTTTAATTTTCTACTTGTCATCGACCAACAGAATCCATAAGCGTTTCACCACTATCTTGATGCAATTTCATCAACCCAGGCATTGCGAACGAAGACATATCAACATTCAATTTTGTCCGATCAATAAAATTTCTGTTAGAAAGTTGTATTCTTTTAATCTTCAATCTCTTACTGCCCTTGTCATATTTTGCACCCTGGAATGTGACAAAACACTCATTTCTCTGGTTTTCTCGCAAAGAAGCACTAAACCAATCAAGTAGTACAACGTTATCAACTTCCATGTCCATCGTTTCTTCAATATTCTCTGCTTCAGATGCACTCTTGGATCTAAATTATTCAAAAATATGCACTCTTTTTGGAGTTACTCTAAGAGGACGCCCTTCGTCCACCCCGTCACTTGATAGCCTATCGAAAACTAATTTTTCTCTTCTATTACTTCTTTTTCTTTTTTTGCTAGTAGATGAAGTCGCACCAATATTGCATGTGCAAGATTGAGATTCCACTTATGGTTTGTGCCTTTTTTCTTAGGTCTTTCTCCCATCGTGACAATATCTTTTTCAACAACTTGTCCAACATCTACTAGCATTTTTGATAAACACTGTGACTTTGCTTGCCTTGATCTCTACTTCTCGGAAACAAGTTATCGTATCTCATATACTCAAGGTGGTTCGTGAAAATTATTCCTCTATCAAAGCCTTTAATAGCTTCACCATCACTTAAGCTGAAAGCATCCAATGACTCTGCAACAACGAGAGTGTGATCCGTAGTCTTTAAAATCACTTCTCCAATAGTAAATGCAATAGAAATAAATTCTCTTTATATATATATATATATATATATATATATATCTGTTGAGGCAAATCAATTACTTATCATTTAATTGTCAACCCGGGGGTTTCAGAAAACTTGCAAAGAGTGCATGCACTGTATATGCTAGAAATTAACTTGTAATTTAGATCAATCTAACTACTAAACCAAATACCAGAAAACCAAATTCACCTATTCTAATTCAATAATTAGTTCAAAAAAGAAATTATAGTATAGTACGCAGAATTGAAATCTTAATTTATCACACTTGCAGGAATTGAAATTGCATGAAATGAAATCTACTCTAAGGGATCATGTGTGCATTATCAAATCAGGATCCTATGAAATGAATAATCAAAACCACATGACATGAAATGAAAGCAAAAACAATCATTCTTAACCTCTCACACAGGAAAATATATGAAAGAAAATAAAAACAATTGCTCTTAACCTCTAGATATGAAAGCAAATAAAAACAATCGCTCTTAACCTCTAGATATGAAAGCAAATAAAAACAATCACTCTTAACCTCTAGATATGAAAGCAAATAAAAATAATCACTCTTAACCTCTCACACAGGAAAAGATATGAAATAAATAAATATTAATCTATGAAATAAATAAATCTTAATCTATGAAAAATGATAAATCTCACACATTGTAGGTGACCAATCCAAAAGTATGAGGGATGGAAAGTTGAGAGGCTCCAAATTCAAGCATAACCAAATCAAAGTGAATATCACTCATGAGCATGGTGCCAAATCTAAATTCTATATTCAAAACATGAGCATTTCCCCAACTTTACACATGCCTTTGAAAGGAGAAGGCTCTCCTATTTATACAAAAACATAAGAATCTACCTCATTAATGGAGGTCCATTATTCTCTCCCTAGATCCCTAGAAAATATCATAGAGTTACAACTCAAATAGGTAATGATGAGACACATATCCTCTTTGACCTTTATCCAAATCTTCTTCCATATCTTGAAGGGAATTCGAATTTGAGAATTGGAGGCCATATAAGGGTGCCTTGGAAGCTTCCAAATGACCTACACATGTCATGAAACTCAAGCCACTTTTAAGTGTTAGAAAGTATATGTCATTTTTCTAAGTTTTAACCATTTAATTCACTTATAATACTAAAAAATAATTAACTTTTGGAAAACACAAATGGAACCCATATAATTATGAAAATGGAGGCTAATGAAAGGTTATATGGTCATGGAGTTACAACATGTGAGTGAAATGGCGGCGATAAAGGTGAGAGTGGATGATATTTTGAATACATTTTGGAGACTCTACATTCCCCCCAACTGACGTTATTGCATGTCCTCATGCAATCTACTGCATTGCTTAGTCATGATTTTCTTTTGAATGATCTTGGATTATATCAATTGTCGTTAAACTTTGTATTTGTCAATTTCATTTCTTTTTGCAAAGTATTCCTTATCATACATTGAGTTGCAACATGTTTGGTTGGTTCTTGTGTGACAACCAAATCTTAATTAGCATTGGTTCTTGTGTTTCAATACCTTGTTTCTTTTTGTCGCAACAATATTCATTGAACATATTTAAGAATGGATCTTTAAATCAACCATATAATATGCTCATCATTTAGGCATTTATTTGCAAGTCAAATAACTTTTGAACCATAATGCAATCATAATTGATTAGGAAAAGTATGTTAGGATGAAATGAAGTGAAATGGAATGAAGTGATATGGATGTGATAATATATGAATGTCCCTTTCCCCCACAACTAAAGGTGTTTATGGTTTTTTAAATTAAGAAAGGAAATATGGTGAAGTATTTTCCAAACAATTATAATTTCAGTATTCAAGGAATTCTATGATTAAAAGCTAGAAAAGAACACACTTTTACTTACCTAGGAAGTGGACAAACTGTGCATGTAGAGAAGTTGTAACTACTGCTGGATCATGGAATAGAATGTAGAATTTCATTTGCTTCTTGGTTGCATAAATGATGGATGAGGTGGTGAAAGTGGATTCTTTATTGTTGCTGCTAAATCTGTTGTATTTGTTGCAAAATGCTAAAATGATAGAGTCTTCACTTACTTCAAACCCCGATGGTACAATTCTAGTCATGCGAATAAATGTGTTGTTGTCGAGCATGAAGATAAGTCATTGGATTACCTACCATTGATGAATTTCATTAACCAATCCGAGGAAAACTCGTCATTAATGTCAACGAGTGCCAAGGTACCTAAGTACATCTTGCAAAGTGCGAATAGATGATATGATGTCGAGCCACTTGCAAGATCTAATGATCTAGGGACATTGATGTATTCCCATGATTGTCAGTGAGAGAACTTGTCACTGATGCATACAAACCTCAAGGTACTAATAAGGACTCTAACCATGAACCTAGATAATGTGCTGATGTCGATAGGATAAGACTTGTTAGAAGGGAGGCCTTAATGAATCCTCCATCATCTAACGCGAGCATAAAACAATAATTTTGAAGGACTATGGATGATTTTTTTTTGCAGTGGATCAAGGTTTATTTGAAAAAGATAAAAGGGAAAATGGAATGAATCAACTTTATAGGGGAGCTGAATGGTTTTATTGCTAGGTTTAAAGTTTAGTGAAAGCGAGGTAGGAAAATGATTGTGAAGGAAAATGAGATGAAGATTTTATTGACTGAATAAGTAGGAATGCAATGGTAAGACTGGTATTTGAAAGGCTTCCAAATGGTGTGATGGATCTGATTCGACATTTTTTATCCAAAATCATGTGCTAATGCTTGGATATTTCATCTTTGATGTTTCTCTGATCATGTTCTTTTGAAAGAAATGTGGTCTTTGAGAGACACTGTTTGTTTGTGTCCATCTGTTTATCTTCCTAGAACCTGCAAAAACTTAGTACTTTTTCTGCAATGAAATGTAAGATTATCAAAAGAGAGAGGTGATTAATCTCTCTATTTATGACATTTACACAAAAAAACTGAGAATTGGTACTAATAAAACAAATTCACGAAAGAAAATCAAATGAATTTTTACCTGTTTCGAAACTAGTGCCTCGGGTTACCTGTTGTGTCTTTTCAGCAATTTATTCATTCTTTATTGTTTCAAACTCTGATGATAGATTTCTCATTGTGTAGATCTCATCGAGATATTTCCAATGATGCTTGAATCATTGAAATCTGATGTCGTATGAGAAAGTTAGGATGATTTGAAATTTGGGTGACATAGTGAAAATTGTCATGCTTAAGTGTGGCATGGGAACATGATGTTGATGTGAAGGATGAAGTAGGAAATTAGATGGCATGCTGCTCATGATTTTTTATTAGAATACGTTGCCACAAAATAAATCATTGAATTAAATATAGAGTTGCAGAATCGATGTTCAGCTACGAAAAAGTTTTTTAGCTGCAAAATTGTTGTTCAGCTACAAAATTGTTGTTCAACTGCAGAATTGCACAGTTTTTGTAGCTAAAATCCTAAACAGACAATTAAGTACACATAGCTATTCATTTTTTGTTATAAACAAACAACCAGTCCAATCTTTAAATTGATCAATACCTCTTCCAGAAAAATTAGCAAATAAATCAATTTATTATTATTATTATTATTTTTAATACACAAATGAAATATAACAAAATCCATTAAACAAACTTACACACAGAAAGGTGGCTGCAGGGAAACTGTTGACATTTGAAAATAGAATTTGGATTTGGCACCATGCTCATGAGTAATGTTCACTTTGATTTGGTTATGCTTGCATTTGGAACCTATCAACTTTCCATCCCTCATACTTTTGGATTGGCCACCTACAATGTGTGAGATTTATCATTTTTCATAGATTAAGATTTATTTCTTTCATAGATTAAGATTTATTTCTTTCATATCTTTTCTTGTGTGAGAGGTTAAGAGTGATTATTTTTATTTTCTTTCATATCTAGAAGTTAAGAGGGATTGTTTTTATTTGCTTTCATATCTAGAGGCTAAGAGCAATTGTTTTAAATTTCTTTCATATCTTTTCCTATGTGAGAGGTTAAGAATGATTGTTTTTGCTTTCATTTCATGTCACGTGGTTTTGATTATTCATTTCATATGATCCTGATTTGATAATGCACACATGATCCCTTAGAGTAGATTTCATTTTCTGCAAGTGTGATAAATTAAGATTTCAATTTTGCACACTGTACTATAATTTCTTTTGAATTAATTATTGAATTAGAATAGGTGAATTTGGTTTTTCGTTATTTGGTTTCGTAGTTAGATTGATCTAAATTGAAAGTTAATTTCTAACATATACAGTGCATGCATGCTTCGCAAGTTTTATGAAATCCCTGGCAACGGCGCCAAAATGTTGAGGCAAATCAATCACCTATCATTTAATTGTCAACCTGGGGGTTTCGTAAAACTTGCGAATCATGCGTGCACTGTATATGCTAGAAATTAAATTTCAATTTAGATCAATCTAACTATGAAACCAAATAATGACAAACCAAATTCACCTATTCTAATTCAATAATTAATTCAAAAGAAATTATAGTACAATGCGTAGAATTGAAATCTTAATTTATCACACTTACAGGAATTGAAATTGCATGAAATGAAATCTACTCTAAAGGATCATGTGTGCATTACCAAATCAGGATCCTATGAAATGAATAATCAAAACCACATGACATGAAATGAAAACAAAAACAATCATTCTTAACCTCTCACACAGGAAAATATATGAAAGAAAATGGAGGCTAATGAAAATGAAGGCCAATGAAAATGGAGGCTAATGAAAGGTTATATGGTTATGGAGTTGTGTCATGTGAGTGAAATGGTGGCAATAAAGGTGAAAGTGAATGATATTTTGAATACATTTTGGAGACTCTACAATATCTAATGGCCATATTGCCTACAGGCTTCAGCAACAAAATACCTATCTAGAACAAAGATTGGCAAAAGCAATGGCCTTCGTCAAAACCATAAATTCATATAACCGTATTTCTTTCTCTTTCCTCAAATTCCCCCTTGCGAAGTAAGAAATCCTTAGCCTCTACATATATTTGAGGAGGCTCTTGTCTAGTTACCATGTTATACACTTGTCTCACAAACACATCCTAAATTAAGCAAAAATTTAAAGAAGCTTCATGCTTCCACAATATAGGATACCATAATTGCATTGGTTCCTTGGGAAACTTGAATATAGGATTACAGGGCAACTCGTCAAACACATGCCTTGACATGAGAAGGGTTATCAAATATAACATCATAAAGAACCCATTTTTCTTGGGTAATCTATGTAACTGAAAAGCTAATTCATTCGAAATGACACAAGCCCAATCGAACATACAATTATTTGTGTATGTCTCATAAAGCACATATAAAATGTATTTTAGAACATGTGATGTACTTTTTAGCCCTACTACATGGGAAAACAACCAATATAAATCCCTAAATGGTTGCCTAAACAAAGAAATATCTACAAGAGAAAGATCAGAAGGAACCTCATAACTTGCAGAAATGAATTCTTGCACAATGTCAATTTCGTGCCCTTCTACCTCTAGGAAAACTATCCAGAACGGATAATTCTAAATGCTTTTTTGGTTTTAGAAGTTGAATAAGAATATGAATAGATTGGGATTCAAAGAAACCTTTATCGATCCTAGCTTAATTTCCCTCTTTCTGAAGTCAAAATTATCTGCACAAAGATAAACAATTCCTTTGAAATTAAAGATCTTTGGAACACACCCAACATTCTCCAATACGGTTCTCTAGATCTTGTCATCTGTTTTTTCTTTTGTTGACAGATTCACATATCCCTCATAATTTCTTTACCAATCAAAGCTATCATCGATCTCAGCAAGTGAGTTAACCATATCACTGCAAACAACCTCTTTCCCTCGCATGTTGTCCATTATTCCTTTGCAACAGAGGAAAAAAAATTGTCAGCGAATAACGTATTCAAATCATGTTCCACTATACACTTCCCCGCTTTCTCAACAAACATTGACTGTCACTATTAAGCATGTGAAAAATCGTTATAGATGGTGCTCTGAGTAAATAGCAATTAAAGATAGCAAAACCAAGTTTTATGGACAGTAATAGGAATTTTTTTTGAAATTCCAAAAGCATCATGTGCATTTACTACACACTTTTCTCTCACTTCAAGATCATTGATATACATGCCCTAAGAAACATAAATTTTGATAACCGAAAAGTTTGTCTACATGACCAAAAAATTACCATTTAACCCAATCATTTTTCGGAATAGTGGAAATGGATTTAGTACCATAAAAAACCCCATCGAAAATATTTCCAAGACCACTAAAAATCATTGCAAACAGCTGTTTTTTCTTAATTAATATTTTTTTTTCACTGTGTTTTTTTTAGCATATCAGATTGGAACCCAAGAAGATGAAATTTGACAACTGTAACCACGAATTATAGAAATTCACCCCCATATTTTTCAGCAATGCGCCCGAATTTCCTTTGTTTTTTTCGGTGAACTTTGAATACCCAAAAATCTATCCATAATGTCACACTCTAACCATATTTTTTTTAAAGATTTTGGTAGCAACTATCAAGATTCAGAGAAAAAAAAATGATTCAAACACTTTCAACAATCGATTTCTTCAAAAATTTCCCACTGAATCTCATAGTGAATTTTGTTATCCATGTCAAATATTGTCTTCCATAGAGAATGGCATCAATAATAGCTACAAATAGTAAAGTGCTAAATATATATAGATTAGTCTAAATAGACCACAAATTCACCTAGAAAATAGTGGAAATTCCACCACGATTTTTGCTAAAATCTCGCAGAAATTTTGGGAAATTTGGATTACAACTATTAGGCTTCAAGATTTTAGGTGTTTAGGGTGTTTTTGATGGTGTTGAATCAAATATCCACATTTTGGCAAATTGTAACTCTTCGGGACAATTTGTAAACTATATTCAGCTACTCTCTACGATAAATTGACTTGACAACTTGTCCCATTACTTTGTAAAGCCAAACAAAATTTGATTTACGATAAACCAACACATCTATTTCTCACAAAATTTGACATTCATTTACAATGCAGTGTAAACCTTTTCCACAGAAACACATCTAATTTTAAACTCTTTTATTTTTAAAATTGCGAAATTAATATAATTACTGAAAGTTAAAACTCGTAAAACTATCAATAATACCACAAAATAGAAAAATTACCTTATACGATGAATCAAATTCACAACTACTCCCCACTACTTTGTAAAACCAAACCAAATTTGATTTACGAATAACTTGACACACTCATTTCTTGCAATATCGTAGAGAAAACCAAAGTTTATAGAATACTGCAGAGTATTATAGAGAAAAGCTTAACGAACCAAAAACTTGCACCATTTCTAAAAGCGAACAGGAAAATTAGTATAGAAGCTTGCAATATTGTACAACTTATGTATCCCTACACTATTGTTATCATCCAAGCTCATATTTACAGATAACAATTTATATAAGGCAACAAAAGCTCAGACAATACTCCAAGCTCTTAAACGTAATTTGCAAAGAGAAAATGCTACATGCCCCATTGTTTTGTCTATCACTACAAATAATGTTTTTCCACTTACTATGCTAGCTATTTCAAATATTTGTAGTAATGTTTCCCTAGAAATCTACACCTACCACTATTTTGCGTCTGAAACACGCTATAAAGATAAAATCACCATCCATATTTTTCATCGTATCGATTTCTATTCTTTGATTAATAGAAAAAGGAGTTGCAGATAAATACAAGTCATCTTAGCATTCAATTCACCAAGTACACATCTACTCATGCATTCAGAAAACCACATAAGCACAAAAACATCAAATCTAGAAACATGATTTTCATACACTTTGAACATAACACAAATGCATATATGTGAAACCGCAAAGCAAGTGCATTTACGCACAACCACATTCAGACTCGATAATGCCCATTTCATCAGTCATTGACATTTGAAACTGATATTAATAAATGTGGGCCCTAAATATTGTCGATGTTCTCCACACACGCTACCTCCAAACAACATAGTCCATTGTGTGCAAAAGGCTTTCAAGCTTTGAACTGACCACCCAGCTTCGCACAACCACCTTCGCATAACCACTTCCATAGTTAAAAAAAAAATGTTCCTAACTAATAATAATAATAATAATAAAAAGACAACCTAATTTGCAACTGCATGAATTCTTGCATCATTGAACAAAGCATTAACACAATAGTGTACTGAAACTGTATCAACAACTCGCTTCACACAACCACCTCCATACAACTACCTCTGTAGTAGTGAAAAACATCCCTAAATAATAACTAAAAAGGATAAAGTATTTTGCACATTCATTTTACCGCACAACACTTTTCCTTCATGCGGATTGAAAACACAGTTTATTTAGAACCATCATCTATGCAAAAGACCCTGGTTCTCCCACACAACAAAACCATACCAATTACTGCATCATTCATTAGTATCACAACATTCACTATGTGAAGAACCCGATCTCTCCCACGCATACTTTGTCCTACACACAAGGAAATCGATATTAATTAACGATTATACATTGTTAAATATGTCCCTAAATAAGAATTAAAAAAAAAAAGATTTGTATATTTACGCCATAAGGCGTTCCCCTCTGAGAAGAACTCTCCTAACTACTACCTATCATCAATCTGGGCCATTATATTATATGCTAGATGATTTGGAGATGATCAATCCTTATATCAGAAGAAGGTAGTTTCTGAAGTTTGTTGGAAAGAAGGGTTATTAAACCCTTGCCACAACAAAGTTTTTTTCTTTTTGGCTCACTGCTAGTCTCACTTGAGCTCTGCCACTGCGGGTTGAATTCTCTGGTCAAGTAATGATCAAGAGTTCTTTTGTGAATTTTTTATTTCATCTTAGGCATTCCTTGAATATTTATTACTCATTTCCTTTCGGTTTTCCACAGAATCTTCAGAGGGTTGCAACCACCTTCGATTCTAAGGCATAGATAACAATTTGGTCCAACACATTTTTTATTTGTTTTTATTTTAGTTATGGATCAGTAGTTTACAACCTAGGTATCCATAAACATTTCATATGTGCATGTAGCAGTGCACTAAATCTTGATGGTGGATTTTATACATTGAATATGGACACTAGCACAGAGCCCTTTAAACCAAGGTTTGATATGCAGCTTGATGTTGCTAAACTTAAGGGCTGACGTGTCAATAACCGGAGTTCAAGATATGTAATCGTGAGGTTCATATCAGACCTGGGCTTAGATAGGTTTGCACTAGCTTATAATCTTTTAAACATGATCTTAATGTGTCTTAGCTTTCATTTCAATTGCACTTTATTTAAAGGAGCATCGAGAAAATTGATTCACTGTCATCTATTTGACATGGCTCTTGGGAAATATGGACGCAAGGAAAAACATTCGTCTTCTTGTTTTTCATCAGTGGCGGTGGTGGTTTTTGTGGGATTCTGCATGCTTGGGGCGTGGGCAATAATGTCCATATCTGTGGTGGTAGCATAGAGAATGAGCAAGTGGAGGCATTTTTCTAATAGTGTTATGATATTTTTGGTGTTTTAGTTTTTGAAATTTCGTTAATTTTATTTTGGTTTAAGTTTGAGGACCTTCAATATGACTTCTTGGTATGATTCTAATTTGAAACATAGTATTACTTTAGGTTCTTTGTGATTTTGTGAAGCCTACAGGAAGTAACAACACCAATGGCATTTTGGTCCTATGCATCTTTTTCGACTCTCCCTTCTAGATATAATTACTTTATCATGCAACATATTCAGAAACTGCAATAGAAAGAAATTCTTTGCAGAAAATTTATAATCTCTAAGGGTGAAGCTACTAGGAGTTTTACTAAAGCTTATGAGAGCAATCTCATTTGTCACAATTTTCTATTTTTTCTGATGGAACTTTATTGTCTCTAGATGCAGATATCTATTGGAAAGAAAACAAACCTCATTTTGTTATTCTTCCTTCTAAGAACGTTGATTCTTCCATTTTATTCCTTCACATTGTTTTGCATTATTCTTCCAATGACCATGTTTGTACCAGAGGAAAAACTAACTATCTGGGTCATATATTATATCCCTGATGTGATGTCATTTTTGAATGTTCTGCCAGCACCGAGATCGTTCCCTTTCATTATCCCTTATCTTATTTTTGAAAATACTATGTCGGATACCAAGTTCAATGCTATGGTATTTGGACTGTTTCAATTGGGAAATTCCTATGAATGGATTGTTACAAAGAAGACAGGCAGAGCTTTTGAACCACATTTGCTAGATGTGGCCAAAAGAGAATCAAATATTCTAATACAACCACTTCATCGCGGGGCTTCTAAAACTGGCCTCGATGTGTTGAGAAAATTTAGAAAGCAACCATCCACACATCGAATGAAAAAGATTAATCGATTGTACAGAAAGGAACTGGCTTTGGATTTTCTCCTTCTTACTCTAACAACCATAAGTTTACTATCATCCCAAGCGATTCATTTCTATTTCCTACTATTTTAGGGTGTGTCATTTCTACTTGTTGGTCTTGACCTGATCTCGGAGCAAGTTAGTTGAAATGTGATCCTATTAAGCTTTTGTTGCGATGTCATTGCAACAAGAGAAGTTGTAATAATATTTCTTCATTCACGCGTTAAGTGCAAAATTCCACACTTGGGGATGTCTCTCATGTAGATTTTCATCCAAACTAAATATATTTCTCTACAATTCCATGGCTTAAAAGTTTTATTTTCCATAAAGAAGTCTGGTATTGCAACTTTCTCATAACAATTGAATAGTGGGAAACCAATGTGCCAGACAACTAGGATGTTAAGGAGGTCTTCTTCACTAAGTAATGATAGACAAATTAACATAGTTGTGGTGTTTTTGAAGGTGATATAGTCTCCAAATATGGAATTCCAACAATTTGGTTTTCTCACGTGCCATGGAAGCCTTAGCAAATCACCCAAAATTCCTTCTTTGAATCTAGAGTGTGACATTGTTGTTATTAACTGACACCTTTGGTAGTCCTCCTTTATGTTCTTTTTCATTTCATTATTTTCTTCAACATTATTATCATAAAGTTAGCATTGAAAAATTATGTGCTAGTATCGTTTTTGTCATGGTAGGCTTGGCATTAAGCCCATCTGTCCTAAGAGTTTGAAGTATAGAATTACTATTATTGGCAATGATGTGTTGTAAGCAATTATTTTTTCTCTTCAATAATCTTGAGATGAAATACAAATTTGTATTGTTCATTCACACTTCAATTGAATGGAATTTATTTAATGAAAGCATTTCTTTGCAATGCAAATCATAGAATTTTAATGTTTAAAATTTAGTTGATGGGGTTCATCTCACTCTGTATATTGAGGCTCAAATGGAAGACGAACATACCAACCCAATTAAGTAGGATAAATGCACCCGGATATGGCGGTAATGTCCATATATGTGGTTCCAACATAGAGAATGAGCAAGTGGAGGCATTTTTCTAATGGTGTTATGATCTTTTTGGTGTTTTTGTTAATTTTATTTTGGTTTAAGCTTGGGGACCTTCAATATGACTTCTAGATATGATTCTAATTTGAAACATGGTACTTCTTTAGGTTCTTTGTGAGGTTATGAAGCCTACAAGAAGCAACAATACCGATGGCATTCTGGTCATATGCATCTTTTTCGACTCTGCCTTCCAGATATAATTACTTCCAAGGTTTGTGATAAATATCGTTCAACTACTTTTTCTATGTTTAGCATGACGTTATTCTGCAACATATTCAGAAACTGCAATAGCAAGAAATGCTCTGCATAAAATTTCTAATCTCTAAGGGTGAAGCTACTAGGAGTATCATTAAAGCTTGTCAGAGCAATATCATTTGTCACAAATTTTCATTTTGTGTGATGGAATTTTACTAACTTTGGATGCAGATATCTATTGGCAAGAAAGAAAAATTGATTTTGTTATTCTTCCTTCTGAGAAAGTTTATTCTTCCATTTTATTCCTTTACATTGTTCTACATTATTCTTCCAATAACCATGTTTGTACCAGAGGCAGAATTACCTATCTAGGTCATAAGTTATATCCGTGTTGTGATGTCATTTTTTAATGTGCTTCTAGCACCGAGATCATTCCCTTTCATTATCCCTTGTCTTGTTTTTGAAAATACTATGTCTGTTACCAAGTTCAATGCTCTGGTATTTGGACTATTTCAACTAGGCAATGCTTATGAATGGATTGTTACAAAGAAGACAGGCAGAGTGTCTGAACCATATTTGTTAGCTATGACCGAAAGAGAATAAAATAGTCTAATCCAACCACTTCATCATGGGCCTTCTAAAATTGACCTCGATGTGTTGAAAAAATTGAGCAAGCAACCATCCACACCTCGAATAAAAAATATTAATCGACTATATAGAAGTGAACTGGATTTGTCTTTTCTCCTACTTACTATAGCAACCATAAGTTTACTATCAACCCAAGGGATTCATTTCTATTTCCTACTATTTTAGGGTGTGTCATTTCTTCTTGTTGGTATTGACCTGATCGAGGAGCAAGTTAGCTGAAATGTGATCCTATTAAGCTTCTGTTGCGATGTCATTGCATCAAGATAAGTTTTATTAATCTTTCTGCATTCACACGTTAAGTGAAAATTTCCACACTTTTGGATGTTTCTCATATATATTTGCATCTAGATTAAACAGATTGCTCTACAATTCCATGGCTTAAAAGTTTTATTTTCCATAAAGAAGTCTGGTATTGCAACTTTCTCATAGCAATTGAATAGTGGGAAACAAATGTGCCAGACATATAGGATGTTAAGGAGCTCTTCTTCACTAAGTAGTGCTAGATGAATTAATACATTTGTGGCATTTTATAAGGCGATATAGTCTCTAACTATGGAATTCCAACAATTTGGTTTTGTTAGGTGTCATGGTAGCTGTAGCAAATTCACCCAAAATTCCTTCTTTGAATCTAGAGCGTGACATTGTTGTTATTAACTGACACCTTTGGTAGTCCTCCTTTAGGTTATTTTTCATGTCATTATTTTCTTTAACATTATTATCGTAAAGGCAACGTTGCAAAATTATGCACTCATATAGTTTCTGGCATGGTAGGCTTTGCATTAAGCCCATCTGTCCTGAGAGTTTGAAGTATAGAATTAATATTATTGGGAATGATGTGTTGTAAGCAATTATTTGTTCTATTCAATAATCTTGATATGAAATACAAATTTGTATTGTTCATTCACACTTCAATTGAGTGGAATTTATTTAATGAAAACATTTCTTTGCAATGGAAATCATAGAATTTTAATGTTTAAATTTTAGTCCATGGGGTCCATCTCACTCTGTACATTGAGGATCAAATGGAAGGTGAACATACAAAACCAATTAAGTAGGAGAAAATGCACCCAGATATGGCGGTAATGTCCATATTTGTGGTGCCAGCACAAAGAATGAGCAAGAGGAGGCATTTTTCTATGGTGTTATGATCTTTTTGGTGTTTTTGTTTTTGAATTTTTGTTAATTTTATTTTGGTTTAAGCTTGGGGACCCTTAATATGACCTCTAGATATGATTATAATTTGAAACACAATATTACTTTAGGTTCTTTGTGAGGTTATGAAGCCTACAGGAAGAAGCAACACTGATGGCATTCTGGTCCTATGCATCTTTTTGTACTCCGCCTTCCTGATATAATTACTTCTAAGGTATGTGATAAATACCATTCAACCAATTTTTCTGTGTTTAGCATGATGTTATTGTGCAACATATTCAGAAACTACAATAGCGAGAAATGCTCTACAAAATATTTCTAATCTCGAAGGGTGAAGCTACTAGGATTTTTACTAAATCTTGTCAAAGCAATAACATTTGTCACAATTTTCTATTTTGTCTAATGGACTTTTAATGTCTCTAGATGGAGATATCTATTGGCAAGGAAACGAACCTCATTTTGTTATTCTTCCTTCTGAGAAATTTGATTCTTCCATTTTACTCCTTTACATTGTTCTACATTATTCTTCCAATGACCATGCTTGTACCAGAGGCAAAACTACCTATCTGGGTCATATGTTATATCCCTCCTGTGATGTCATTTTTCAATGTGCTACCAGCACCGAGGTCATTCCCTTTCATTATCCCTTATCTTCTTTTTAAAAATACCATGTCTCTTACCAAGTTCAATGCTATGGTATCTAGACTGTTTCAACTGGGCAGTGCCTATGAATGGATTGTTTTGAATAATAAATGAAGAGATTCTGAACCAGATTTGATAGATGTGGCTGAAAGAGAATCAAAGAGTCTAAGCCAACCAATTCATCGTGGGGCTTCTAAAACTAGCCTTGGTGTGTTGAGTAAATTGAGCAAGAAACCAACCACACCTCGAATCTAAAATATCAATCGATTGTATAGAAAGGAACTGGATTTTTGGCTTTTATCCTACTTACTGCAGCAATGAGAAGTTTACTATCATCCTAAGGTATTCATTTCTATTTCCTACTATTTCAGTGTGTGTCATTTCTACTTGTTGGTCTTGACCTGATCGGGGATCAAGTTAGCTGAAACGTGATCCTATTCAGCTTCTGTTGCGATGACATTGCAACAAGAGAAGTTGTAATAATATTTCTTCATTCACACATTAAGTGAAAAATTCCACACTTGGGGATGTCTCTGGTGTAGATTTGCATCCAGATTAAACATATTTCTCTATAATTCCATGGCTTAAAAGTTTTATTTTCCATAAAGAAGTTTGATATTGCAACTTTCTCATAGAAATTGAATAGTGGGAAACTAATGTGCTATACAGCTTGGATGTCAAGGAGCTCTTCTTCACTAAGTAATGCTAGAAGAATTAACACAGTTGTGGTGTTTTAGAAGGTGATATATTCTCCAACTATCGAATTCCATCAATTTGGTTTTGTTAGGTGCCATGGAAGTCATAGAAAATTCACCCAAAATTCCTTCTTTGAATCTAGAGCATGACATTGTTGTTATTAACTCACGCTTTTGGTAGTCCTCCTTTAGGTTGTTTTTCATGTCATTATTTTCTTCAACATTATTATCATAAAGCCAGTGTTGAAAAATTATGTGCTGATATCCTTTTTGGCATGATAGGCTTGGCATTAAGCCCATTTGTCCTGATAGTTTGAAGTATAGAATTACTATTATTGGCAGTGATGTGTTGTAAGAAATTATTTGTTCTCTTCAATAATCTTGAGATGAAATACAAATTTGTATTTTTCATTCACACTTCAATTGAGTGGAATTTATTTAATGAAATAATTTCTTTGCAATGGAAATAATAGAATTTTAATGTTTAAACTTTAGTCCATGGAGTCCATCTCACTTTGTATATTGAGGCTCAAATGGAAGACGAACATACCAACCCAATTGAGTAGGAGAAAATGCACCCAGATATTTCTAAGGATACATTTTACTGATAGACTATTTTCAGATATACTTCAAATGGATGATTTTTTTTTTGTTTTTGCCTCTTTAATGACATATATTGGATTTGGATTTCTGATATCTACCATGCTAGTTCGGTGCCAGATTTATTTGAAGCACTTATGAGCCTTCATGCTTGCCATATTGACACTTGTAATCCCCTTTTCTTACCATATTATGTGGGTTTACAATATATAAAGATAAAGTTCAATTATTTACAGGATTTTGGAGGCAATTAAGGAGACCTACCAGACAAAGCCATCAAAGGGGATGATAGTGCTGAAAAGATATCAGAATTTGACCAAAAGGCACAATCTCTTTTAGGTGATGCATATGAATTAGAAAAGGTACCAAGAGAGAAATATGATGAAGGAAAAATTGGTGAAGAAACCAATATCAATCAGACAGATGATGAAAAGCTGATTGCAATGGGGAATAAAGATGTTGATGTAATTTTTTTTGAGAAATTAGATGATAAAGATAAGAATTGGGAAAACAAAAAAATTAATGATGGTCTATCAGGAAAGGTTGAAGGTGATGCTAGTGAAAGTAGGGGTGTCTAGACTAAGGAGGATGTGGTAGATCTCAATGAAAATGGACAGTCTAAAAAAGGAGAGAAGGTTATGGATCTCAGGTTGGATGATACATTACCAAATACTTGAGAGTCTGAGATTCTGAAGGAAAACAAAGTTGAATCAGCGAAATGGGAGACACATGACACTGAAGCTAAGAAAGAAAAGTTTAGTCAAGTAGTATACAACTCAGATGATGAGAAAAGATATTCACAATCTCAGGACCAGACTACAGATCATAAGTTCTCAATGGACATAAAAACTAGCAAACAGGCTGAATATGGTGAGGAAGAGTCAAAGGAATAGAAGAAGGAACAAAAAGAATAGGGTAATGGAGATCTAGAGCACCAATACAGTTGGAAACTTTGCAATGTTTCATCTGGTCGAGAGTACATTCCTTGTCTTGATAATGAAATGGCTATCAGACAACTTCGTAGTACTGCACATTATGAGCATTAAGAAAGGAATTGTCCTGAAGATCCCCTACATGCCTAGTTCCTCTTCCTGAAGGATATAAGAAACCACTGAGAGGAAATTTGGGTTGCTAAACTTGGATGGATATGATGTAGATTTGAGTTGTGGTTGGTGTGCATCTCCTCCTCCACCATATTCGCCTCCTACAAGCCCACAACCTTGCTCAATTTCTTTATTCTTAGGACCACCAAAAGGTTCAAGGGGAGGCCTTGGCAGTGTTGTTTATTGCATTGTCAAACCAAGTTCTGATCCATCTGTTCTTCAAGAGTCTTTGTATTTTTCTTGTGGGCTGGGTGGTGCATATTGTTCTTCAATTCGTCAGGGTAGACCTTACTATAAGCAAAATAATGTCCATGCCCATGATTCATATGCAATGAATAGTTATTATCATATTCATGGTAGAAACTATTGGAAATGTGATTTCAAATGCATTGCTCTCATCAGAGATCCAAGTAAGGATTATTCCATTCATTTCCTCTTCTAGGGAATGATTTCCTTTACTTTTTCCTTTTTTTTAACTACTTGAAACATATGATGCATTATTTGTTTTTGTGCTTCATATTTAATCTGATTCAATACATCAAATTTCCATATATTGGGCATTGGACATGGAATTATTCTTCTATATTCCAATTTATGCACTATAATCACTCTGATAATGTATAGTTCACATAGTAGAGTTGAATAAGGTTGGGATCCATCAGGTTTTCTTTGTGTTTTGTTTTTTTTCCTCTACTTTGTTGCAATTATCTTTATCCACGTTCTTGGATTTTCATGCCTTTGTTTTCTCAATTAACTCTTGAGAATTTAATTGCAAATTGTGAGTGCTTTTATTTCCATGGTAAAGGGAACAATGACCTTCTCAATTACTTCTCAAGAACTTATGTTCTCAAAAATTGAAGTCTTAAAACCTTAGATGAAACTCTTCTTGTGACCTTCTCAATTACTTCTCAAGAACTTATGTTCTCAAAAATTGAAGTCTTAAAACCTTAATGGGAACTCTTCTTTCCATTGTAGAGGAAATATACAAAGGTACCATGTCAAGCAACAAAGAGCATGAAATTGGTTACTTTCTTTGGAATTATTATTTTCACACTAATAATTTTAAAATATTAAAAAACCAAAAAAGGTTTCTCATGTCATGCCCATTTTTCAATTCTTGTTTGCGGCAACGTAGGAGTATTTGATACTTCGAGGTTAATATGACTAGCAAGGAAGTTTCATTGTGAATTTTATTTTGGATAGGTACTTCATGTAATCGCCTTTTGTTCTAGCGTTAAGTTTCCATTCAAATGAAAATAAAGAGTTTTTGAACATGATATGGAGTTGAGATTAAGCTTTGTTTATATTGATTATGTCTAGATAACTCTCTTAATTTGGGGTGAAAAGAGAAAGAATGGGAAAAGAGTTCAATATTGGTTCTCTTTTTCTTAATATAACATGGTTGAAACAGGTACAACAACATTTGCAGCTCCGAATTGAAGCTCAGGGTAAGTACTTGCAGTCTGTGCTGGAGAAGGCCAGGGAACCTCTTAGCCACAATTTGGGTTATATTGGACTAGAAGTTGCCCGTGCAAAAATTTCAAAATTTTCTTCAAAAGTGTCGAATGAATGCCTCAACAATTCTTTTTCTAGTTTAACTGAAATACCATCATTATGCAAGAAATTGTATGATGACATGGTGCACATTGCAATAATGTTGGCTTGTATGCATTTTCCTTTCAATTTACTGTTTTTTTTTATATTTTTCCCTTTTGTTTTGTATTTTAATTATACAATAGAGAAATATAGTCCTTAATATTTTGTATGCTTTCAAATTGTTGAATTGGTTGAGTACTAACCACATCCAGGATTTTTTCTCTAGACGTTTCATATTACACATTCACTATTAATGCTACTCTTTCCTATGCCACTGCCTTACAACATTTGCAACATTTGGTGCAATTTCTAGTTATTATCCTAGCAAACTTTGCACAAAACTTTCCTACAACATCTGCACATGCACAACCACATCCGCACAACTTCGTACACACAACCACTTCTCCACTCGATAATGCCCTTTGATCAGTCATTAACATTCAAAACCCTGCACAACCACCTTCGCAGAACTACTTATGTACTAAAAAAAACTTTTCTAAATAATATTTTAAAAAATGTCTTCTTGCACATTTGTTTTACCGTACAACACACAGTTTATTTAGAATCCCTGTTTATGCAACCAACTCCATAGTGCTAATTCCACACTCGATAATGTCCTTTGATCATTCAATGAAATTCGAAACCTCGTAGGCGCTACCTATACACAACCATCTTCACAGAGCTACTTCCGTACTTGCAAAAAAAGTTCCTAAATAATAATTAAAAAAGAAAAAGCACACAGTTTATTTAGCACCCCCGTCTATGTAACCACCTCTGAAAAACTTCGTCCACATAGCGACTTCTGCACAAACATTAACCTTAGCTTGCGAAGTATTTTTTTTCCCGTAGAAAAAGTCGTAATTTTATTCATTAGATAAAATTACATTTTGTAGATGCAAAAGCATATGCAAAGATATTGATCCGGTTTTCACAAAAACCAAAAGAATAAAAAAATGAAGTGAAAACTATTCTTTTCTCCCTTTCTTTTTCTCCACCTTTCGCCATCCCCCAGAGTTGGGGGTAGTGGTTACTATGGAGAGCTAATTTTCTATTATGGTTGTGGGAGAATCCTTGTCCGACTCGGATCCTTCAGATCCATGAGTTCTCTTGTTGCCGAATATTTCCTTTCCTGTTGTCTGGAGGTCTTGTTTTTGCAGAGGGTTGCTGGGAGCTTCCTCTTGCTTTTGCATGTTGGGCTGGATTTTTTGTTCCTCCTTTTCTGCTTTGAATTCTGTGGTGTCTACTACGTCTTCTTCTTCATCCAATAGCACTGTGTTTTGCCATCCTTTAGGCTTCCTCTATTGCTGCTTCTTCTGATTGGGGATGTTTCTTGCATGAGGACAAGGTGGCCTGTTTGTAAACATCCTCGGCATCAGAATGCTGTATTTTCATAATCCAAGGATTGTGTCCACTGAGTGTTGTTAAAATTCAATATTATACTTTCTGGTAGTCCTTGGCTAAGATCTACTTCGACACATATTCTGGCGAAGGTAAATATTCCCTTTGTCAATCTGTCGTCATCAATCTTTAGAAATTTCCCCAAGGTGTTCCCTATAGCTATTAAAACCTTGTGATGCCAGAAGTGTAATGGGAGGTTATGCAGCCTGACCCAGACTGTATCTTTGATACCACCATTGTATTGGCGTCAAAATCTGGAAACCATGGTGTGATGTAGATCCCTGTGCTGCCCCAGAACCATGGCCCCTTATTAAGGATGAATTCCTTTTCCTATTATGTGTTGAATCTTACTATAAAAAAGCACTTAGGGCATAAGTAGATTTCACAATTTGGTGTCTAGATGGTATGGATCAAGTGGTGCAGATCACCTGATTTGGGCCAGTAACCATTGAATCTACAGATAATAGAGTGAGAGAATAGATCTGAGTATAAGTCATTTACCTCAGGAATTGCAATGGTGAGAGCAGGATTCTCAGTTTTTTGTTCAACTATGTAGGGCCCAAGAAGAACAGGGGTTGTTGCTGGATTGACTTGAGCTTTCCCTTTACCCTTCACAACATCCTTGAAAGTGCCTGTGTTCTTGGAGCTTGTATTCTTTGAACTGGTTCCAAAACATCCACCTCGCAGTCGGAGGTTGATGATGATGGTCGAGTCTGTGGTTATGCTATATTCTTGAAGGGTGTGTTTATCCTGTAAACTGCGCCCCATGTAGATCAGATTTTGCCTCTGTTTTGGGATGCCAAGAAGGTTTTGTATTTTATTCCGTAGTTCCTGGATACTACTGTCCCTTCGTAACCTCAAGTAGTAACTCCTGCCTTCCGGTGCTTTTATGAGGATCTGTGTGAGATCCACCTCTCTGGGGTTTGAGCCCAACTGAGGTTGCCCCCAATCTATTTCCTGAATCGTCTCGTTTCCAAACCCCAGTTCATCGCCATTCAGACGGCGTTCCTCTGCGATTTTGGCCCAGGTGTCAGGGCATAGGGGTATCTTGTTTTGCCCCCAGATCTGGATCTTGTGTGGTTCAATTGTAGATCTAGGCAAGTGACTATCTTCTGTGGACAAGATTCTCAACCCAGATCTGTGGTTTGGCCCTGCAAAAATGCCCTGGGCAAGTTCGCGTATACAGGGATGATATATATAAAAAACAAACTGGCCCTTACCGCAAAAATGATGTCTTGTAGTCTGCTTGAGCCAGTCCTATGAGCGCTCAGGTGTCCCTTCTGCATCTTGGCCTCCCCGGAGATCTAAAGACTCAGATCTAGGTTGTATTCCTCGGCTAGCTCCTCGAAAACTATCGTCTGGTGCTTGTTGGTGTACTCGTAGAAGGTCGAGACAGCTTGGCGGAGATCAATGATGAGGCCGATTGCAAGATGGATCTCGCCTTTCCAAGTACCGAAACTGCCATATTTTCCATCTGATGAGAGATCCATACTTTGGGCGTTTTGCAAGTAAACAGTGAGACGACAGCAAGGGTTTCCTTGTTTCACTAGTTCCTTGGTTGGATCGCTCAGGAGGGTCGGCATGCTGGTTGCCAAGATCATACCCAGGAGGTCAGTCATGAGGCCAATGACAGAATCTACTGTCGTGAAGCCCGTTCTTGTGTCGCGTCGAGACTGGGTATTTGTCATTCTTCTTCTCCAATCCTAGCTTGCAAAGTATTACAGATAAAAGCATGACGAACCAAAAACTTGCAGTATTGCCAAATGCGAACAGAAAAATGAAAAACATAAATCGGTTTAGAAGCTTGTAGTATTGTATAACTTCTGTATCTCTACACTACTGCTATCGTTCAAGCACAACTTTTCATATAACAGTTTATGTAAGGAAACAAACATAAATTGCAAAGAGAAAACACTACACGCCCCACAGTTTTCTCTATCTTGTAAATAGTGTTTCTCCTCTCACTATACTAGCCATTTCAAATATTTGCAATCTTGTTTCCCTAGAAATCACCACCTACGACTATTTTGCGTATGAAACATGGTACAAAGGTAAAACTGCCATCCAAATTTTTCATCGTCCCGATCTCTGCTCTCTGATTAATAGAAAACATACCTGCAGATAAATACAATTCATCTCAACATACAATTCACCGACTCCCTTCCATAAATCATTAACATTTGAAATTGATATTAATAAATGTGGGACCCAGATATCGTGGGTAGGAAGAATTTTTTCTCTACACACACTACCTCCGAAAAACACACTCCATTGTGTGCAGAAAACCAAGCTTTCTTTGTATGTACTTTTGCATCTTGCAAAATCTATTAATAATAAAAAATAATATCAAAATGCATTATAATTAAAATATCCCTTTGCACTTCCCTCATTTCGCACAAATTTCACACATGCATTTGTCCTCTGCATAACCATCTCTGCACAACTTCATTCACACTACTTCCACAGTCAATAACGCCCTCAGTCATTAACATTCGAAATTGATATTAATTAATGATTATACACTGTGAAATATGTCCCTAAATAAGAATTAAAAAAGAGATTTGCATATTTATTATTTTAGTAAACTTTGCACAAAACTTTTTGATAACATTTGCACATGCACAACAAGCTCCACTCAACTTCGTCCACGCAACTACTTCTGCACTCAATAATGCCCTTAGTTGACATTCGAAACTCTGCACACAAAACCTCTGAACAACTAGCTTAGAAACTAATATTAATTAATGATTATACATTGTGAAATACGTCCCTAAATAACAATTAAAAAAGAGATTTGTATATTTATTATCTTAGTAAACTTTGAACAAAAATTTAGCATAACATTCACACACACACACAAAACTTCCGCACAACTTCGTCTGCAAAACTATTGCACTCAATAATGCCCTTAATTGACTTTCAAAACTAGCTTCACATAACCACCTTCAACCATTTCAACTTAGAAATTTGAAGGGTTAAAGATTTTTTAGATATGTTGATCCAAGAAACACACCTAACAGTACTCTAATGACATAGTAACAGCCAATGTTGATCCATGCAACATAAGCTTGCCATCCTGATCCAGCCACTACTCTTGAAAATTAGGTCAAAGCAGAAATGCACGTTTAGATATAAAAATAAACAGGAAGATAACCCTAAGGAAAGTTTTATGACATTGATTTACATCAAATGGAATAAAACTACGGTAACAATGTTTGCTAAATATCAATTTAAACCAATATTGTGAAATCAGCTGAGAGAGCAACTAGTTGCCTAATTAACTTCTTATTTTTTAAATAAGCCAATAGACCATCAACCATAATGTGGTGGGTTAATGGATCATTAACTTATAAGTGGTGTAGTGGTGTTGATTAGTGTATTTATGTTGCCTTAAATACTCATTAAATTACTCATCCAAATTTCATGAAAAGATTGAGAAGGAAAACCACTTAAAAATATAGATGTTGTCCTAGACTATATCTAGGCTCTAAAAGCACACAATCTTGATTACAGATGGTAAAATCTTAATCACATCTCATCACATCTCATGTTATAAGCTGGAAAACATAGCCTAATGGTTACATAGTCTAATAATCAAGTATTTATCAAATGTTACATTGAAATATGTATAATGTTTATTTTGAAAATTTGAATTATTGAGAAATTTGGTAGTTGATAATAATAATAATTAAATGATCCATTTCTCGATAATATAGTCATTAAATAACCTACCTGTATATTTAATTTAAATTAAAGAGATCCATGAATTATTTATGCTTTTTTCGGGCTTGAGATCATGGAACGTTAAAAAGATAGAAAGTTTGGTAACTATATTAAGTTTGAAACAGGAATCTGTTATTTTCACATTTCAACATTTTTTTAGAACCTGTCATTTTAATGTTCCCAATAAAATACTTAATCGATGCATAATATTCCTTAATTATAAAACGATAATGAATGGTTTTAAATGAGTGTTTAACATTTTGATTTTTTCCTCTATTTAAATTGTACACATGGTTTATATGTTCTTATTTAAGTGGTAGGTATGGTTTATATGGGAATTAGACTTGAGGAATTTGATTTTCAAATAAATGAATGGACCATATTTGATTTCAAAATAATATTCTTAGTCTTATACATTATTCAACAAATCATATGAAAAGTATTTGAAAAGATTTTCAATTTCAAATTAAAAGATAAGAAATTTAATTTAAATGTCATTTATATCGCGACTTGTTAAGCACATTGGAATCAAATAGTTTCATTTGGTTGTGCTATGAATATGTAAAATATTGATTAGTATTTTTAAACTCTTCAATATTTATTTCTCATATTAACTTTATAGCATGCAATTACAAAAGACAAGGTGGTGTTGTATCATTCTTTTAAATTTCCATAGGCCTTCTAAATTCATCATATTTCCTTCCTCTTTTTCCTAATTCTGTCTTTATATTGGTGTCTTAGGAGACCAAAGCTAACAATTTCTTCCTGAAAAAATGTGTCAAGCATTGAAATAATCCCTATCTTCCCACCTCCAATCAAGATATCACCACTCTCACGATCCCCACAGGATCATTGAATTGTACAAAACGAGAGTTGTTGCAAACACCTTGTTTGCCATTTTCACCACAAATAAACTCACGGGTATACCATGATATTGTTTTTTCAAATCGATCTCTCTCATAATTTAGGGTTTTGTTGTGTGTGAGTAATAGATTTTCTTTGATTAGATCACAACACCAATGATAGGAGTAGGTCACAGTAAGTTTCTTAAGGAAGAGTGTTCCAAGGATACTAATAACCAAGTGCAACAACATTTTTTCAAGAAAATTTTATCTAAAATTTTCCAAAATATTAATGTTTCAGCTACCTCTATCAGAAATATACAGAGCCCATGTTTTCTATTTGAAATGTGTACAACACACATTTGAAACCTTACATTTTAAATATGTATTTTATAAAAAAATAAATCTTTTGTATTCTAATATATTTGGTCTATCAACACACAATTTGTGATAATCATATGTTGAGTTAGCTTGTATGACTCTTTTTGTATTAATGATTCTATCAACCACATTTATTAATGCGGTTTTGCTAATCATCTTAACTATGTATTGCACAGTGCAATAAAAAATATTCATACTAACTTTGTATTGAGTTCAAACATACGAGATATAACTTTTCTCAAAAAGAAAATAACAGTGACAACCACACTAGTTAAAGGATCTTCTATTCTGATTCTTTTAACTTTACACGATGATTAGATTACAATATTACAAAATCCAATTGGATCGCTCTTGTGCTTAACCCATTTTTGTGTCTTTTTTATTTTGTAGTGATTTGCACTGCAATGATAGGGTTGTTTACCGATCTGCCAATTTTAATAGATCTGATATCCATAGAGACGCTTTTTGTCTTCTACATGCATTAGAGAACTTTTGAGGTCTCAATTGGGCCTCCTAAGAAAAATGTACAACCAAAATAAACTTTATAAGAACCAATAGGATTCAAGATGATGATATCAACCAGCTAAGGTCGATTACGAGGAATAGTGTGTCTACAACTTGAGCTAGGGTTGGAGTTGGCGCTAGGGTTTTGACTCAGGGTACCATGGTGGGACGCGCAAGGGGGAGTGTTGCTCCCTCCTACAGTCAGGTAGTTACAGAAGGAAGCAAGGAAGCGAGAAAGAAGCATTTCAAAAAACCTCTGGAGAAGGTATCAGAGGCAAGAAGCAAGGGAACATCTGGAAGAAATGGACTTCAGGATCGGGAAGGGGATCAATAGGAAACAAGTAAAGAAAAGGAGAATGGAGGCAACAGTGAAAAACTAACTTCCATAAGGACAACTGGGGTCTGCAAACCCAAGTCGAGCATTATTCCCTGGGTCATATTGAGTGATCCGACGATACAAGCGCATAGGGATCATATGACGGAACATGCAATCATATGCAAGTTCATGGGGTTATGGCCAACGGAGAGGGCGTTACACGTCTGGATAAGGAGCCATTGGAAGCCAAAGGGGGAAATACATCTACATCTGGGTTCTAAGGGCTTCTTCACAGTGGTGTTCACAAGCCTAGAGGACAAGGATAGAGTGTTCGAAGGGGGGCCATATTTCTATGCTGCGGCAGGACTCTACATGTGGCCATGGATGATGAACTTTGTCCCGGAACGTGAAACATTCACATCAGTACCGGTTTGGATCAGACTTTACTCCCTTCCTCTGGATTATTGGCTACCAGAATCTTTGAAAACAATAGGTAACAAGTTGGGGCATTTTCTAAAGATCTCGGAGGCAACTCTAAAAGGAAAATATACCTCCTTCGCCCGAATATGTGTGGAAATGGACTTATCTAGAGCCCTTCCGAAAGCGATAATTTTAGAAGTGTATGATGAAGAATGGGTGCAGACTGTGGACTATGAGCACATCCCATTTAAGTGCCACAAATTCCATGAACATGGGCATCTATTCAGAGACTGCCCAACAATCAATATGGAAGGTAGTGGGAAAACTACTGTGGATAGAGATCATGAGGGTTTCACCAAGGTTGGGGGCAAAGGGAAAGGGGGTAAACGTCCACACAAGAAGATAAATGAGGACAGACATACAAGACACAACAGTTTCAAGATCCTAGAGGAAGAAGAGGGGAACAAGGATACAGTCCAGGACATGGAAAATATAACCAAGGAGCAGGATGAGGAAGCTGAAATGGAGGATATCACAGTAAGCAACCAGCAAAAGGATGATCTACCAAGCTGCATGGAGATCAGTAGGGACCATGAGATGACACCAAGTGAAGCGGGAACGGAGGACCATGAACTACAGGAGATACTAGATAGGGAAAATCTAGATCTAGAGAAATTTCTAGAACAAGGAAAGAACATAGGAGTGGACTCCCTGCCGAAAGAGGATTATGACAGAGTACAACAACTCTTTCTATGGAGGTCACAATCGAAGGGAGTTGGAGTCAAAAGAAATCATGAAAGCCAGGAACCAAGTGGGGTCAAAATGATGGAGAACTCACAGGCACAATCTCCAAAGAGCTCAGGAAGGAAAAGAGGAAGAAAAAGACAGAATGAGCTGCTGAACGAATGTGGGAAACTATTGATTAACTCAGGTAAGATGAAAGATCTCACCAGTTATTCATTTACAAACCTTTCTTAATGAAGCTCACAACCTGGAATATTAGAGGCATAGGAAATAGAAGGAAACAAAGAAATCTCAGTAATAGAATGAAAGAAGAAAAACCAGATATGGTTTTTATTTAGGAGACAAAATGTTCGATGGATAAAATAAGAGAAATTCACAATAAGTGGTTAATCAAGTATGAGTATCTCGAGGTTAAGGCAAATAACTCGGCGGGGGGGATTCTCACACTGTGGGATCCACAGAAATTTGGAATCCTGGATGCTGAAGCATCCAGGAACTATCTTTCCTTGGTATGTCAACCTGTAGGTGATAAGGAGACATACATGATCACAAATGTTTATGGACCTCAAAAGCAAGCAGACAAACTCAAGCTTCTCACCTCATTGGAGGATCTAAGAGCAAGACATCCCAATATGCCCTGGATCGTTGTAGGAGATTTCAATATGATAAGATCTCTTTCAGAGAAAAAAGGAGGTACTAGACAACTAGGTAGAGACTCCATGGCCTTCCAGAACTTCATTATGAACATGGGACTAGTGGACATTGAAACAATAAATGGAACCTTCACATAGAACAATAAGAGGGGAGGGGCCTCTCAAGTTGCATCCAAACTTGATAGATTTATTATTTCAGAGGACCTCCTTCTCATAGGCCCTGCCATAACAACTTCCATTCTACCCTTTGGAGGATTGGATCACTGGTCGGTACAGCTGGAAGCCACCTTTATGGGCACACCGAGAAACAAACCTTTCAGGTTTGAAAATGCCTGGCTCTCACACCCTGAATTCACTAGTAACATTGATAAATGGTGGAGAGAGGAGTTGAACATTCAAGGCACTAAAATGTTCATGCTCCAACAGAAACTTAAACATATCAAATCCAGACTTAAAGCTTGGAACAAAAAGGAATTTGGCGATATCTTCAAAGCCAAAAGAGAAACTGAGCAAAAGCTCCAGGAGATCAATCAAATCAACATCACAGATGGCTTCACCGAAGAGCGGCAAAAACTAACTAACTCTTTGCAGGCAGAAGGGGAAGATCGATCCCTACAAGAGGAAATTTTTTGGAGGCAGAATCAAGGATACAATGGATTAGAGAGGGAGAAAGAAATACAAAGTTCTTTAACAAATCCTCTATGGCTCACAGGGCACACAACAAAATCACAAAGATCAAATATTCTCAAGGGATTGAGCTTGTCTCTCACAATGATATGGAATCGGTCCTTGTACAACACTTCTTCAATATTGCAAAGGAGCCATTGGAGGATAGATCCAGGTTCATTGATCATTTCACTCAGTATATCCCTCAGCTGGTTACTAGAGAGGACAACCACAATCTTAACAGGCCAGTGTCAGAAGAGGAGGTCAATGAAGTAATTAATGAAATGCAGAATGGAAAAGCACCAGGCCCGGATGGATTCAATGTAGACTTCTTCAAAGCCTACTGGGAAACAGTCAAACAGGATATCCTCGAGGTTGTGGAAGACTCAAGAAAGTCCAAAAAGGTTCTGAAGGCTCTTAATGCTTCCTTCATAGCTCTGATCCCAAAACAGGAAAATGCCATGACTCTGGATGGTTTTCAACCCATAGCCTTATGTAATGTGGTGTATAAAATTATTTCCAAAGTAATAGCCAATAGACTCAAGCCCCTTCTACCTTCTCTCATCTCGGAGGAGCAGACAGGCTATGTGGAAGGAAGACAAATCCTCAACAATATCATCCAAGCTCATGAGGTGGTACACTCTCTCAAAAGCAACAAACAAGCAGGTATGATCATTTAGTTGGACCTAGCAAAAGCCTATGACAAGCTAAGCTGGTCTTACATAAGAGCAATTCTAAAAGCTTATGGCTTTGACCAAAATTGGATAAGATGGGTTATGGCACTAGTCACCACGACCAGTTTTTCCATACTGCTTAATGGAGCTCCATCAAGAACCTTCACACCCTCTAGAGGACTCAGACAGGGAGATCCGCTCTCACCGTTCCTCTTTGTCCTCATGATGGAAGGGCTAGGTAGAGCGATCAAAAGGGAAAATGTGGAAGGATGAATCCAGGGCATCAAACTCACCTTGGATGGAGCGACAAACACTCATCAACAATTTGTGGATGATACAATGTTGCAGGGCGTACCTACAGTCAGGGAAGCTAGAGCAATCAAAAACATATTAAATGACTTTGCTATGGCAGCAGGCACAGAGGTAAGCCTTAACAAGTCCAAAGTCTTTTTCTTTAACACTAATATTTCTATTCAGAGAAACATTACCAGAATTCTTGGATTTCAAAGGGAACAACTACCTTCCAAATATCTTGGCATTCCTCTTACTGACAAACCGCTAAGCAAGAAAGTATGGGAGCCAATATTAAATAAACTTCAGGACAAGGTCAGGAAATGGACATGCAGGTCACTAAATTTGGCAGGGCACCTTGTGCTCACACAGGCGGTCCTGCAGGCCATTCCCATTTTCATGTTTTCAGCTCTTCCTGCTCCTCAAGGCATTAAGCAGCAGATAAGAAGTATACAAAGGGACTTTCTATGGGGCAGAGGGGAAGAGAAAAAGAAGTGGGCTTTAGTAGCCTAGGACAAGCTCTGCAAGCCCAAAAGCCACGGTGGCTTGGGGCTTCATGATCCTGAGACCCTCAGCAGAGTTTCGGGAGCTAAGCTTTGGTGGAGATGGATCAAGGAGTCGAATGCCCCCTGGGCTAAGCTTTGGAAACAAAAGTATGCCAAGCATTGGCAAGAGAAGGATCACATTAGAATGTCAGGGCAAATCAGGGGCTCACATATTTGGAACCTTGCCTGGGAAAATAAAAGTATTGTTCAACAACACTGTTTCTGGGAAATCCGAGCAGGGGACCTTGCTCGATTTTGGGAGGACAACTGGCAACAGGAACCCAACCCTTATAGGGATGAATTAGCAGATCTCAAAAGTGACACAGATAGCAAAGGTCTATTTTTGGTAAAAGATTTCTGGGACCAGGGAAGGAACAATGGAAAATGGAGGAATTGGAAGGTTCTAAGATACAGTGATGAGAGTCCTCTAAAGGCCAAGGCAGACGCTCTCACCCAGGATCTAGAGCACAGAAGGATTTTGGTTTCCTCCTCGCCTGACCAATTAAGATGGGGAAAGAATACCAAAGGTAACTTTAACCTCAAAGAGGCTAAACAGGAAGTTACAGGATTTAACTTTGTGAATCCTGATCAAGTCTGGAAGAAACTATGGCAAAGCCCCCACTGGATGAAAATAAAGTTATTCATCTGGCTTGTGCATCAGAGGAAGATCTTAACTTGGGAGAATCTCCTAAAGAAAGGCTTCATCGGTCCTTCCAAATGTTACCTCTGTGGCTCACATGAGGAGACGATTGAACACCTTCTCAACCTCTATCCTTTCACTTCCAAGGTGTGGGACTGGGTGGCCTCAATCTTTAGACAAACTGATAGGGATAGTCTCAGCATATCCAACACTTTGAAGAACTGGAGGAAGAATTTCTCAGGGAATGAGATTATTAATAAAGCCTGGATTCTGGTTCCAGGCTTTGTCATCTGGAATGTTTGGAAAGAGCGCAACAGTCGGATTTTCAAAAACAAAACAAGCAAGCCCCAACACATAATTGACCAAATTCTAAGGCAGCTCAAAGACACAGTTAGAAGCTTGTTGAGGACTCTTCCTAAGGATCCTCCTCTGCCCCAAGAGGAGTGTATTATACTTCACTTGGGTCTCCAGTCCATCAGTCCTCTGGGAATAATAAAGGAAGTGAGCTTATTAAATACAGGTGTTAACATTTGGAAGCCCACTCCTTATGGTTTCTTAAAGGTTAATATTGATGGAGCATCTAAGGGCAACCCAGGATTAGCGGGCTTTGGGGGTGCCATAAGAGATGATCAGGGGAAAATAAAGCAAATCTTCCATGGCCACTTGGGAAAGGCCACTAATAACATGGCTGAGCTCATGGCATTAGAGCAATGCTTGGAAATCCTGGTGGACTCAAATTCACACAATGTTATAATTGAAGCAGATTCAGAATTGATTATTAGAGCGGCCAAGAAAATATGCAATGGAACCTCTCCAGATAAGGTGTCGAAGCATTGGAAGCTTTTGCAGGTTTTTCACCATATCTACTCCCACCTGCAAACCCTTAAAACTGTCAGATTTGTTCATGTGAAAAGGAAAGCTAACATGTTAGCGGATCGGTTGGCGAACGAAGGAGTCACCAATAGGGACAGGGATTCTAGGTATGCTTGGGATTCGTTACCTACAGGAAAATTGTGGGAGGACTGTCTCTGTCAAGCGACCCAAGATATGGAACTATGGACTAACAGGATGGATCGAAGGGATTCAAGAGACAGGCGGGAGGATGGAGAACCCTAAGCCATCTGACCTTTTTTGGTTTGGCTGTTTTCCAAAGCTCGGAGTACTTTTGATTGAATGCTGAAAGGACTGACTCGGATAGTACCACAAGTTTGGTCGTCCATCTTCATATTGCTTAGTTGGTGTTTGACAGAGAATCTGGGTGGACTGGATTGGCTCAAGAACTGCCCGCTGGACTGGACTGACGGACATCACGTGGCGAAAGAACGTGTTTGCTTTTCAGCGAAACAACCATTTCAAAACCACAAGTGGTATATCAGGCGAGGTCCGAATGGTTTCTGGTTTTTTGCGGTTGGCCCCTGATTCCACTCTTCGTGCGACACGTTGCAGCGAGAGGTGAGAGAAAACCGCCCTCATCGGGCGGTTAACTCTCGCGCTTCTCGTCCTCCCGATATTCACGAAGGCCGTTGGATCTAAGTTGGATGATCAACGGTGGTGATTTGTTTGTGTTAGTTGGTCGGACCCGAAAAAGTTAGAGTGCTATGCTTATAATTTTCGTCGAGTCTGTTTGGAAGTTTCTAGTGTGGTTTGTGGTGGGACCTCTTGTGGACCCTCGGCGGGTCATTTGTGGCCTTTTGTGGCCCCTGGGTAGGTGAACTCGTCTTCCAAGGAGTTCAAGGTTCATTTGGTGCACGTCAGCACTACCAGATGTTCTTTTGCCCTTATTGTTTGGAGGTTTCTCCCTGGTTTTTCCTGTTTTGGCTTCTCATGGTTTTGGGTGAGTGGTTCGGTTTCTGCCTGCCTTGCTAACTGTTGAACTCTCACAGAGTGGGTACGACTTCATGTAAATTATGTATATTTGGCTAGCTTAATAGAAGGTCCTACTCTTACTTGATCAAAAGAAAAAGATGATGATGTCAACCATGAGGGATGATTCACCATTTTTGGGATAAAAAAGTAAAAAGATTAAAAAATAATAAAATAATAAAACTACTTTTTGAACTTGTATTTTCAACTTATTTTCCCAAAATTAATATATGATATTTTGGGCATTTCACTTTGAAAAGTAAATAATATGATGATATTTATTTTTTTTGCGAGTTTTCTTAAATTTTCTCTAAACTATATGATTGATTAGAAGGTGCCAATCTATCTAAGGCTTAAGCTTTCCATTGCCATTTTAAGTCTACAAAAGGGAGGTTGGCTCTGCCTAAGAGTTTAACCTTGAGGAATATGCTAACTGTGCATTGGCATTAAAAACGATGTTGAGTGGTTTGCCATGACTCTGAAATAGTTAACATTTTATGCAAAATTGCATGCTTGTTTTAGCTTTTGAAGTATATAATGTTGTCCAAAAAAATACCTTTGTTATTCAATAGAAGCTCATTGGATTAGTAAAGGGAACCAACCATTGAATTATCTTCCATAGAATCATGTTCTTCTATTTAAGCAGGAGTGCAAATCAATTATTAATACATTGTTACCATTGTTTTAGGGCATTTGTGTTAGTGTAAAGTTGTTTTTAAATTTAACCCCCTGCTACATTTTTTAGAAGATATATAGAAATTCAAATTTCAATTGTATTTCATTGTGCATATAATTCATTTTGCTAATATTATTCCATAAATTCTAGTTTTGAAGTTTCAATCTCACACACCCTGGACCTAGGGTCAGAACAAGAACAAACTAGTTGTTTTTAAGAGTTTTATTTATTTAATTAATTTAAAATTTCACTGAAATCTATCAAAATTACAAGTTTGACTGGTGAATTTTGTAAAATCAAAATGCCATAAGAGTTTTGCTTGGCCTAGGGTTACCTAAGACATTGTGGGCGTGTTGCCGTCATCCACTCTTTCTGTCTCGCTGACGGTTTTTTATTCCGTCAAGTAATAGATAAATCCGAACACGCGGTTTCTGTCGCCTCTACCGTCGACACACTCCAACGAGTTGTCAACGTCAATAGTTACATGACAACAAATGCAACTCTATTTGGCATTTAATGTAACGTCCAAACGAAGTGCATCGTGTATCACGTTGCAAATTCACAACATAAAATTTGAACGACGCCAAAAGAGCGCCTCTGTTGTTTACAGCTACACATAAGGCCATACTAGCTGTCGACATCAGATGCCCCACGCCTACGACACGACATCGGAACGGTTCCCGTGAAAACTGCGGCTAGCCGTCAGTCCGAGCTTTGAAAGCGGATCTTGGAGTGTTGTCGCACACGTCTCTTCCACGGGACTCTCGAGTCTCATGTTCGAATCCTGCCACGCCACCAGAGTCAAACATTAATATTTAATGCCGGACTTTATCATAAATGCTGATTATTAAAAAGAATCTTACACAGCCTCAACAGCTCGCGTTACTGCCGAAGTTCAGTGTAAACCCTAACGACCTGAACATTGATTTATTTTTTCTTAAACAAGATTTTTTTATCGCATATTAAAATATAATAGTGGAAAGGATTGGTGGGTGTACCCGCATATAAAATTTATCCTGGCATGGATTTGGCGATTTAATCAAACTCAAATTTTGATCGATGCAGAACTTTGCTAATTTTTGGAACATCTAGGTCCGTTAAAATGGACCAAGCCTAAAAATAATGGAGTTGTTTTTAGTGTGATTTTTTTGGAGATTTTGGTGACCAAATCAGCTGATAAAATTGAGGTTAAATTTTGATTTGTGTTATTTAAAATGTTTTTTCAACTGTATATTTGGATTCAGCACCCTGAAAAACCCCTAAGACGCTTTGATTGTGCAGAAATTACCTATCAAACTTGCTATTTCAATAAATTGCTGCCAGATTTTAGAGAAATTTAACTAAAAAAACCCAAAAAAAAACTTACCAAAAATCACACTAAAAACTACACCAAAAATAATGCCCCTGACATTATGGGGTGGCGATTTTCTTGATTTGTGGATTGTGAGGGCTGATTACGCCGTTAAATAAAATAGAATTTCTCAATGGAATATTAATCTATCTTCTTGATTTGTGGATTGTGAGTGCTGATTACGCCGTTGAATAAAATGGAATTTCTCAATGGAACATTAATCTATGTCGTCCAAATCCTCTTCTTTTTCTCAATGAGCTCGACTTTCATGGTTTCTCTTTGCGCGCATTATTTCTGAGGAATTAAGTCCTTAATAGATAATTATGGTAATGGGGTTTGACTATTGGTTCACTCTAGTTATTCGAACTTTTTGTGTTTTATCTTATCTTATCGAATTTGGTGATAGAATAGTTTCCAAAGAAAGTATTCTCGCTAAAGTTGACGAGTTGTTGGGAAAGAAAACGGTGGTGGGTTGAGAGAGTACGTGTATTCACAATACTAAGTACAGTCGAAAATAATTTAAACGGGAGATAAATTTTCCTGTTTCGAGAGGCTTTACAGTTTAATGTCAGTCATAATTACAAATCTTTTAATTTACATTTACCATTTATATAGATAAAAAATAAGTTTTAGTAAAAAAAATATTAAAACTAAAAAATGTAATGAGTAATATATATATATAAAAAGAAGAAATGCATGGGTATTATTGATTTTCAATGTTGATTATATATATCTATTTTAACCCTAGATATACTAGGTTCTTAAAAAAATCAAATCTCTTCTCGTAAAAATATTTATATTTCAAAATTTTAATCCTCTCAAAACTTAATAAATCTTGAATTAAAATAAATCTTTTAAAAAAAAATTAAAATCAAATATGAGTACTCTCTCTAAATTGAAGCTTGATTAAATGTGAATATTCGCTTTAAGTTGAAGAGTTGTTCTGTAAGAAAAAGGCTGGGGAAGAGACTACGTATACCCTTTAAAAGTACAATGGGAAAGAAGAGAAATAGGAGAAAAATACTATTACAAAAAATAATATATTAAGTGGAAAGGATTTTAGTGTAAGCGCTTTTCTTAACGCTTCTAGTTTGAGCACTTTTCTTTATTCTATTCTTAGTGGAGGAAAAAGAGTAGTCTTTATTCTGTTTAGTGGAGACGAATGAGTAAAGTCTTTATTCTGTGTTTAGTGGAGACAAATGAGTAAAGGTTTTAGAGATATTTCTTTATTTTGCTTAACAAGTTTTTGACACATTACTATAACACAACACACATCATATCTATAAAATATTTTCTTTAACCTTTGTTTATATATTTATATAAAATATTTTTTTTTAACTTTTTTTATATATTTATATGCCTTGCAAAGAATATATCTATATATATATATATATAATTTTATTTCCGAAAAAATAATATTTTTTAAAAATATTAGATAATGGTCAATACAAATTTATAATATATTATATTTATATTTTAATATAATATAATGTAGCATAGTATTTTTTATTGTTATTTAATTGATTGTTTTTGCATGAAGTTTTTTATACAATGAAAGTTGTGGTCATTTTATATTTATATTTTAATATAATATAATGTAATGTAGCATAGTATTTTTTATTGTTATTTAATTGATTGTTTTTGCATGAAGTTTTTTATACAATGAAAGTTGTGGTCATTTTTGCAAATAGCTATTTCAGTTTTTTGGTTAGCTATTGATGTTGGCAGTTGTTATTAATTGATAAATACATTGGTATTAAAGGTTTTTATTGCTAATATTTTAGTAAACAGCTAACGTATATGATATTATTGGTAATATTTTAATTGTAAATAATATTTATTTTTGTATTTGCTAATATATATTTGTTTAAGTTCTTGTGAGGAAGTGCGCAAGAAGTCTATTGTGCAAAAACAACTTTCTTTGTGCGAATCTCCACACTTTGCACTAAAAGCTTTTATTACTAATATCTTAGTTATAAATAATGCATATCTTTGTATTCCCTTTTGCTCGATGAGCCTTTTAGATATCTTGGTCTTTTATAGATATCGGTACTCAATTGAGTAAACGTTTTGTAGAATGTGGACAATATTATGTACAAAACTGCATTTCATTGAGCATAAACTTTGTTTATGGTTATGTTTCTGAAATTAGGCACATGTGCGGAAGTGCAAACAAAGTTCATTGTGCGGAGGAAGCTTTCAAGCTTTCATTGTGTGTATCGTTGTACTCCGCACTGAAGGTTCTCATTGCTAATATTTTATTATTAAAAGATAATCCATATTTGTTGTTTGTGATAACATTGTTTATGCTTATATTGTTGATAATATTTTAGTTGCAAATAATGTATACTACCACTATTTAATTGATTATTTATGCATGAAGCTTTCTGCATAGTGAAATCTTTGACCACTTTCATAGATATCTACTTCTATACTCAATAATGTTTTTCAATCAGTGTTTGACATTAAAAGTTATTATTAATTGATAAATACATTCACATTAAAGGCTTTATTGCTAATATTTTAGTAAGTGGTTGACGTATACGATATTATTGGTAAAATTTAAATTATAAATAATTCTTATCTTTGTATTTTCAAATATATCTTTGTTTAGGCTCTTGAGCGAAAATGCAGAGGAAGTCCATTGTGCGGAGAAAGCTTTTTTTGTGTGGATTTCCTCACTTCTGCATTTTATTGACCAGAAGCTTTGTTTATGGTTATGTTTACGAAATTAGAAAGATGTGTGGAAGTGTAGATAAATTTCATTGTGCAGAGGAAGCTTTCAAACTTTCATTATGTGGATCTTCACACTCTGCACTAAAGACTTTCATTTCTAACATTTTAGTATTAAAACATAATCCAAATTTGTTGTTCGAAATAACATTGTTTATGCTTATAATATTTATAATATTTTAATTGTAAATAATTCATACTACTGCTATTTAATTTATTCTCTTTGCAAGAAGCTTTTCACACAGTGAAATAACCACAACGTACTTGATACATATATCGTAAAATTTGTATTTGTTTTTGAAAACATATATTGTGCATAATTATTATGCTAACGAGAAAATCACATAGTTCTCAGAACAGAGTATCAATTCCGACAACTATGAGGATAACCATTCATAATGAGCCCCCCCCATAACTATACCATGATGCATTGGAAATATGCATGCCAAAAAACATGTTACTTGTTAAAATTACGTCACAAGAGCTTTATAAAACTTAGACCTTTTGATTTATGATTCTTGCACTAATGAGAAATGGTATTATGGGTAATATTTTAATTGTAAATAATGCTTATGTCCGTATTTCCTAATATCTCTTTGTTTAGGCTCTTGTGCATAAGTACGCAGGAAGTCCATTTTGTGGAGAAAGCTTTCTTTATGTGGATCTCCGCACTTCACACTAAAGGCTTTTATTGCTAATATTATTGGTAATATTTTAGTTATAAATAATGTGTATCTTGGTATTCCCTTTTGCTCGAAGAGCCCTTCAAAGATCTCAATCTTTCATAGATATCAATAGTCAATTGAATAAAGGTTGTGCAAAGTGCATACACAATTCCATACAAAACTGCATTTCGTTGAGTAGAAGCTTTGTTTATGGTTATGTTTATGAAATAGACAGATGTGCAGAGTATTTTCATTGTGTGGAGGAAGCTTTCAAACTTTCATTGTGTGAATCTCCGCACTCTGCACTGAAGACTTTCATTGCTAGTATTTTAGTATTAAAAAATAATCCATATTTTTTGTTCGCAATAACATTATTTATGTTTATATTATTGATAATATTTTAATTGTAAATAATGCATATCTTTGTATTTCTGAATATCTTTTTGTTTGTGGTTATCTTTGTCAGATTAGACACATATGCGGAAGTTCAAACCCATACGATATAAATGGTAATATTTTGGTGATCAATATTCAACTAAGTAAAGGTTCTAGCGAGTGCGGTCAAAATTTTGTACAAAACTGCATCAATTTTCACATCATTGAGTAGAAGCTTTATTTATGGTTATCTTTATGAAATTAGGCACATGTGCACAAGTGTGGAGAAAGTTGATTACACAGAGAATTCTTTTATGCGTTCATAGTGTGGATCTCTGCACTTTGTACTAAATGATTTTATTGCTAATATTTTAGTATTAAATAATCCATATTTGTTGTTCGCAATAATACCTAGCCAAGAGGTTGACCCATACAATATTATTTCTAATATTTTAATTATAAATAATGCATATCTCTGTATTTTTTAATATCATTAGTCAATTCAGTGAAGGTTGTCTGCATTTTCCCCCCCGGTCTGTCGCTCCCATGTTTCTTGAGCCTATGCAAAGAACCTACAACTATATCGTATTGTGCTTATGTTTCTAAAATTAGTCAAAGGAAGCTTTCAAAGTTTCATTATTTGAATGTCCACACTCCGTACCAAAGGCTTTGTTTGAGTGTGGAGACTGAGTGAAAAATAGTTCAAAGCTAATATACAATGTTGCACAAACACTTCATAGCCAATATACAATATCAATTTTCATTCATCAAATTTAATATCGCATATTGTACTCGTTATTTCTGTAGTTTAACATTAGTGTTATATACAAAAGAACATGAGAATGCACAATTATGTTATATGCAAAATCTTTGGCAAGACGACAATGTTTACGAAAATGTGAAAACTTTGAAATCACACTTAGAATTGAATAACTAATTAATGCTTAGTAGTCATAAACTTTCTCGTATTAAAAACGAGGCAACCGATGGACCCATATGATATTATTGGTCATTATATTTCATTATGTGCCACGAGAGAGCGGGGGTAAGAAAAGGCCCCAAGCAAGTCTACATTGAGGCAAGATGTTGCTCCCAATAAAGAGAAATTACCCATTCAAGTTTAACCATGTGAGAGCTTGACGGAAAGGGAAAACCATAATCATTGAAGCACTAACTATATTTCATATCTACGATTTCTACACATGTGCGGAAGTGCAAAGGAAGTCTATTGTGCGAAGGCATGTTTCATTGTGCGGATCGCCGCATTTCACACTAAAGGATTTTATTGCTAATATTTTAGTATTAAATAATGCATACTTGTTGTTCGCAATAACACCAAAGCAAGCATTAGACCTATACGATATTATTGGTAATATTTTAGTCATAAATAATGTGTATCTCTATATTCACTTTTGTTGGAATAACACTTTGGATTATTGTATCATAATATAGAGGTACCACTTGCTTATCAAGTGAATCAATTTTCGTATCTTTGAGAAAAAGCATTGTTTATGGTTATCTTTCTAGAATTCGCACATGTGTGGAAATGCGAAGAAATTCCATTGTGCAGAGGAAGATTTCAAGCTTTCATGGTGCGGATCTCTGCATTCTACATTGAATGCTTTTATTGCTAATATTGTAGTAATATACACACTTCTACACAAGCTCATGCAAAGAACCTGCAAATGCATCAATTGTCACATCATTGACCAGAGCAGTGTTAGTGTCAGAGCACCCCCATCTATGCAAAGGATCCCCATATTTGCAATAAAACCGAGACAAGCGGTGCACCCATATGAATTATTTGGTAATTTTTAATTATAAATAATGCTTTTATTGCTAATATTTTAGTATTAAATAATCCATATTTTTTGTTCACAATATTTTAATTATAAATAATGCAAATCTTTGTATTCCCAAATATCACTAGTCAATTGAGTAAATGTTGAATTGTTCTGGAATGCAAAGAACCTGCAACCACATCAATGTTCGGATCATTGAGCACAAGCTTTGTTTATGGTTATCTTGCTGAAATTAGGCACATGTGCGGAAGTTCAAAGGAAGCTTTGAAACTTTCATTGTGTTGATTTGTGCGCTCCACGCTAAAGACTTTTGTATATTTGTTCTCAAAACATGTGCATGAGTGCATAGACTAACTGCAAAAAAATTCAAAGCTAACATACAATGCCACACAATCACTTCATAGCCAATATACAATATCAATTTTGATTTATTGCATATTGTACTCATTATTTGTGCAATATAACATCACTGTTTATAACATATTTTATTACATAATTATTGTAATGATAACAATTAATGTACAAAATGTTGGAAGCATTTAGTTTCTCTTCATGGTCAAGTTGCATTAACTGTACATTATTTGGCTGTGTTTTTTGCAATTTTAACCAAAGTTTTGGGAAAAATGCCCAATATTCTATTTTTGCATATATATGAAAACAATTCTCGAATTTTCAGTAAATGTTATTTCTACTTTTCGATTGGATGAAGAGCTTTGTTTGAGTGTAGAGTCTGACTATGGAAAAGTTCAAAACTAACATACAATCTCACACAATCACTTTGTTTCCAATATACAATATCAATTTTCATTTATCAAATTTAATATCGCATATTATACTCGTTATTTGTGCAGTATAACATTAGTGTTTATAACATATTTTATTACGTAATTATTGTAATGATAACAACTAACATACAAACTATTGAAATCATTTAGTACTATAGTATCTAAGAAAGGAAAAGTGTGTTATATGCAAAAACTCTATTGATATGGTAATGTTTACAAAGATGTGAAAACTTGGAAATCACACTTAGCATTGAATAATTAATTAATTCTAAGAAATCATATTAATATATGTTCAAAAAATTGATACACACTTACGTTATCCCTAAAAAATTATGTGAATTGAAAAATACATAGTTATTTTGAAAGAGCAGTTTCAGTTAGAGATGTTGTTGGTGTTGGTGTTGGTGATCTATAGTTTGTATCTACATGTCATCAATCATAAATGTTAGTCATAAATGAAGGATATGTGGAGGAAGTACAATTTACATATTAGAGATTAGGTTATAGGCGAAGTGATAGTTATGTGAATGAACTTGATTTTGTTTCTTTGATGCCAGATTCAATCTATTTCGAAGGTTATTTCTCGACTAAATAGTTTGAGACTCATTTCTATTATGTTGTGCCTATATGAAAATGCAACATGGAAATTGATAATGCTATTTATTCATAGTATTTTAGTATGTTTAGAGAAAAATGGTTTTTGGTAATGCAATTATCCGGAAAGTTTTCTACATGCTGAAAGTTTTGTTAGACTGTTAAAGTGCAGAGTTTACAATCGAATCTTTTTTTGTGTAGGAAAGCTTATAATAGTTTTGGAATGTTAGTTTTTAGCTTAATGCAAAATGAAAAAAGCCATACGAAGTTATAAATTGTTACCTAATTTACTTAGTTCGATGAAAATTTTTCATTTAATATTTGGATAATGGGACAAAGGCAACAATGCATACAAGTCATGAATTGACATCTAGGATCTAAAATTACTTCCGTAAAGTAAAAGTCGGTCGATAGCAAGGCAAGTCTACATAGCAAATGTGATCAATACATGTTGGTTCAATGAATAATTAAGGAAAACACTTTTATTTATTGGAAAAAGACCTTTAGTTAATGAAATAGAATATGGTTCATGATATTAATAAAGCAGTATCTCAATATTGATTTCTAAATCGTGTAATACGGATCAATATTGAAACGTAATCGTATCAATTGGACTATGTCAAGTTGGAATTTAAGTAAAACATATATGATTTAAAGTAACAGATTTCACAATAGTCTTTTCTGATTAAAGATCACGCTAAACGGTATTAGCCATATATTTGCGGGAGAACGAGGATGCAAAGGGAGCTTTAATTAATCTAACTATGAACAAATTTAGAATTAATATTATTATGTTTCATTATGTAGAGATTTTACTGTGCACAAGATGGTGTATGTGGAGAGAACTAGGGTGCATAGGGAACTTTATTTGGCAAGGATGAAATTAATGCTATTGTGTGCAGGACAAAGTATGTGTGAGAGAACATAATAGAGAAGGTGTGTGTGGGAGAATCGAATTAATATTACTATCTTTCCTTATGCAGAGGACAAAGCATGTGTAAGATAACTGGGGTCCTTTGCATAGAGAGTATTGTGGCACTAATCAAAGATGCAAGAATTGATAAGTTTCATTGTTTCTGAACTTTTACTATGCAAAGGAAAAATTATGTGTGGGAGATATGGGGGTCCTTTGCATACACGAGAGTGCTCTGATGCATTTTCAGGTTCTATGCATCGGCATTGGAGGGGTTGAACAAATATCCAATTAATATTATTATGTTTCCTTGTGTGGAGCTTTTGCTCTGCAGAGGACGAAGTACGTGCGGGAGAATGGGGGTCCTTTTGTTACTTCTCTACTCAATCATTCCAAAATTGATGTGGTTGCAAGTGCTTTGCATGTGTAGAGCTTTTACTGTGTGGATGATACATAGTATGTGCATTTTTCGGAAGCCAGAGTGATTTCAGATCTTATATGTCAATTATTTCCTTATATGTGTTATCATTTTTTACAGATTATATGTAGGTTATCGTAATCATTGGACTATAAAAGCCACTCTTATTATGAAATATTAAATAAATTATGTTTTCAATCCATGTGAGGAAGAAGTGTTGTGTGGTAAAACAAATTGAGTCAATGGGATAAACCAAATTCTCATTGAATTTGATCTTTCCATAGAAAGGTGCAGGTACATGTTCTCTAATATCACCATTAAATACTCCTCTGGTATAAAAATTACTTTATGTTAGTCGAGTTCCTCATTTCCCAAATTCGTTGAAAGATTTTTGCAAGGTTTATTAAAATAATAAATTGTCGACGACACTATACCTCCCCGGTATGAAGTCCCAATTAGGCCTCACACAGTTTGGTCTAGTAGTCCCATCCAGTATAAAGGTTTGGTTGTCAAATCCTTAAAGATTTGCTTTGGCTCTAGCTGTCAGCATGAGAGAGGGATGCAATGGTGTCTTCGAAAAGCAAGGGGGTGTGCCTGGTGAGTGTTCAATTGCAACTATGTTAAGGTTATTATATTGCAGAGAAGTGAAGAAAAGTGAGCCTCTAAGTCAGAGGTAATAGTACCACCCAAGAAGAGACACACATGAACCAAAAATATCTGTCTAACATCTAGCAGAATAGTCCACATCAGATGTGACGCTTTTTACAACCAATAAATGAAGGAAGATTTGTCTAGTATCCCACAAAACAATAAAAACCATTACAACACATTCTTAATAAGATAAACACTAAAATAACCAAAATAGTTCAATTATATTAGCACATGTGAAAGCAAACATGAAATACAAACATCGGCGGAATAGTCTTACAAACATTCATAGCCCATGGATGAAGAATGTGCTGGCCTTAAAGGCTTCTGTTATTAAGTAAAAGTTCCAAGACACATGTTTACAATGTCCATCACTATCCCCAATAGTGGGATATTAGAGCCAGTCCTTGCTCCTCAAAGAACTAGCTGACCTCTCTAATGCCTTGTGAGAGGAGCCAAGGTGAAAAGTCCCTGGCTCATACAATGAGGGAGTATATATAACCAAGGGTGATTCTTTGACTACCCTCATGAATGTTTGAATTCCTATGACTTTCCAACTTACATGACTCTTTACATTCCATGTACATCCTTTGGACTCCACTTTACAATACATTTGAATACAATATACATGGCCCACAATAGTGATGTGGCATATGACCACTCATGACATGACCTTGTTGACGTGGATTGCTTGATGATGTGGCAACATCAAGCACTGTTGCTTCTAAGTGCTGGATTTCTTCTTGGATATGCTTTCTCTTCACCTCTACATGGCTTGGTGATGCAGAATCTTCAATGATCTTTAGTCTTGGATGGTGGTTGCAAACTTGTGTGTCCCTTCACTTTCTCTCGATTAATCCACTTGTGAGTTCAACTACAAGAGAGTCTTTAGGCATGCTTCCCACCTACTTATCCTTCTCCATCATCTTTCCATGAAAGAATAATGTACATGTTCTTGTAATTCACTCATGATGAGGTGACATCAATCCGAAACCCCCTAGTCTAAGATGATGCATTATGATCCACCAACTAAGCTTGGGACAAGTGACAGGCTAGGGAGAGGGGCTTGGTCACTTTGAATTGTGTAGTTCTAGCAGTTAGGGGGGAGAGCTTGAGCTCTAAGACTATGCAGTATGAAGCTCAGGGAGGCTTGAAGGACAATACTGCACAGTTTCTGGAGACAGTGGGGTCTGGCTAAGGGAAAGGACACAGGAAAGCCAATTTCATAGTTTTGGATGTCAAGGGAGGCTGGGATTCTACACATTTCGCAGTTCTAGCAGCCAGGGGAAAATCTTGAGGGTTGAAGATGTGAAATGCGTAGTTCAAGGTAGGTTAGGAGACATAATTGTGGAATTCTGGGGGTCAAGGTCAGCAGTCGGGCACATGAATTTTTGTGTGAAGTAGCCCTGGGAGACATGGAATACACATTGTGTAGTTCCAAGCAGCAATTTCATAGCTTAGAGGGCTGATATTGCACAATGCATAGTTCAGTTGGAGCCTAGTGAAGCTAAGTTGATTGGTCAAGAATATTTTTTGAAAATGGGTAAGTGTGGGATAGGTTATGAATTGTGATGAACCTTGATTATGATCACACACTTAGCATACTTTGACGAAAAAACATAGATCATCAAAACACATGAACAAAGCATTTCCCTTTGTGTGACTACCTCATGATAGTATACGACAAGTGCGATACTTAAGATAGGCTTTAGAACAATCGTGACAACACTTGTGTGACAGTGCTCAAGACTTTGTGTATGGATGTGACAGATGTTTACATGGTTAGGAAAACTCATATACACAAATATCGACCTTCGAAACCATCAGAATAGGCTTGCAAACATTGCACGACAACTAAGCATGCCAAAATACAACATACAAAAGGGACCAAAGCACTGCAAGAAAGCTCATGAAATGAGCTCTAGTGTTTTCCTCAAAAATATAAAATACCAAGGAAGGCTCTGAAATTGAGTGTAAGCCAAAATTTTGGAGGGTGTTGCAGCAACTACAACACTTGGCGACACACTGGTTGAACTCCAACTTCTCTGTCTTGGTTAAATTCTTCTGTGTAAGGCCTTGGTTGTTCAGGGAGTATTGATTCATCATGCATATTACTTTGGCCTTCCCACTTACCCCACAAATAGACATGGTCCCCTATATACCTTCTTAGTTAAACAAAACATAAGATTTAGCATAATCACAATGTTTCGAGTTGGGAAGGGTAGTGTAGCTCGCGAGATTAATATTTTCAGAGTATAATTTTTCATCTCTGGTGTTTTTCCACTGCCAATAGGCCTGAATAGTACCCTAGAAAAGTCACGTGTAGGTTTTAACCTTGTACAGAAATTACTTGCAAAAAAATTCTCGAAAAACAGAAAATATACAATGGCGAGAAACATAAAACAAATACATAGAGATTTTCCCCTGGATCCCAAAACTAAGACTACTAGATTGATTTTTCAATATGTTCCTTTCAATGTTACAATACACATATATACATGTCGAATCATTCATAAACCCCAACCCATTATCCCTAGATTAGAACATAATCATAGTTCCCATAACCAGATCTATAAAATACCATGGAAAGAAAACCATCACGCCCAAAACCATGTGGAAAACCCATGCACAAAACCATAGGTAGGTCCACCCACCTAATATAGGGTCCAAAAAAAATTCCATGGGCAATGCCCTGGACCCCATACAGGGGGCTACCGCCCCCCTGAAACCCTTTGATAGGGGGGGCTTCGCCCAACATTCTCCCACACACACCCAACATTCTCCCACTTGTTGTTTTCTTTTCCACATAGGGGGTCATAAGAGAGCTTAGTCATTGGTCCAACCCTACAACACCCATCATTTCTCTACACCATGAAAACTTCTCAGTGCTTAAAGACTTCGTCAATGCATCTGTAACATTCTTCAAAGTGTCCACCTTTACTAGCAACACCTTTTTGTCCTCAACCATATCCCTCACAAAGTGATACTGAACATCAATGTGCTTTGTCTTTGAAAGATAATTAGGGTTCTTTGCCAACAAATTTTCATTTTGACTGTCACAGTCTATCCTTATAGCTCGTTGTACTAACCCATGATTGAACACAATCTCTAGAACCAAATTGCTTCCTTGCTTGCATGAGTGGTTTCCATGTACTCTGCCTCTATAGTTGAAAGTGCCACTACAAACTATCTCTTGCTCATCCAATTGACTGCACCTCCAAATAGGTTAAACACATACCCACTTGTAAATCTTCTCTGATCCAGATCTCCAGCCCAATCAAAATCAACAAAGCCATGGATGTCCAAAACTCTATCTAATCCTTCTCTTCCTTGCTAGCACAAACCATAATCACTAGTGCCACGCAAATACCTGAAAACCCGCTTCACTGTTGTCCAATGCTCCTTCCTTGGTTTTGACTTAAGCTTTCTCAATAATCCCATTGCATGTGCAATGTATGGTCTAGTACAAACCATTAGATATGTCAGGCTACTTACTACACTTGCATATGGAACATAGGACATGTCCTCTTCCTCTTCTTGTGCCTTGGGACATTGTTCAACAGATAACTTTACACCTACATGAATAGGAACCTTCACTGGTTTACTATCCTGCATATTAAACCTCTGCAGTATTGTCTCGACATACTTCTTTTGGTTTAACAAAAGCTTCCTCTTTGCTCGATCTCATGTAATTTCCATGCCCAAAATATAGTTTGCAGCACCAATATCCTTCATGTCGAATTTGGAGGACAATTGGGTCTTCAAATCCTGGATAATTTCTTTGTCATTTCCAATTAGCAACATATCATCCACATACAAGACCAGATAAATAACATGGTCACCAATTAATTTAAAATACACACAGTGATCCGCTTTGCTTCTCATGAAGCCAAGTCCCTGTATAAATGTATGAAATTTCGGATACCACATCCTTGGTGACTATTTTAACCCATACATAGACTTTTTCAACCTGCATACCAATTCTTTCTTTCCCTTCACTGCAAAGCCTTCAAGTTTCTTCATGTAGATCTCTTCTTCCATATCCCTGTGAAGAAATGTTGTCTTCACATCCATATTAAAATCAAAAGCAACAACAACTGATAAAATTAATGTAATAGAATATACCTTGGCAACAGGAGAAACAATATCACCAAAATCGATTCCCGACACTTGGGAATAACCTTTTTCTACCAACCAAGCTTTGTATTTCTCCACCTTGCCTTATGCATTCATCTTCTTCTTAAACACCCATTTTCTTCCAATGGGTTTCCTTCCAGCCAGCAACTCCACCAGATCCCAAGCCTCATTTTTTTCCAAAGATGCCATTTCATCAACCACGACCTCTTTCCAGAGTTTTCCATCCTTTGAATCTACTGCCTCCTTGACAGTTCTGGGATCATCATCAGTAATAGATAAAGAAAAATTTGAACAGAAAGTAGATGGACTATACATTTCTAGTTTCCTTGTTTCTTGAATTGATCTTCTCACAGTTGGAGTTTGTGGCTCTTCATCTTCTAATTCTAGTTCTGCCATAGAATTTGATTCTTCCCCCTTTAGCTCAAACTCTATCTTCTCAGGTTCCATTGGTAGGACTTCATGTTTAATAACATATTTCATCTCTTTAAACACTACATCTCAGTTGTACACAACCTTCCTTGTTTCTGGGTTCCAAAGCTTATAACTTTTTAAAAAATCCTTATACCCAATAAAGATGTACCTTTCATATTTACTATCCAAGTTGGTTATTTTCTCCTTTGGAACATGTACATATGCATCATAGCCAAATACCCTCAGTTGCAAAAGAGAGGATTTCTTACCAGTCCATATCTGATGTGGAGTCTTATCCTCCAACGCTGATGAAGGTGATCTATTAACCATGTAACATGCATTCTCCACTGCCTCTACCCAAAATTCATGTCTTAACCTTTTCTATCAATGTCTTGTTTATTCTTTCTACAACTCCATTTTTCTAAGGTGTGTATGGAGTAGTATTCTGTTGTGATGTACCACACTTCTTACAGAACTCTTCAAACTTATTCTTGCAGAACTCTCCACCATTATTTCTCCTCAACACCTTTATCTTTTTCTCTATCTGGTTTTCCACCAAAGCCTTAAATTCTTTAAACCTGTATAAGACTTCAGATTTCATCCTGAGGAAATATATCCATGTATTCCTTAAGAAGTCATCTATAAAGGATACATATTACATAGACTTACCCAGTGATGGAACTGAAACAAGTCCAAACACATCACTGTGCACAAGCTCTAATATCCCTTTCGCCCTCTTAGCACCAGAGGGGAAACTCACCCAATTTTTCTTCCCATATACACAATGTTCATAGAAATAAAACTCTAGAGATAAATTACACATACCTTCTACCATACCATTACCATGAAGTATTTGAAGGCCCTTCTCTCCAATATGTCCAAGCCTTTGATGCCATAGCATGGTCTTTTCTCTAGAGACCACTAGATTTTTTCCTCCATTTTCAGCAACCACAGAACCATTGCACGCATCAATAATAGTACTACCCAGAAGCTTGTATATAGTTCCAATTCAAACTCCTCGCATCAATACCAATGCTCCTTGAACCATCTTGCAGATATCTTTCTCAAACATTGTTTTTACACCTGCATCGTCCATCTTTCTTACAAAAATCAGATTTTTGGCCAATGAAGTAATATGCAGAACACACAAAAGTGTTCTAATCCTTCCACCTTGCAACTTTAACCTGAATTTTCCGCGTCTGACAATTCTAACCTTCCTATCATCCCCTAAGAAGACATCACCACCATCATATTTCTCATACTCGCAGGACCACTCCCTATGGGGAGTGAAGTGAAAGGATACACTTGAGTCAATCAACCATGCCTCCTGATCTACATGTGTACTTCAAGAAAAATCCAAGTACACATCCCCACCTTCATCTGAGGTGGTTTTCACCTCTGCATAAGGAACATCATCAGATCCACTTCCTTTCTCAGGAGCTTTAGAGCTACATTCCTTTTTATAGTGCCCTTCCTTTTCGCATTTCCAACATACCTTTATAGGTTTTCCTGGAGATTATATCTCCCTCCAGATTTAGATCTCCTACTCGAGGACTTACTTTTGTTTCTGTTCTGGGACCATCCTCGTACAGAAAAGGAATCTCCATTCTGTATCTCCATATTTTTTGTCTCATATCCTCCAACAACAAGGATGAGATTATTTCATCAAACTTCAAAGTAGTTGTATTGCTACCTATAACAACAACCGGAATATCCCATGAATCTTGTAGAGAACACAGAAAACTGATGCACTTATCTTTGTCTGAAATTTTTATATCAATAGATAACAATTGACTTACCATAGTATTAAAGGCATTCAAATGCTCTGTCACTGAGTCTCGATCCTTCATCCTCATCTTATACAACTGTTTCCATGTGTTATAGACATTTTTGTGCCTTACAGCATTAATCATGAAATGTCCATAATCTAAGGGATCCAAAGTCCCTAAACATGTTGTTCCTACCCCTAGAGGAACAAGGCTAACAAACCACAGCAATTCACAGAAGTTCTCCACCAGAAACTGCTCAAAAACAAGTCAATTCAGTGGCTCCACTAGCTACCTGCGCTGAATGTCAAAGGCAACACTGGCTACCTGCGCTGAGCGAGAGTGGACATGTGGCAAGTTCATTCCACAAGGTGTCAAAACCCAGGAAGCTTCCAAAATGACACTTGCCTCAGGGAATTCGACTGGTGATGAGTAAGAGGTTCCAAATCTCCAAGTGGAAGCAAGAACCTCCAAGTGGAATCAAGAACTGACAGAGGGAGAGGACACTAGTCAGATCTCAAGCTGACTCATCCTCTCTCCAAACATCTATATATGGATCTCTCCTCCATGAGATCTAGGGGCTGGAATTTTGTTATTGCAAAGAATTGCTGTTGGTTTGAGATTGGAATCATTGGGTGCTTAATGCTTTGAAGGGGGTGAAGATAGGAATTCCATTTGCTGGGAAGGAGATGCTGGATTGGAGCCCTCTGGGTTGTATCTCTTCCTGAACCTTGTTATTCATCAATAAAGCTATCTTGGTTTCTCCTATATACTGATGTATTTTGATGTATGATTGCATTAGTATATTTAGTTTATTTCTAATCCTGAACTAGTTATGAATATGAATCCATGTCTTGTGTAGTGTTCTCTTCTTGTGATCTTGCAGAAACCTCTTGACGTTGGGCGAGCGAGAAGGCAAGTAGCTGGGAACTCTCCAAGAGAAGAGAGACCGGATCGAGGGACAAACGGAAGACACCGGTTAGTCCATCTATCTCTCTCCATTCTTAATTCATAAAGGAAGAATACTAGAATAGCTATCTCTGTTTGTTGTTAAGGCACTGTCACACCTTAGGTGGATAGGATCGTCCTGCATAGGCATTTTTCCCCACAACAAATTGGTGACTCCACTGGGGAGATTTGTTTAGTCATTTTATTTGTGTTTCTATCATTGTTTGTTTCATAGACTCGACAACAACAATCGAACTGCATCTGCTATTCCCGGATGCAAAGTAGACAGTTGCTGCTTTGATCCAATCACTGGACTTGTCTATGATCTGAACAATGGACTCACAAATGATTTGATGATCCTTTGTGATAGATCTTAGTACTCCCTCAAAGCATCCCTTTGATTGTACCTTGCTTGTTGCTTTTATTTGGCCTGAAACAGTAGATTAAATAGCAATCTGTGACCCAGAACCCAGTGAGAAATGGCCTGAAACAGTAGATTAAATAGCAATCTGTGACCCAGAACCCAGTGAGAAACGAGAGTTTCTCCTTCAGCGCGACAGCTGTGAAGAGGTTCTGCATTTCAACGCAGGTCCCGTGAAGGCTACCTGCGCTGAATGTCAAAACCCCTGTGTTGAGGTTGCGCTGAACCAGTTTGGCCTTGTGCAGCTGGGGTTCTCTGCTCTGTTTTGCCTTGTTTTGATCTCTGTTTTTTGCAGCCTGTAACCAGCATAGGTACCAGTCTGATAAATCCTTTTCTCTGCTTAGATTCTGCCTCCTTTTGTGCAAAAAGACTGTGAGTTTTTTTATGTGTTTGTGGCGTCATTCGCAGTTTTCCTTTGCATGAGTGAAATAATCATCCTGTAGCCCTTGATTCAGATCTGTTGATTGTGATATTAGGAGAGAGTTCATTGGCTGTTTGCAGTTGATTATACATTTGCTTTTGCTTATTGGTTTGAGTTTGTCTCTTTTAAGTGTCGAAACAAGTGTTCATTTCGGAAATCGTTAAGTGTTGTAATCTCTTCTACCCTCTCTGATTTCGAAAAAGTGAACTTGTTTGTATTCGTCATTTAAAAGCAAATTCAAAGTTGTACAAAAAGCTTTCTTTTGTAGGCATCAATACTAAGAAAGCGGAAAACAAACACCTGCATTGTGCATTTGCATCTTGATAGTTTGCATGATTGATTTAGGAAAAGTGCATTAGAGTGTGCTGATTGCTCTTTGAGAAAAGATGGTGTCTTTCTTTTCCCTTAGTAGCTAGGATTTTCAAAGTTGAAAAGATATAAAGCTTGCTTATCATCTTTAGACTGCATTTAGGAATTGTATCATACATCTCGTGGTGAACCTTGAAAGGCAAACTTCTAAAAAGATCAACCTAAAATAAATTGAATGAACTTAACAACGCTTTGCAACATAACGCACAACATAGAGGTCTAGGCTAGAGATGTGTTCTGGCGTCGTAAAGCCTGGTGACTGTCAATCTCGTTGATGGTGGGTGATTCCTCCTGAGGGACGATAGCGCCAGTACGGATTGTGCTCCCACGTACCGTCACGTATATATTGGGAGACCCCTATAGGCATAAAACCTTTATCCTTAGGAAGCCGTGTCGGCCGCCCTACTGATCGCAATGCACTAAACACAACATTCAGGAAGATCGACTGCCCGTACCCTAAAAAGTATTCTGCGATTTTGCGAAAAGTTTGGCAGACCCTCTGCCTAGAACTCCAGAGCAGTTCCTTTTGGCCTTTTTCAGACTCTATAACAGAAAAATCCCATCCGAGCATTTGTCACTTCGGGCTCGTTAAAACATCGAAGGAGACTAGAGTCATCTTTAGCTTTTTCTCGACTCTTCAAAAGTGAAAAAGCAAGTTGTGTCTAAAGCGTCGTTAAAATTTATTTTAAATGGAACGATCACCCCTTATTCCTGCGTTGATCTTTAGGTTGAGAAAATGGAGAACACCAACCAAGGAATTCCCCTTGGTGGAAATCCTAGTCCCTTCTCCTCTTGGGGAGATGTTGGTGCGCCCCATATGGCCACATTGTCACTTCCAGGACTGACAATTGGCTTTCCGGTCTGGCTCTTTTCAACCAATGTCGTTCAGAACACCACTATTCCTGAACAGTCGAGTCAACGGTTAGACCAGACCAGAGTTGCCCACCAGCCTTCTACTTCATCTAATTCTTCCTCCCCTCCTTCCTCTTTGCTTGACGGAATTGGTAAAACAAAAAACCAAGTTCCTAAGGAGAAGAAGGAAAAGAAGAAGAAAGAGAAGAAGAAGAAGGAGCCAAAAGCGACTGGGGGCAAACAAGTGGCGTCTGACAAAAATCCACACACAGCACTGACTAGGCCTAAATCACCATGTGTCATATGCAAAGGAGACCACTTCCACAGAGATTGTCCCTGCATCCCTCGGATACTAAGGGACTGGTCTCCCCGTTTGCACAATTCGGTGGCGTCAACCTCTGATAGCCATGTTGACAGCTCACCGTCAACTAGTGAAAGTGAAGTCACAGGACAGAGAGGGAAAGCTAGATTTCCCTGTAAACTGTGTGAAGGCGACCATGCCATCCACCGTTGTCCCTTCTTAGATGAGGCTAAAAGAGTTTTGGAAGATCACCTGGTTTTACCGGTGCAACTTCCTCCTGGATATCAAAAACTCCTGCCAAGTCCTTCACTAGTTGAGAACCCAGTTGGCCCGCTCAGGTGGTCAGCCGAAGCACCTATCATTGAGGATGAACCGTCTGAATCCATACCTGACGAAAGTCAAAAGGTTGAGGCGGCAGTTGACCCGGTTTTGCCTTCAGAGGCTCTATCCTCGAATGATATCATCACAGAAGAGAATAAAGACGACACCGTCCAAATTCTCTTCATCAACACAGACTCCGACGAACAAGGGGGCAATTTGCCCATTCCTTTATCGCAGGAAGGAACTTCGCCAGAGTCATACCCGGCCGTCTATTCGGTCCCACCACCAAGCAACCTAGTTGTGTCCTTCGACTGGAACCAACTAGGCAGACCCCGTTTGCCAGCAAGCATACCATTCAGAATTATCGTTCAAATATACAGAATGGTAATGGCTGGCACTATCATTGATGAGGGGGCATCTGTGAGTATCCTTTCCTCTATTGCTTGGAAAGCGCTTGGTTCGCCAGCGCGTTTTCCTGAAATGAGAAATCTATCAGGCTTTGATAAAGGAACCAGTCGACCTTTAGGGATCCTCCCCAATGTGCCCATAACATTGAAAGGGAAGACCGTTCAAATGAACGTGATGGTCGTTCAAGGATCCTTGGATTATAACCTACTCCTTGGACGAGACTATATATATTGCATGGGAGCCATCGTCTCCTCACTCTTTAGAGTAATGTGTTTTCCGCATGAAGGAAGAGTGGTCAAGCTCGTGGACCAACTTTCATTTCCCGGATCACGCATCGCAAATAGTCATATACCATCCCTAAATGGTCTCTTCACGCAAGAAATGTCTCAACCCACGGTCCGTCCTTCTGATGAGCGCGAGTAATCCGGGAGGATATGACTGGAACCCAGGGGGCATGCGTCCTGGTCTGCTTCGGCAGGAAAACTTTGGATATAGAGTAGGTTTCCGCGGAAGAATATGACTAGTCTGTACCCCGCCCTTGCTGGAGAGGGGTTATTCTAGAATAAGATTCTTTTGTCAAAGTTACGTGTTTGGCACTAAGGTCATTCACCTTTGTCTACCTCGGTAGATACTGCCGAGGAAGTGTTTTGCTTGAAAGATTAACGAGACAATCTTCAGGTAACCTGAAAGAGGTAGGCCTTTCCTGGTAGAACAAATGTTTTACTTGCAAATTGAGGGGTAACTTTGAAATCATACTTTATACCTGGGGGCATGCAAACCTTTTGGAGTGCAAGCAAGGGGCGGCTATTTATTTTTTAAATTTTTAGGTCCTCCCTTTAAACCTGTAGGTCTAACCCTTTAAACTCGTAGGATTAGTCGTTTCCGAACTGGCATAACGAAAGGATGCGGGGCATAGCTTTGGTAAGGCGCAAGCTCCATAAAAAATGGAATCTTACATGAGACATTCTTATCATATGACTAGGTAATCGAGTAGTTTTAGCACACAGTTCATGCTCGTTAAAAAATAAACGCAAGATTCGAGCAGTTTTAGCACACAGTTCATGCTCGTTAAAAAATAAACGCAAGATCCGAGCAGTTTTAGCGCATAGTTCATGCTCGTTAAAAAATAAACATAAGATCGAGCAAATGTTTCCACCCACGTTTAAGCTCGTTAAAAAATGAACTATCCCAGTAAATAACCACTGTGAATGTAATATCATCAGCCATTAAAGCCTTGGTCGTGTTTGCACCGTCACCTCCACTTTTCCATTGGCTGATCGTTCACCCCCATATGTTTGTTTACCCATTTTGAGGAACAGCTGCGAAGAGTGATTTCACTAGACATCCTTGTGACACTGCCGTGATTGGAAAATTCCAACCTGTACCTGGAATCAGCTGCTAACCTGTTTCATCACTCGTTCCTCAAAAGACGAGTCTTCTTTAAGCTCTTTTCATCTGACTCGTAAAATATGAAAAGATTGTCGAGTCCTTGGCCTTCCAGCTCGTTAAAGGGACCGTAAGAGCTATCCCTCCTCTAGATTTTAATCTTTTTGGACCTGAGGGATTATTGCACAAAAAGATCGAGCGCTTGTTTTGTTCGGCTCGTTAAAACTATCGAAAACTCATCCCTTCTGTATTGTTTTATACTTTTTCAGACCTAAGGGATTAGATGACGAAAAAGGACTTTTGGAGTTAACTTTATGTACCTTTTCAGACTCTCTAAAAATTAAAAGGACCGAGTTATCCTTGTCGTTAGACTCGTTAAATGCATTAAATAGTGACAAACTTGTCTTTAGACGAGAACAAGTTTCACTATCGCTAGGCTCGTTAAAACATAACGATGGGCTTGCCCGAAGGGCAGGTTATAGAACAAGCATATGTTATCCTCCTCAAGCTTGACAAAAATAAAGAGGTACTGGTCAGCAATGACTGGGGAAAAATTGGGAGAAACTCAAGAAAACTTTGATGGTAGCAAGTCGCTCTTGAACATGACACTTTTCCTCCGTACCACAATCGGGTTGGGTTGTTTCATTCACCGGTCACATCCATGGTCTCGCCATACCATCCATATTTGGGGTAATGCTACCAATCCATCGCATCAGTGTCGCCATATGTTCAAGAGAAGTCGTTCAGAAAAGTCAACCGTGTCCCATCCACTGCCATACATTATCCTTCATCCTTTCATGACCGCCACCCTGAATCATATGTCACAGATCATTTTCACCTCCATTAAAATCATTAGCTCCGTTTCGTGTCACTGATGTGGGATTCATTAAGGCCCTCCTTTGACGGATCGCTTCTTGTCGACATCAGCTCATTATCCAAGAAGTTGATCTAGGAACAACCCCTTCAGTACTTTGAAGCTTGCATGCCTCAATGGCAAGTTTCTCACTTCCGGCGACAGGTATACATCAATGACCTTCGACCGAAAGATTTTGCGTGGTGTTCAACGCCAAGTCCTTTATTCACACCACGTGAATTGTACTGCAGTACCTTGAGGGTCATTATCATTATCGGTGATTCCTCTCGCGCTTGTTAACGGTTTATATCATTGACCGGTAATCAAGCGATGTCTTTCCATGTTCGACTTCAGAACATTTCTCACATGGATCGACTTGTACTTAGAGTGAAGATCGAATGAGTTTGAAGACCCCGGATCTAGTTTCATCCATCCGGGCTGCGATACATATTCAGGAAAGATAAAGACATTGACATGTACATCATTGCAGCAGATAATCATCCTACTCAAAGGATGATAATTTCATCAAAATTATCAGTCTACCATCAGACGATTGTCTGTTCTATGTACAGAAAAATGAATTTATAAGAATGGGAATGCCCGCCTCAGCTAGATCATGAAAGCAGTATGAAAAATAATGTATTGTATTGTATCTTATTACAGGTCTCCTCCCAGCATTGGATGAACTTCGGATCCCCCTGATAAAGCATTTCGCCCGATAAACAGCCTCATACTTTAGGGGGCAACTGTTATAGACATTTTTGTGCCTTACAGCATTAAGCATGAAATGTCCATAATCTAAGGGATCCAAAGTCCCTAAACATGTTGTTCCTACCCCTAGAGGAACAAGGCTAACAAACCACAGCAATTCACAGAAGTTCTCCACCAGAAACTGCTCAAAAACAAGTCAATTCAGGATCAATTCAGTGGCTCCACTGGCTACCTGCGCTGAATGTCAAAGGCAACACTGGCTACCTGCGCTGAGCGAGAGTGGACATGTGCCAAGTTCATTCCACAAGGTGTCAAAACCCAGGAAGCTTCCAAAATGACACTTGCCTCAGGGAATTCGACTGGTGATGAGTAAGAGGTTCCAAATCTCCAAGTGGAAGCAAGAACCTCCAAGTGGAATCAAGAACTGACAGAGGGAGAGGACACTAGTCAGATCTCAAGCTGACTCATCCTCTCTCCAAACATCTATATATGGATCTCTCCTCCATGAGATCTAGGGGCTGGAATTTTGTTATTGCAAAGAATTGCTGTTGGTTTGAGATTGGAATCATTGGGTGCTTAATGCTTTGAAGGGGGTGAAGATAGGAATTCCATTTGCTGGGAAGGAGATGCTGGATTGGAGCCCTCTGGGTTGTATCTCTTCCTGAACCTTGTTATTCATCAATAAAGCTATCTTGGTTTCTCCTATATACTGATGTATTTTGATGTATGATTGCATTAGTATATTTAGCTTATTTCTAATCCTGAACTAATTATGAATATGAATCCATGTCTTGTGTAGTGTTCTCTTCTTGTGATCTTGCAGAAACCTCTTGAAGCTGGGCGAGCGAGAAGGCAAGTAGCTGGGAACTCTCCAAGAGAAGAGAGACCGGATCGAGGGACAAACGGAAGACACCGGTTAGTCCATCTATCTCTCTTCATTCTTAATTCATAAAGGAAGAATACTAGAATAGCTATCTCTGTTTGTTGCTAAGGCACTGTCACTCCTTAGGTGGATAGGATCGTCCTGCATAGGCATTTTTCCCCACAACACCATGGGAGCAATTTGTTCACCAAAGACTTAGATTGGTACAAATTCCCTAACTTGACCCACAAATCCTTTGCCATATCTTCCCCTAATACATTCAACAATATTAAATCTGAGATACACAACCATATTGTGCTCTTTTCATTCCGATCCAACTTTTCCCAATCTTCTGCTGACATTGCCATTAGTTTAGTACTCAGATCTACTAAGATCCACTGATCTTTATCCACCAACAAATCCTCCATCTTGAGCTTCCATAACTCAAAACTATGACCATTAAATTTCTCAATGTCTATCTTTCCACTGCTCTCCATCTTCTTTCACCACAAGAATCGATCCCACAGATCTCCCACTGAACATGATCTACCATAGGTCCGAGAAAATCCCCTCAGCAGCAAAGGTTGTCCCCTTGAAGATGAAACAACTCTGATACCAAATGTAAGTTTTAACCCTATACATAAATTACCTACAAATGAATTCTTAAAAAATAGAAAATATACAATGGCAAGAAACACAAAACAAATACACAAAGATTTCCCCTGGATCCCAAAGCCAGGACTACTAGATCAATTTTTCATTACGTTCCTTTCAATGTTACAATACATATATATACATGCCGAAGCATTCATAAACTGAAATCCATTAAGCATGGATTAGAACATAACCGTAGTTCCCTTGACTGGATCTACAAAATACCATGGGTAGAAAACCATCATGCCCAAAACCATGTGTAAAACCCATGGAAAAAACCATAGGTAGGTCTGCCCACCTAATTTAACACACCCAACATCACACAGGAACACAAACATTGCTCCGCTACCAGTGAGCTTGGACAGTACCCCTACTGAGTTGCTTGTTTCACCTCTTTACATAGGAAGCCTTTCTCTTATTTCACCTTTATTTATTTATTTAAAGATAATTGTGCATTGGCACTTATTTATTTTGGGGCGAAAGAGGGATCTCAACTTATTGAAAGTAGAAGAGGTTGTTCCTTCAAAGAAGCCTATAGAGACCTCTGATTTAAGTTTTCTCATTCAGATTTTTTCCCTTCTCCATTTCTACTAGTTAAATAATCTTGAGGACACCAAAACAAAAACTCGAGTATATGCATGAGGTTTCTGGACTAGAAATGGATTCATGGTCGAACCAAAACTCTCCTTACGGATGGATCATATTTTTTGTCGGAAACTTCATCTGCCAAAAGATGTAACCAACACAAGGAAGATAGATAGAAGGTTAGCCAAACAATGAAGTGTCACATGACTCTTTATAGTTAGGTCACACACAATTTAGAATCTACAAAATATTCATGCAAAACACTTATTCACATAATGGAAACCAAAACCAAATTCAAACAAACAATAGATGAAAAGACTATGTACACAATGTAGGGCACAACCCCAAATTTTCATAGTAAATATTGTTTCAAGTCTTGGCCATTGACAGGGATAGAATCAATATTCTCGCCAAGTGATTGAAGATGATAAGTGTGCTGGCCAAGATTTTCGTGCACCGTGAATGGCCCAATCCATAGGGATTGAAACTTAGTGTGTTTTCCTTTGTCCTCGTGGGCTTTATCCCACTTTAAGACTAAGTCACCCACATTGAAGTTGTTTTTCCTTGCAGACTTCTTGTCGAACCACCTCTTGATACGATTTTGGTGAAGTGAAAATATTTCTTTTGCTTTCAACCTTTCTTCCTGTAGCTTATGAAGGGTGTCCATCCTACGTTGAACTAACAGACATGGCTTTCCTTGGGATTCTTGTGAGAGTTGGAGAGCAAGCAAGTAGATGTTAGGCGGGAGGATGGCTTCTTTTTCGTACACTAGGAAGTAAGGGGAGGTGTTCAGGGAAGGTTTCAATGTGACTCGGTCAGCCCATAAGGCATTTACAAAATCAGAGTGCCAGTTTCACTGCTCAAAGAATATGGTATTTTTAATAATGCAAATCAGGTTGTTATTCATGGATTCATCAAGACCATTTCCCTGCAGATAATAATTAGCTAAGTGTTTCAATATGATACCATTTTCAAATGAAAAATCATAGAGTATTAACGATGAAAAGTATGTTGCACTATAAAAAACAAGTGAAGTAGGAACGTCAAACTTGGAAATGATGTTTTGCTGCAGAAAGTTGATGACTTCCTGATCATTTGCTTGTTTGAGTAAAATTTCTTCTATCCACTGCATGAAGTAATATGTGGCAGTTAGGATGTAGCATTGCTTCTCTGATGAGTGCAGGAAAATTTCCCCAATAATGTCCAAGCCCCACCGTTGAAAATATTCTTCCATTATAGTGGGGCAACTGACTTCTTGTTTATATCGGCACACCTTTGATAGATCGGACACTTGTGGGCGTAAGCATGAGCATCTCTAAAAAATTTAGGCTAGTAAAAGTTGGCCCGCAAAACCTTATGCATTATGGTGTTGCCTGCAAAGTGTCCCCCATATGGTCTATCGTGGAGATCAGGCAATACCTTTTCTAAATAATGTGCTTCCAAACACCTTAACAGTACTCCGTTCTGGTGCTTCCTGAACAACACCCCATGCACCAACTGATAAGATAATGCTTTAAGCCTAAGTGCCCTCTTTTTCCATGCAGAAAAGCAGGAGGGCATTGTGTCATGCTCAAGGTATTGGCACACATCTGTGTACCAAGATTTTGTGCTTGTAGTGGGGGAGGCTCGATCAACATTGTACATCTCAATTTATTGCTCCCATCCTGAAAGATATTCTTCTTCCTCCTTCACATTTACTGCTTCTTTCGCTAGTCGATAAATACCATGGGCCTTCATTGTGTGAACTAGTTTGATTTATAGATCATACTCTTGCAACTTGTTCATCCATTTCATTTTCCTTTCACCCATCTCTCGTTGAACACTCAGTGATTTGGCTGTTGGGTGTGGAACAAAGATAACACAATGATTTTTCAATAGATGGGGCCAAAATTGCTTTACTGCCTTGTATAATGCATAAGCCTGTTTGTCCATGACAAGATAGTTAAGCTTTGGTCCTTGCAGACTTGCGCTCATGAAGGAGATAGGTCGCTCATTGATCAATTCCTCCTTCTGAGTGAGTAAAACAGAAAGAGATTTGTCATAGGCGAAAGTTTAGAGCAAGAAATATTTATTGAAGTCTGGGTTGTACAATTTGGGTGCTTCTGCTATAGCCTGCTTAATATGGGAAAACATGTCATTTTCCCTTTTATCCCATTTGTAGACTATGTCCTTCTTCACCTTACTTGTATTGGTTTCAAAATATGGGCATAGTTGGAGACGAGCTTGTGGAGGAAATTTATTTTCCCAAAGAAATACTACATGGCCTTCTTATTCACTGGGAAGGGAATCTGTGTGATTATCCTGATCCTGTCCGGGTCTACCTTAATCCCACTCTTAGAAATGATGTGGCCCAAAATCTTACCCTCAGACATTGCAAAGATACTTTTGTTGGGATTTAAGGATATCCCATACTTTTCCTATCATTGGATATCATTTTCCTTTAGCCTTCCACTTTGATTGGTCATAACAGTGCTTCAAATTCCCAATGAATTCCTCCAATGATTGAGGCTCATCATACTCAATTCGATCCTTGAAAATTAATGGTAGTTCATTGATGAATCCTTGAACCTTCATCTTCTCATCCATAAGATAAGGCACATACCTCAAAAATTCTAGAAACTTAGTCAAGTACTCTTATTTTGTCATAGACCCCATCTTCAACTCATATAATGCATTAGCCTTACTGTCATAGTATCTCTCTGACAAATACTTCTTTCATAAAATTCTCTTGAATTCATGCCAGCTAAACTCCTCTATCGTGATGCCTCTGAAATGATTCACATCTTCCTACCAAATGTCCTCTCTTCCCTTAAGACTGAAAATAGTTATCCTAGACTTCATATTCTTTGTATAGTCATGAAGCTTGAAGAAATTCTTCATCCTAAGCAACCATGGCTTTGTATCTTCTATTTTCTTCAATTGTCCATCAAATATAGGAGGTTTGGATTTCTTGAATTCATTTGGAAAGTATCCCCTCTCACTCCTCCTGTAAGGATGATAGTGATGATGACCATGATATCTATCTGAACCAGAAATGGAATAGAAACCATAACCACTACATCCATCCATCTACCACCTCCGACTATTTCATCCCCATCCGACTTGTGCCCTCCATGTGACCGACTGCCATATGCCTTATTATTCATGTCCTCCTGTCCATAACTAATTTGTGGTTGTCCCTGTCTCTACAAATATGAAAAACGTTGAAGGATCATTGCATTGATCTATGCTTTCTTTTCACAAGCCCTAGCAAGCCTTTCCTATGACTTAATTAGTATGTCAGTATTCACCTTGTTACTCTTGATCTCTCCCTTTAAACTTCTTAAGGTATATGTTATGTCAGGAGAGTAATCATCTCTTGGTTGCTCATCTAATACATAAGAAGAATGACATGAACTATAATCCACCATTATTATATTAATCTTTGATATTCTTCTTCCTACAAACATACCTTTTCAGATAAACCAAATATAAACATAGTCAAGCATACTTTAGTGAAGTTCAAGGGACGCTATCACATCTACAAAATTAGTCCATATTAGCACGATACATATGTATGCATATTCATATCAACATCTCAACATCATGCATGATAACACTAATTGCATACAATAACCTCATGCACGACAACCATAACCATGACAATGCATACATAACAACATCCATCTAGACTATCTAGTCCAAGTATTTGAACCATGCTCTAATACCAATTTGTAACACCCCATCCCCACATTGACCCACTTTTTAAATCCCTTTGAGTAAATGTGAAGCAAAGTGCCACTATGAAATGACCTGACCTCCTAGCTCTAGTTAAGGAAGTGGGACCTACAAACAAACCACTCACTGATAACTCACAACATCCCTTAGGTGTACAGGGTACTCAAGGGCCAAAGAACCACCCCAAGTGACCAAACCCTAAGCTAGGGCTCTTTTCATTGACCTAGACTCCCAATTGCATGCATGATAAGACTTGAGTGTAGTTGAAAACCTCCAACTACATGAATAACATTGTTTTCATGCAGTTGTGACCCAACTTATCCAATTCAGGGGGTGCAGTCCCGAGATCGGAGCCACTTTTCCAAGACATCCTCCATACCACTTCCCAGAACTGTTTGCAACTTGTCAAACTAATAAATGACATAATGACAAAGCTATTCATATAAAACTTAAACAAGAACTTGAACTAACCAAGCCTAACCATGACAGTGATTTTGTTAAACATATATAGTGAACATATGACTTACAGGTCATGAATTCATATATTATCTTAAGAGCTCAAACCTCATCTGATAATAATCAAGAAGGTCTAATGACTTCTCTTAATAGATGCAATAATACTTGTTAGACTATGCATTCATCACCTAATCAAAACATAACAAGAGGCATAACTAGAACATGTTATAGAACCATGCTTATAACCAGGATATAACCAGAATAAGGACCATGATAGAACAACCATTAAAGCCACATAATAACAATTACAATAGAAAAATAACTCTTATTAAATTATGCAAAAATCTAACCAAGTCGGGAACTTCCACGTACTACTCGACCATAGATTGAGCTGAACCAAATATTTCTTTCATCCAACCACCCTCGTGCCATATTCCAAGCGTGAATTTGGTATCTAATGGAATAAACCAAGATAAAAAAAACCAATGGAATCTAGAGGTTAAACCACCTCCACCCTAAAACTACCACAATCTCACCAAAACTGGTTAAGAGATCACAAAACCAAAACAAGCTTGGATGCCTTAGAATGCATTCACCATCCCTAGTGGAATTTTCCTGTCTCCACCCACCTGTCAAGGGCTTCCTGGACAAAACCATCTCCACCCCCAACCCTTGGGAATTTTCCTAAGACCACCTCTCCTGGATCCAAAATCTTTCAGCAATCCAAATTTCAACCAGAAATGAATCCCATCACACCATGGCTATCCATGAAATGGCAAGGCAAGGCTACAACCACTATAAAACCAAGAAAAACTCATTGGAATGACAACAAATGAACCAAATAAACAAATTCAAGTGCCATGCATTCACACCTTAGCTAGGAAATCACATATGCAACCTGTTACCTGCAAAATATGCCTGCTGAAGCTGCTTGATCCAACCCTCCTTTCTTGTCCTTTGCTTTCCTTTTCTTTCCTTATCCTCCCTTTTCTTTCCTTTCTCCAATGCTAGAGTGCTCCAAGAATTCTCTAAATGTGCAATAGTGAATGAGAGCCTAAACTAGAACTGACAAAAGTTGTGAACTCATCCTCAGAAGCCTTTTTGTCATTAAGGTCTTTATTTTCTTCATTTTCCTTAATTTCTCCTTCAATTTCCCTCTCATGCAAATCGATATCTCTTCACCTTAATTTTCTCCTATTTTCTTTTATTTTTCATAAATAAAAGCCAATTATTGCCTTTTTTACTTTACCAATGCCTTTTCCAATTTCCTTAGTCATAAATAAACTGAAAGTGATGCCCACTATAGTGCTTTGCCAAACATTTAGCTTGGAATACATGTCTCGTGACCTTGGTCTTATTTTTATTTTGTTAACTTTTATTAAATGAACTTTTAACCCAGGGTTGTTACAGATCTCTTCTACTACTATTGTTGTGAAACAAGGCATGGCTAGGCTGAAACATGAGCTTGTATAACTTCCCCTAATTGATCCCAATCACTTTGGCTGAAATGATGCTAGGCCCCTTTGGGTAGATGAGTACCTGTCCATGTCTAAAAAATACCTCAAATCACATATCCTATAAGGAATAAACTAATATTAGGTTCTTCTTCAACTCAAGGACATACAAAACATCCCTTGTTTTTATGGGTGAATGAGACTCCCTCTCAAAATAAACAATCCCATGCTCAACTTCCCTAATCGTGGTGTCATATCGAATTACCACCACACAAACAACTCAATCCTCTTCAAGATCATTAAAGTACTCTATGACACCAAACATATGACATGTGGCTCCACTATAAATGGACCAAGCATACGAGGAATCTACACTGGAAGCAAGACAAGCAATCAATGAGAACTCCTTTTCAAATCATGTGGAAAACTCATCCATGTCTACTTTAGTTGCAACCTGCTTTTTCTTCTTATTTGGTGAAGTCACTCCATAATGTCCCATCTTATGATAAGAAAATCATCTCATTTTTCTCATATCCTCCTTTTCTTCACCCTTCTTCTTGGCCCCATCCTTGAACTTTTTCTTTCCCTTGGTAACAAGAGAAGCATTCTCCTCATCCTCTCCATGCTGCTAGTTGGTAGAACTTGAGCCAAGTCTCAACTCATCCTACATGAAATCATCCCAAAGTCTTTCCCAATTAAGCAACTCCCCCCTTGTAACAATTCCACATATAAATTTGTCCCAAGGTTTAGAGAGACAATTTAAGGCTACTCTAACTAACTCATCATCATCTACTTTCTCTCCAAGAGTCCCTAATTCATCACAAACCTAAGATACTTTGGTGAGGGATGAGGTGATTGAATTTGTCTTAAATATATTGGGGTTCCTCAATTTATCTCTCAACACCAATTTCTAGTTTTTGATCTGAACTTTGATACATCTTGCAAAGAGAATCCCACATCTCCTTTGCATGTGTCTTACCAGTGACATGAGGAATCACATGATCTTTGATGGAATCAAGGATAATTCTCTTGGATTTCAAATTCTTTGTGTTATAAGTAGCCAACAACACCACATCTAAAGGAAGAACATAGGCTTGATCAAGTATGTCCCATACTTCATTTTCCTCCAGAATAAGACTGATCCTTTCTTTCCATGGGTGTAAATTACTTGCCCCCTCCAATTTGTCCTAAAATCATAAACTAGTGTCATGACAAATACAAAAAAAAATATTTCTCCTTGACGAATAGAACAGAGTTCTAAATGGTATCCCACTATTAATTCAATTTTAAAAACCAAGCTCTGATGCCATGTTAGAAAATATACTAAAAAATTAACCTAAATTTCATAAATTTCTTATAGGAATTTCTTCAAACACTTTGTCTAGACTCATATAACTGTTCCAATTAAATTACTCAGAAATATTGCATTCTACTGAACAAAACAAAGGACTGACTTTTATGAACAATGACACATAAGTGATGAAAAGAGATCTTGGGGTATTTGCCAAAATGTCCTTTCATGTATAAATTTCGAACCTGGGTCTGTGGGTTATGGCCCATTAAGCCTTATCGGAAGCGTTTCATGCACTTTTAAACCTTTAATGTTATTAACATGGATCTTCATTTGAATCGAGCATCACCTTATCAAAGTTTAAATCCCCATGCAATATTACCAAAGACGTGCTTCGACCCACAGAAAACCATAATACAATACAGAAAATATATGTATTTTAAATATCATACAACCGAGGTTACAACATCGGCGATCGCATCGTTTAAACGCCAAACGTGTTAAGAGTTGGCAACTCTGATTCAATTAATCAGAGTCGGAGATCCTCCGATCTGTTCCAATCACGACACCACTTGTCACATTTCGATCCGATTCACCATCAAACAAATTTCAAATCACTTCGCGTCCGGTCCATTATGCCGTATACAGCGTTATGTGAACAATTCTCCCTTCCGTCGCATTTGTCAATGGCCATTCAACAATGAATTTGCCATCGATCATTCCTTTACTTCGTTGTATGCAGATTTAATTCAACTCTGCGCTTTTGACACCAGTTTGACATCGAATTATGAAATTCGATATCCATTTCACACATGATTTCACAATCATACGATACTCATATTCCACCATTTGTCATTCAATGCATGCAAACCATAATTTCATTCAAAGAACAATAACAGTTAAACAATAGATAGATCGCCATCAATCCTGAAGTGATCGATGTCAATCGACAAGTTCACAACACAGGATTTCAATCGTAAATTTAAATTGTAAAAACTCATAACTCAATAGACAGAAAATCGACATAATCTATAGTTTTGATTATATACAAAATACCACTTGATCTAAGGCATTGCAGCCTTAGCCAATAAATCCACACAGGCTACATTGTATTCTCACTAGCGCGCCCCCTATCTCACGCATACAAACATGCTTATAAAGCATTTAAAAAGGCGTGAATCTGTTATGATCCACAAAAATCTCTCAAAAATACATGCACGCATATAACATATCCATCAAGTCCTCTTTAAATCTGTTTTAGAGCATATTTTCCTCCCTTCGTTCAACTCGATTGTCCATGTCTGCCTCGCTCTGCTTGGATTCCTCTTTAATTTAGAAGGGGTTTAGATGCTCTTGCATCAGACTCCCGAGGTAAAAAAAAATATTATGACCTCCTGGTCATATTCTTCTCCTGGTCCTTAGCAATTCTATCCACTGCATTCCTTCAGTAGAACTGCTTTCATGATCTTCTGTGAGCTGCAACCAACCTTTGCAGTAACAGTCTCCTCTGTTACACGATACCTCAACAAGCCCTCCGCACTCGGTCTTTTGGCATCCTTCTGGTTCTCTTCTCTGGAACCAATTGAGCACACCTTTCTCTTGGTTGTTGCAAATCTTCTCACCTTCCGCTGCCGCCATCTGCACGACGGTAAGATCATAAACGCTCCAGCTTTAACACAACTATACCTCTTTCCCCTTCTGCTTGCATTCTTCTTCCTTCTCGCACGAAATCCTTTCCCTGCTCTGATACCACTTCATGATAAGATATCTTGGGGTGTTTGCCAAAATCTCCTTTCATGTATAAATTTTGAAACTGGGCCTGTGGGTTATGGCCCATTAAGCCTTATCGAAAGCGTTTCATGCACTTTTAAACCTTTAATGTTATTAACGTGGATCTTCATTTGAATCGAGCATCACCTTATCGGAGTTTAAATCCCCATGCAATATTACCAAAGACGTGCTTCAACCCACAACAAACCATAATACAACACATCAAATATATGTATTTTAAATATCATACAACCGAGGTTACAACATCGGCGATCGCATCATTTAAACGCCAAACGTGTTAAGAGTTGGTAGCTCTGATTCAATTAATCGGAGTCGGAGATCCTCCGATCTATTCCAATCGCGACACCACTTGTCACATTTCGATCTGATTCACCATCAAACAAATTTCAAATCACTTCGCGTCAGGTCCATTATGCCGTATACAGCGTTATGTGAACACTTCTCCCTTCCGACGCATTTGTCAATGGCCATTCAACAATGAATTTTCCATTGATCATTCCTTTACTTCGTTGTATGCAGATTTAATTCAACTCTGTGCTTTTCACACCAGTTTGACATCGAATTATGCAATTCGATATCCATTTCACACATGATTTCACAATCATACGATACTCATATTCCACCATTTGTCATTCGATCCGCGCAAACCATAATTGCATTCAAAGAACAATAACAGTTAAACAATATATAGATCGCCATCGATCCTAAAGTGATCGATGTCGATCGACAAGTTCACAACACAGGATTTCAATCGTAAATTTAAATTGTAAAAACTCATAACTCAATAGACAAAAAATCGACATAATCTATAGTTTTGATTATATACAAAATACCACTTGATCTAAGGCATTGCAGCCTTAGCCAATAAATCCACACAGGCTACATTATATTCTCACTAGCGCGCCACCTATCTCATGCATACAAACATGCTTATAAAGCATTTACAAAGGCGTGAATCTGTTATGATCCACAAAAATCTCTCAAAAATACATGCACGCGGATAACATATCCATCAAATCCTCTTTAAATCTATTTTAGAGCAGATTTTCCTCCCTTCATTCAGCTTGACTGTCCACGTCTTCCTCGCTCTGCTTGGATTCCTCTTTAATTTAGAAGGGGTTTAAATGCTCATACATCAATAAGGCAACTATGAACGTGAAATCAACAAATTATAACCAGAAAATTCATCAATAAACTCAAAATTTTGGACAAATTGTCCCTAGAAAAAACTCAAATGGAAAACCATTGCAAAAGGGAGATTTTATTATTCTTAGAGATCTTAGAAAATTCTTTACAATAGATACATTTAACAGAATTAGCAACAACTTATATCAACCAAATTGCAACCCTTTTTCTCAAAATTGGTACCACAAAAGCTCCTCAAATTCTGTGCCAATTTGGGCCCATAATTTTGTACAATAGTACGACTTGCTATAGTAATAAGTGCAACGGTGCCTCCTCGAATTTTGTGCTTGGAAAGAAACTCAAATCTACCTAAAAAATTGTGCTAATCCCACATGTTATCACTCAGGTTGTCCTTAAGCTCCGGAAAAGGATACGGCCGAGGTAACCACAGACCAACTTTGGACTGCAGGTTCTAGCCCACCTGCAATCAGAGAGGGCTCTCTCTTTCAGATTTAGCTTTGTTGAAAAGGATTTTAGGCTAGGTTTTGAGTTCAGAGGGTTTTTGTTTTGTTTTTGGTGTGAAAATTGATGTTTTCAGACAGAGAGGCAAGGCATAGCCTGGAAGTTTCAAACCATTGGGCGTGGAGTCGAGGAGGAGAACTGCTGGTGCATTTCTTCGGTCACAAGAGAGGAAAATGGAGCATGATAGCTGTGCATGAAACAATATTTCAGGTTTAAATGATGGAAAGAATGCTAAGTAATGAGAGGCAGTGAAGAATCTCTCAATCAGCTTAACAGATGGGGGTAACATAGCTCTACCTAGGGGCAGCGAATAATCCCTAGATAATTGGCCAACACAGGTGAATCGGGGTAAATATGAGCCAGGAGGAATTCATATTCATAACCTATTCATTTAGAGGAAAACATAAAGAAACAACAGAAATTGAGCATAGAGTGTACTTAAACAAATTCTAAGCTATTCTTTCTTTCTGCTATTTAGATAGTGGTAAACAATAAACAGAGGTAAGATGCACTTGTTGCTTCAGACTGCAGCACAAGGATTCCATCTTCAGATCTTCAAAACATTCATTTACAACAGACAGTTTGCTCTCCAATCTTTCAACAATCTTTGATTATAGAAAAAACTCAGGTATACAATGCGAGTCTCTAGTGAAAATTCTCAATTAACCAACCCTTGTAACAATGTAGAGGGCGGTATCTATAGGGAAAAACTCTCTACAACTGCTTTTATTACATCTTGACCTAAACAGGTCCTAAAGAACGATTAATTTGACCTAATCATATCTGAAATAAATGCATGAAAATATCTTTGGCTGCACTGAGGGCCGCCGTATCAAAACTGAGTAAATGATGTTGTCCTCGATGGCTTGGTGCAGTGTTTTTTGAAATATATGTGTATGGGTTTCTGCTTCTTTGTTGTCTGCCTGTATTTAAAGCTTTAACTATGATTTGAGGGCAAGGACGGGCTTACGCCTCTTGATTTGACTTTCTGGGGGGCTCATCAATGTTCAGGTGCTTTGAGCCCTAAAAAATATTGACTGATACTCTTTGGCTCTTCTTCTTCCTCTGATGCTCTTTGACAATAAACTGGGCCGCTGTTTTCCTTTGCTGTGGGTCTAATCACAAATTAATGGCCGCTGTTTGGCCTCTGTTTCCTCTAGAACTGTCTTCTGCTCCTTACGACAAGCTTCGTGAAGAAATATGGGTCATTCGGCTCTTTTCGGGCTTGCTGGGGGCTGCATAATGAAAAGATTCCCTAAAGATTCCCCATTCAGGCCTAATTTATCCAGTCGCTCATCAAAAACTGCCTCAGAAACTGATTCCGGGGCTCTGGACTGCAATTTTCGCCCTTCGCGCTAAAAATGCTGATGACGTTAGCATGACGTGACTTTGTACGGCGGATGACGTTATCAGAATGACGTCAGCATGATGACGTGGCGGGATGACATCACCATGATGACGTCATCACGTACGGAGGTGACGTGGCAGTATGGCGGGTCTGATGGTGTGGCAGGACACGTGGCAGGTGACTCGGCGGTACAATGGCAGGAGGTCCACGCAGGCGGGTTATGTGTCATGGTGACTGGGTAGGGGGTGACGCAAGCAGGTGACGTCACCGGGCAGGGGTGGTTTCCAGTTTTGGGGTGCACCGCCTTTGGGCATGAGCGGTTTTTTCAGAGGGGGCTCTGCCACAGCCCAGGAGGTGACGCGTGGCGGGAGGTACGGCGGGAATACCACCCATCTCACGGACGCTAACCTTTAGGCGGTTCGGAGATGGGACGGCCCGTCAACCATTGATTTGGGCGCAAGACGATCGGACGGTTGGCGGGAAGGGTGAGGCGGCGGGAAGTTAGGGAGGGGAATATACAAGGGATATTCCGATTTTAATAAGGCGCGGCGGGGGTTGTAGACTTAGGGAAAGTGGGTTATGGGGTTTAAAATGGGCGGGTTAATGTATTTACAGTTGGGGCTTAGGGATAAGGGGTAAAACATGGGTTTAATGCGCGCGGGTTTAACAATTTCTGCCCAAAACATAAGGTAAGGGGGTGGAAAAGAGGGTTTTTGAGGGTTTTTAGGGCTAGGGGAGAGGTTGTTAGCATGACCAGGTGTCATCTAACTCCTGCTATGACTCGGATGGGCTAAAAACAGCCCCAGGTGGACCATTTTTTCCCGGACTTGGAAAAAATATGGCTATATTGCCAGGGAGGGGATATTTACATAGGGGAATTTTATATACATAATTTTAGTAGGGGAAGGGGAAAACTAGTAGGGAGTTATATACTAGAGTTAGTAGTTAATATGGAGATAATAAGCAGGCGCTAAGGTCAGGGACCTTAGGCTAATTTTGGGGAAAAGAATTTGAAAAGAAATAAAATCCTTGAGTGAAGCAGATCTTCACCAAGGCAACTGATATGGATGATGATGAAACTAAGAGGAATCAAGCAGATCTTGACCTCTTTGGGAAGTTAGTAAGTGACTTTAGGGAATTAGAAGAAGGGGGAGTTAGTGATGTCCACCTTTGAGCTCCTTTGAATGAAAATTGCCTGCACTGTGATCTGTAAAGATGAAGCATTTTGTAACACAAAATTGATCATAAATCATCATTCTGGAACCTCATAGCTACCTACCCGGCCTACTTTCCTAACATTTTTCTTCTTTTTGGTTTGGGTGCACTTAGACTTGCAGACCCTGATTTACAATTTTTCTTTTGAATGATTTCCTATCTAAATCTACACTTATTTCTGCCAGGGCCCAGATTAAGCAGTCGGGTCCCTTTGATTCTCTACCTATCTACAGATCTGCCAAGATTAAACTGTTTGGACAGATATCATTCTCTATATTCTAAAACAGGAAATTGAAACCTAGGGAAACCAAGATTAGACTGTTTGGACCTCCCTTAAATGAAAACTCTTCAAAACTGGAACAACTCATCAAAAATGGGAATCAGCAGTGGCATTCGGACTAGCACACTTCATGGCTTTCTTGTGGAAATATGTAACACTGCAGCTTGCAAATTATGACATATTTGGCATGTAAAAATGTCAATCATGAAAGATGAAACCCTGTTGCAACAGGAGGCTAACACCACAGAGAAATTTTCCTCAGTTTCTGTGCATAAATAGAAGACTAAATTGATAATATGATGTGCAATAAATGTGATGTATGGTGTTTTTGTACTTTTATTTTAGGCTAGTACTTCTTCCTCAATTTGTGTTACACTTGTCTTTCTTGGAAATTTGTGCTTAACTGCCTTGGAATGTGTGCCTCTTGATGTATTCTCTTTCTCCTCAGCTTTACCTCTCCTCTTAGTCTTTAGTGTCCCTCACACACTTTAAGAATGAGCTCTCCTTGGGATTCATGCCACTTAAAATGTCAAATGGGAGTGTCTCTTGACCTTCAACTAGCCTCCAAGTTCAATGATTGAGATTTGATATTAGCCCCTCACGATCCAATGGATGCATTTTAATCTTTCATTGACTTCACTTAAAGTGAATTTTATCTCATATCTTTATATCTCATAAATTTAATTCATTTCCCAAGTCACTTTAGGATATTCTCCCACATGCTAGCCCCAAGCCAATGTGGAAGAATCTTATTCTAGCTAATTTTAACATTTGATTATTACAAAAAACTATAGATGACTCTTCCATTCTAACCCAAGCAGTTTCAAATCCAAATTGCCTTTATGTCAACATCATCTACACCTCTATACTCAGATTTTGTTGTTGACTAAAAAATATCCTTCTACTTGCTAGGACTAGAGCCAACATGAAACACATAACCTGAAGTTATCTTCCTCTTAGTTCATTCACCTACCTAATCAAATCCAGTATAGCCAAATGATTAGTTAATATTCTTGCTCCAATACTTTATACCAAGATAATATGTACCATTGATATAACAGAAAATCCTCTCTGTGAACTTCAATTTTCTTTCTAATGAATCATACATGAGCCTATAGACCAAACTAACAAATAAGAAATATTAGGTTGATTATAATTCAAAAAAATTAGGTTACTAACAAGTTTCTTGTAGAGAGTGGCATTGAATTTTAGAGAGCTACACTCCTTGGTGAGCTTCACTCCAGATTGATATGGCGTAACACAATACTTATAATAGTCCATTTTGAATTTCTTCAATATATACAAAACATACTCAATTCAAGAGATAAAAATAGTGTTATTCATCTACAAGACATAGATGCATAGGAAGAGATGGAACATAACAATGTTAGTCATTTAAAATGTATCTCTCAACTTCTCCTTGAAACCCAAAACCAAGTTAATACTACCAATAGCGATGAATAAATTATTGCAATATAATGCAAGTAACAAAATATCATCATTCACACGTAAGACATTAATCTATAAACTACCACAAATATTCCACTGTAATAGTTCATCACGACAAATCTAATAAAATTATTGAAATCTTAAATGTTGATTTTTCCATTAGATTTCAAATTCTTTAGTTGGTTGATTTTCTACTTAATTAAATAAAAAACTTGCAATGTGAGAAATATAAAACATAAATAAATACACATGTCATACACAATGGCCCTAAAAATTTCCATGGGAGAGTTATTTAAGACCTGTGGTCTATAAGGCTACTACAAAGTGTTGACCGTCTCTATTTTTCTCTCTAATTTCCCAGTCTTATTTTCTATGCTCAAGTATGGAACACAATACAATAGCATAAAATGGAACCCAGACTCCTCCTAATGGATTAATATTTAACATATCCTGATAGCCAACTAGGAGTAAGATTTGAGTTCCTCCACAATCATCTAGAGTTATGGGTTTGATTGTTCTAGATTCTTCTTCAAAGTCCACACATGACTAGCCCCATCTACATGAATAACAACGGTTGATGTGGCATCCACTCGTACATTGGTGGTTAACGTGGTAGGTTAACTTATGGGGGGAATATATTTTTCATATGAACACCGTCAAACAAGATTCTTGCATCATTGTAAAGGCATTTGAGTGTATAATAGTATAATGGGGTTTAGTGCAATTGATAATGCTTCAAAATGGATCTATTTTACAAACCTAAATTCACCAAACTAGGACGCACTAGTAAAAATGACCCTACAAGATGATTCCTCCAATTTTCCACTTTAAAGGCATCAATATAGATTAAAAATAATATAATGATCCATTCTATATCAGATGTAATTCTTTAATATGACTCACAATGCTTGAGACCAATATTGAGGAAGAATTTGTCAATCTTCATGTTAAACAAGACAAAATAATGGACAACAAAGGTAAGATAATAATTGAATGCATCTACTATTCACAATGATATACATTTATACAATTTGTATGACCCTTGGTTTTTATATACCAAGTTGTCTCTTGGACTCCAATGACATTTCAAACTCCACACCATAACCCTCAGTGGATAAGGTGTCCAACATTCCCCACCTAATCCAAAGGGGTACTATATATGAGTCCAAGAAGAGAGCTTTAATACAAAAATAAAACAATGCATGTAAGCTATAGGTTGAATGTTTTCTCTAATATGATGGTATAAGGTGGGAGAAATCAAGGTCTCAATTGATCGTGGTTTAAGGATGAGCACCAACACAGAATGTTTAATACAGTTTCTTGAACAAATCCAAATATGGCAAGAAGTTGTTAGTATTTTGCTGGAGGAAGTGTCCCTAATGCTTTGAAGAGGGAGACCATTGAGGTCTCAAGCTGGAACACTTAATGCAGTTTCCAAAAAAATATCAAATCTGGCTGTTACACAAAAATAACGTCATCATGATTATTTGCAGTCAGTATGGGTCTATCATTACTTGTACTGTCCTCCTAAGCAAGTCTCAGACCTCAGCTCTTCAAATCAAGCTTTGGAAATGAGAGAAAGACATTAAAAATCAATGTAACTCTGGTTTCGCACTTTCTCTCATGGTCACCTGCGGTCCCGCACCTTCTGTGTACAAAAACTGCGGACCTGACCGCTCTGTCCCTAACGGTGTAGGTGCGGACCCCTGTGAAAGTCAAAAGGCGCAAGTTTTATCTTAAAAAACTCACTTTGGGTTAATTCTAGAGGTTTCTAGAAGGAATTTTGACGTGGATTGTTTGCTCTGAGGTGGTTCATGCATCCCAAAAGAGAAGGAGCTAATCCCTTGATGAGAGGAGCTATCCCTTTGAAGGAGGGCTTTATCCCTTTGAAGGAGGACCTAGTAACTTCCCTCCATTGCACTATAAATACAGGCATTGGGCTGGTTGCTAAGGAGGTTAGAAGTTGAACATTTTTGAGGGTAAATGCCGGTGAAATCAAGACTTCCTAGTTAAGCCTAAAGAGGAGAGATCACATACCTTTTTGGTTTCATTGGGGAGTGAGTGAAACTTGTCAAAGTAGAGGAGACTTCTTGTTGGACCCTGGGAGGAGCTTGTACAGCGTCAAGGCAAAGGTTGTAAGGTTCTTCTTCTTTTGAATTAATACAATCAAACTCATTTTTCTCAACAAGTATCTTATGTTATTTGTTACATGGACTCCTTGACTTTCATGTTAAATATGTTTTATGCAATTGGCTTTTTAGGTGCTATTTAATTTGTTTTCCTTGTTTGTGTTTGCAGATCCGCGAAAAGGATCTCATTTGGATCGAAGGAGCAAGGGCATCCACAAGCTAGTGTTGGACCTAAGGTAGGCCCTAAAAACACTTGTTTGCTATTGTTTATTAAAGCATATTTAGAGAAAGATAGTGTCTGGTTTGTTTGCTTGTCATTAGGTCTTCTTTAGATTCTAGGAAGGTCTATCTTGTCCGCAAGATCGACTTATTCCGTGTGACAAAATGGTGAATCCACTGGGGACTTGATTGTTTTCCTTGTTTATACTTTGACCTGAGAAACTATATTTTTTGTTTCTTTTTTTGACTTGATGACTGTGGGATTGAGTGTTTTTAGTTAATCTTGAGTTAGTTTTTATTTTTCATAATTTTGGGAGAAGTACGCACCCTCTGAATTAAGCACAGTGCGTACCTGTATGCACTTTTGCTTTGTGCACAGAGTGTGAACGCACCTGTGTAAACAGGCTACCTGCGTACCCTGTCAAAATTTTGAGAAATTTTAAATTTTTCTCTTTTTTATCAGTTTAGAATTTGTTTATAGGTTTTAGCCATTGCCCAAACTTGCATGTACTCTGTCAAAAACTTTCCTTGGATTGATTTCGTTAGTGTTAGGGTTTTAGGTGAATTTCCTAGGAGTTTTGCTTGTTGGGTTTGTTTTTCATTTTGGTTGTGTAGTGGCTTTGAGCTTAGAGGCTGTAGGGACTTCAGACCACCTTAGTGTCTACCAGCTTTCTTATGAGTCTGACCATGTATGAAATCTCCCCTTGTTGAGGAATCCGCTTTGTATTTTCTCATTTCAAAACTTCGAAAAGCTTGTGTTTGAGAGTTTGGATTTTCATTTTCAAAAAGAAAACGAAATTGGTTGTTCTTGACTGATTTGTGATTCTGCATAAATTAGTCCTTAGCTTGCATCTAGCTGAGTAAAAAATCCTTAAAAAAGACTTTTAGTAGGCTTTGACTTCAAATAGGTTTTTATAGTTTATAGCTCTCAAAGTTAGTCATTTCCATTAGTTTTGAGTGTTTTATTTACAAAATATAAAAAATCTCTTTTAAAAAAAAAAAGATTGTTTTTTGTAGTGATTGAATGCTTTGAAACGAAAAGGGAAATTTTTGTGAAATAACTAGTTGTCTCGTTTTGAGTGCTTTGAAAAGAAAAGCTCTTCTTTTAATTTGTTTAATTGAGAAAGATTTGTGTTACAAAGTATTTGCATTCTCAAACTCTTTCTTAGTTTTAGAAGTTCATCGAAGAGAAAAAGATTGTTTAGATCATCTTAGGTGCATTTTTAGTGATTTTGAGTCGAGTCTTCATACGACGAGTTTCATCTCCGCACCTTTGGACTTAAACAAAAAACCACTAAAATTAACGCTTAAAGTAAAATTCACCTAGTAACATTTTTATTTCTAGGGCTTTGATACACCAACTTAGCTTAGGCTAGTGTCTTGGAGTAGGAGAGTAATTAACTCTCCAAGACAGTAAAAACAAACAAGTAACTGTATCTTGTGGTAGGGAAGAAATCCAATTGTTGCATTTATGCTCTGGGAAAGCTCATCTTAAAGGAGAAGCACGAGATCGTGTCCGAACCAGTGTGGGAATCAATCTTTCCTCATTGGGAACAACGCCAAATATTCACGTATTAAAAACGGTAAACCTCAGATTAATCATTGTCGAGGAGCCTGGGGTCACTTGTTGGTAAACCTTGGATTATGTCAAGGAGCCTTCAAATGGATTGAGCTTGCTACTCTGCCCTTGCGTGCGTATCGGATCGTAGACTGTTCCCCCAGGTGTATTTGTCTTAGTTGGTAACCTTAGTGGCCATATTCTTTAGGACTCTTCCTAAGGTGACAGTGGTGGGAAGATCCCACTGTACCTGGAGCAGACATCGTCTAGACTCACTTGGATTTTCTGGGGAGTTCACTTCACTCGAGACAGTTAAGTGGAGGAACTTGTGCCAGAGTATTCATTAAGCAGGTTGCCGGGGTAACTGTTCCAACCGCCATTTCTGTACTGAACTCTGTGACATTGGATTTCATCACCAACTAGTGTTTTCGGTCTAGAAAGTTACTGTTTGTGTGTGTTTGATCTCCTAGATTCTTTAGGTGTGTGATTCAAATTTGTTTGGTTGTTTAGAGACCTTAGGTGCTTTTCATTGAGATTTTACTTTGTTTGTGTGTGAAGTAGTTAAAAGTCTTTAACTGTGGCTGAATTACCAAGACAGTCCCGTAGACTTCGGGGCCAACCTCCTGAGGAAGTACCGAGCCAACTTGAAGGCTTAAAAGTCCTCGTAACTCCTAGAGACGGTAGATTTGGGTCACTGGAAGAAAGAGAATCTTCTTTGATAGTACATCCTAATTTTCAAACGCCAGTAGCAGAATATAAGCCACAGTCAGTGTCTGTCTCCGAAATCACTGGTAGTTTTTCATCTACTAGTGATATAGGTGAAGAACTCAGGGTTAAGTTTTTCACCACCTTGTGCTCCTTATCACTCAACACCTAGAGGTTTTTATACTCCCGTAAATATGTCAGGACAGTCGTCCATGTTTACTCAATCGCCCGAATCCTTTTTGTACGGCGGTCCATCTGTTCCCTCTGGGTATCAGTCTCTTTCTGGTACTTTTTTGGGAGCATCTCCTCAACCAATTGAGCAAGGGTTATTAACTGGAAGCAATGGTAATAAACCGTTAAGCGTAGAAGACATTATTATGATGTCAGGTTCTATTCCCAATCCTCAACCTCAAGGTGGCCAGTTACCGCCTGGGGGGCAGCCTCAATTAACGCCTGGGGGGAAACCTCAAGGTACACAATTTTCATCTGGGGGGCAACCTCAAGGTACACAATTTGCATCTGGGGGCAACCTCAAGGACAGTACATACCTACGGGACAATACGTTCCTCAAGGTCAACCCCAAACTCAATATGTACCCCAAGGTCAACCCCAGTATCAATTTATACCTCAAGGTCAACCCCAGTATCAGTATGTGCCTCAAGGGTATCAACCCCAAGGTCAGTACTCGAACCAAGGTTTCCAACCACCCCAAGGTCAAACATTTGTTCAAGGAACGGTAAATGTACGTTTCAATTATCAATCCTACCCTCAACCTGGTTATGGTCCTCAATATTCTCAACCAGTTATGGGTCAGTACCCTAGAATGAATATAGTGTGGGATCCATCGCAAACCCAACAGGTGTTGCAGCCAAGTGTACAGTTGTCATCTCAAACTGGACAACCCTTAGTTTCTGGTACATCCCAGCAACCGGTCTAGTCTAACATTCAAACTTCTGTACCTTCGGTAGTTTCTCAGCTTGGGCCTAGTATACCTCGTACTCCGCCTCAAACGACTGCTACAATTGTCGCTACATTGGTTCAATCTACCCCACCTACTTCTGGAGTATCGACAGCTTCAGTTTCTACTGTTCCTGTATCTACTCCTCAGACATCTTTACCACCGTCTGGATCTACGATTCAAACTTCGGTTCAGATGCCTGTAGGCAACCTGGTTTAAGTACGGTTGTCATAAGTCAACCACAATTCACCTATCAACCGTACCAGGGACAGTACCAATTCGGTCCTGCTGTCCAGCAGCCAGTTTATCAGTATCAACCGTATCCTGGGTACACTTATCAACAACCTCAACAACCCCAGTACAGTCCGGTTAATCCTGGTTTTCCGGGAGGATACAATATCCCGAACGCGATTCCTATTCCTAGTTATCCTGGATATCCTCCTCTTGGGGTTGGTCTCATGACCCAGAGTTTTAGGGATCCTAATCGGCGGTTACCGTTTATCGCAACTTTGGACTTACCTAAATTGTTGCGCCTAACGAACGATCCCATTAATTATCTTCCATTTTGGCTGCCAATGTCGAATAAGTTGCCTAGTGACATTCCCAAGTTCGAAGGTAAATAAGGAGAGGACCCGTCGAACCATGTGATGACTTACCACCTCTGGTGTAAGTCTAACTCCATCACAGATGATTCGATCCGTCTTAGACTTTTCCAGTGCACTCTAATTGGTCTCGCGGCCAAGTGGTACATTGAGTTACCGCAAGGCACTTTTTATAATTTTAGTCAGTTAGCTACCTCGTTTTTAACTCATTTTCAGTTGCCAGTCCGATATGACAATGGCACAGAATTGTTAACTTCGCTAAAACAATCGACATCCACATACATTTCAGATCATATTCATGAGTGGAGACGTCGACATCGTTTAGTGAAGGTATTTATTCCAGATCAGATCTTGGCTGAGTGGTTTGTAAAATCTTTGTTGCCAAAGATCACTGAAGATGTTGCTAAAGCCGGAGTGGTTACTAAGGAGCAAGTCACTGCTCAAGCACAGTACCTTGACTTGGTCTATACTCAGTCAGGTACGTTACACGAAAAAATCCCCGATCTTCCCAAGTCAAATCAAATCGCTGCAGCTCCTTCGGGATCTCATGCCACTGACGGTATGATTGGTACGGTTAACACTAAAAGTAAGAAGAAGTCTTCCAAGAATTCTTCTCCTATCATAACCTTGCCTGATTCCCCAACAGGAGATTCTTCTGCAGAGATTTCCACCGATATTCACGTTGTAGAGTCATCTACAGCCAAATCAAAATCCGGTGGGAAGAAGAAAGGAAAGAAGAAGAATAAAACGGACAAAAGTTCAAAGGAGAAACCTGAAAAGGCGGAATCCAATGACGAAAAACCCAAACCTAGTTATCCTTGTCTCATTTGTGACGATGAACATTTTACAAGAGACTGCCCTCATCCTACAGAGGTTGCGAAGATTGGCAAGGGTTCCCAAACTCCTACTGTTTTGAAGGATCCTTTTCCGGCTCAAGACAGTAAGATGATAGGTTCATCCTCGAGTGCCAATGAAGAACCCATACTGATGATATCCCATGTTAGGATTGCGACTCGTTCGCAAGATTATGGTAGTAAGAGTCTTGTTGATGGTAAAGAAGCAGAATCTTCTCATTCTAATCCATCAACCTCAGCTCCCGGTTCCGATCCACTACAGATCGAGAAACCTAATCTAGACTTGGTAATCAAATCGCCCACCAAGGGTACACTTCGAAAGTCAGCTTTCAATCCACATGCGAGAGAGGCTCAGAATTATAACATTGTTGAGGATTTAGCTATTTCACCCTCAACAATGTCAGCTTTGGAAGTGCTGCAATCATGCCCAACAAAACGTAAATTACTTTTGTCGGCTATAGGAGCTGTTGATGTTCAGGACCTGAACCTAATAATTTTCGATCTAGAAAATAGTACACCGCGTTTGCCTCATCAAATGGCTTTCCAGATTCTAGTTATAGTAAAAAACATGCCTATTCATCGGACTGTAATTGATGAGGGAGCCTCAACGTGTATTATGTCGATACAGTGTTGGAAATCCCTTGGTTCTCCTTCACTAAATCAATCCCTGATGATTCTAAAGGCCTTTGATGGCCATGGGTTTCATCCTTTTGGAATTCTACATGATTTGCCTATAGGGGTTGAAGGAAAAACCGTTAGTTTAGATGTGGAGGTGGTTGATGCCCCTCTAGACTACAACCTTCTCTTGGGTCGAAGTTGGTCTTACGCTATGACAGCGGTCGTTTCATCGGTCTTTCGAGTAATAAAGTTTCCACATAATGGAAAGATCGTAACAATAAACCAGCTGGCTTACTTTTCATCCGACCCAGCCTCTTCAGAGAGTATTCAGCATGTTGGTAAAACGACTATCCCATATAAGGATGTTGGAGTAGGATTAGTTAAAGATGTGGTTTACTGGGAGCTTTTCCTTTTCCTCCAATCAATGCATCATCTTCATTTGCAACCATTCATATGATTACATCAGACACCATTATTTATGATGATCCTTGGATCGTCCCTTCTGAATCTGAGATAGACTCAATTGGTAATTCCATGCCTTTGAGTCCATATGAAATTTCCTATGAAGCTGTGCAGTCATTTGCTAACTCGTTTTCAACCAAAAATGACTTAATGAATGTGGTCCGTGAGGAATTACTTTTCACATCAACCTCTGATTTAACTACGTTTTCTGAACTTGTTCACTTTGATGAGCAAATTCGTGAAATCCTATGTGTAGATGATTTACCATGGGAAGATCTCCATCACAGATCTTCGTTTTTACCTGAGGATGATCGTTTTGAAAATGATTTCTCATCAGTTTTTACAACTGAATATGTCAAGGAACCTCGGAATCCAATGAAACATCCCGATTCAGAGTTAAATTTGGGAAACATCTCTCGGACTATTCCTATTGACATTTCGGTTAAGCCCAGAATTGTTGAGAACATTCATATAGGTGCCTCGTGTTCAGATAACAAAATTCAATTATATAAGGCCCTATTTCAAGAATTCCGCGACGTGTTTGCCTGGTCTTATGAGGAAATGCCAGGAATTGATCCCGCGATTTTTGTTCATGAGATCAAGACTTACCCGGACGCTAAACTCGTCCAGCAACATTTGCGTCAGATTCACCCACGAAAAGCTGTTGCAATTAAAGCAAAAGTTGAAAAACTGTTGAAAGCAGGTTTCAGTTATCCGATCCCGTTAACGGATTGGATATCGAATATTGTTCCGGTTAACAAAAAGCAGGGAACAATAAGAATATGCATCGACTATAGGGACATTAATCGAGCCTGTCCAAAGGACAATTACCCAACCCCCTATATCGATCAAATCATTGATGATTGTGCCGGCAGCGAAATATTTTCCTTTATGGACGGTTTTTCCGGATACAATCAAATCAACATTCTACCTGCCAATCAACCAAAAACGGCTTTCATTTGTCCATGGGGGACATTTTCTTATTGAAAATTACCTTTTGGGCTTAAGAATGCCGGAGCAACTTTTCAAAGGGCGATGTCTTATGCGTTTCATAACATCAAGCACATTGTGTAACCGTATCTCGATGATTTGCCTGCTCATTCATTACATCGAGCTGATCACCTCGTTCATTTATGAGCAATATTTATGAGGTGTAGGCATTATCGTATTCGGTTGAACCCACACAAATGTGTCTTTTGTATAGAAACGGGTTGATTGCTGGGATTTGTAGTTTCGAAAGCCGGCATTCGCGTTGATCCCTCAAAGGTCGAAGCTATCATCAAATTGCCTCCTCCTTCGAGTCTTCGCCAACTCCAAATTTTGCAAGGGAAAGCAAACTTTTTACGACGATTCATTCCTAACTACGCTGAGGTTACAAAGGGTTTTACCCGGTTGTTGAAGCAAAACACTCAATTCTATTGGGATGAGATAGCTCAGAAATCTTTTGATGCACTCAAACACGCGTTGACCCATGCACCGTTGTTGCATCCTCCCAACTACAACCAGGATTACTTCTTGTATCTTGCCGCTTCTCATTCCACCATTGGAATGGTCTTAGTTCACGAAGATGAATTCGGAACGGAACATGTGATATATTACCTTAGTCGAACGTTAAATCCAACTGAGCTAAAATACTCACATGTGGAGAAATTGGCATTGGCAGCCGTCCAAGCTGTCCAACGTTTTCATCACTACATTCTACTACGTAAAACTACAGTTATTTCGGATTGCAACCCTATGATCTACATTTTGACCAAGAAATTGCTAGGGGGCAAGTACTCTAAATGGATCATTATCCTGCAAGAGTTCGACTTGGAATTTGAGAAATCTAAGTCTAAGAAATATTTATTTTTTGCGGAGTTAATGTGTGACTTCCCGCATGCTGACACGGAAACTGTGGTGGAGGAGCCCATTGCGGACGAATCCTTATTTCTAATCAGCACTTTAGATCCGTGGTATGGGGATACCATCGTTTATCTCCAGACCCAATCCTTTCGGCCGGAAATTTCAAGGTCAGAACGTCGGAAAATTTGATTCCAGTCCCAACAATTCAGAATTATTGGAGATACTCTTTATCGTCGTGGGGTGGACTCTGTTTTTCGACGTTGCTTAACCCACGAGGAAGCTGAAAGGGTTCTAAATGACTGTCACTCTGGAGCATGTGGCGGTCATATGTCTGGGTATGCCACAGCCCAAAAGATATTGTGCGCTGGCTACTTCTGGTCGTCCTTATTTAAAGATTGTATTACGGCGGTCTGAAAATGCCACAACTGCCAGATTTTTTATCATAAGATGCGCGCTCCACCTGCTCCTCTCCACCCTATAATTTCCGTTGGTCCTTTTGCCAAATGGGGTATCGATTTTATTACATGTAACCCTCACTCGGCCGGGGGGCATGCGTATATCATCCTTGCGGTAGATTATTTTACTAAGTGGACCGAGGCGATGCCTACATTCGAGGCAGACGGCAAGACAGCTACAATTTTCGTGTTCAATCATATAATTGCTAGGTTTGGTGTCCCGCAAGAGATAATCACAGATCATGGGCATCATTTTCGAAACATTATGATGACCGAACTTACAGAACAGCTTGGTTTACGTCACGATAGTTCAACCCCTTATTATCCACAAGCGAATGGTCTGGTTGAGTCCACCAACAAAGATCCGACGAATCATTGGTATTCATCGGTTGAATTGGCACAAAATGCTATTTTCAGCACTTTGGGCATACCGAACTTCAGTAAAAACATCAACAGGGTTCACTCCTTTCCAACTAGTCTATGATTTGGAAGCCGTGTTACCCATTGAATGAGAAATCTCGTCACTGCAAATGGCCATCGAGTTACTTCCAGCCACTTTCGAAGAGGAAAAGAATTTGTTATACTTGGCTCAATTAGATGAGAATCGACGTGATGCTGCATTGGCGATCGAGACTCACGCAAAACGGATAAAAGCTCAGTATGATCGAAATGTGACCCCTCGAAATTTTTCGGAAGGAGATCTAGTCTTAGTTTATGATCAAGCTAATGATAAATTAGGCGCTGGAAAATTCGTTCCTATGTGGCATGGTCCCTATGTTGTCAAGCAAAAGCTAGCCAAAGGGGCTTATGAATTGGTAGACTTTGATGGGGACTCTTTGGGTAAACCCAGAAATGGCCTTTACTTGAAGAGGTATTATGCTTAAAAGAATGGGTATGGAGATCTTTTAGTTAGGATAGTTTTTTCTTTCTAGCTGGTGTGTTTTAGTTTAAACAGTGTGCTTAGCTTAGAGAGTGTTTTTCGTCATTATTCTTGCTTATCTTGGTTTTACTCTTGATATTGTAGATGTCGATGCGTCTCCAAACATACATTGGTTTCGCTGATGGACCTTGTCGTAATACACGGAACATCTCTTCCGCAGCTTGGGTTATCTATTCGCCCTCTGACGAGTTAGTATCTATGCATGGGGTAAGCCTCGGTCAAACAACGAACAACATTGCCGAGTACAGTGCAGTGATTGAGTTATTGTCTGAATCTATTTCATTTGGGATTCGGAGTTTGATAGTGAGGTTAGATTCTGAACTCATTGTATTACAGCTTAATAGAGTATATGCCATTAGAAATCCAGTGTTATTAAGATTATTTTTGAGAGTGCGTCTCTTGGAACGTGAGTTTGATTACATTGAATATCAGCATATTCCAAGGTCTTTAAATACATTAGCAGATGCAATTGCTTCTCGAATGTTAAATAGACATTTGCAATAATCATACATGTGAATTTAAAATCATTCCATAACATGATTTACAAGATAAGCTGGTAATAGTGATATATATATATATATATATATATATATATATATATATAGGAGTGTCTCAAAAAATACATCGTCCTCGATCATAGGTTGAAAAACACCTTATGATCGGGAAAAATGATAAGTACAAAAAACAAAAATGTCACATGTGCCCACAATAGGCGATCATCCTATCACTGGTGATGATCTCTATAAGAAACCACTGCACGGGCCACCTTGCAAAGGAACCTCCTAAAAGGTCCCAGGACTCCAATCACATAGCGTTGAAGTCGACGAGGAATGTCATCTATAGTGGTCTCAGGAATATCTCCTGTCAAGCGCTCGAGATGACCCTCCAACTCGGCCAAAACCTCTGCTGATTCGTCCTGTGGGGTTGGCGCGGGTGCAACTGGTTGCCTCCTCTCGAAAGGCTGGAGAGCGGCTGGTCGTTGTGGACCCACATCTGCATTTTAAAATTTTTACTATCAGTTTTGAGACGATGGAAAAATAAAAAAAATTAAAATAGGAAAAATGTTGGAAAGGATTTTACCTGACTCGTCCCACTGCTCTCCTGGTGGAAGAACCATGTCTGGGTCACCACGAAAATCTATCCCAGCGTAAGGGAAGTCCTGAATGGAAAAGACCTGGTTTTCCAGCCATTGGAAATACTCAGGTTTGAATTGAGCAACCTCTGTCCTCTCGTCCGGGTGATGGGCCATGACTGTGACCCATCGCATCAGTTTGGGCTCTCAAGGAAGCCCAGCTCCAATAGTAAGGTGCTGTGGGATTAGCATAGGAACCCTCTCCAGGCCAAAACTCATGACCAAAGCCCCATAACCAAAGGTCTTTAGTTGTCTGTTCTTGGCCCTGGTCAGTTGGCCTTTCACATTGGCCAACACGGCATCGCACCAGTTGAAGATGGTGCCTCGAAAGCAATTAACTGCCATACGCATCTGGGATCCGGTGGCAATATGTAATGCGGCAGCTCCGCAAATTCTGGTGATAGTAAATGCAATCACCATGAGTTCAGGACGGGATATGGTCTTTATGTCTATCCCTTTGTCTCTAGCCTGGCTGTTGCAGTACTCTAGCCGGAGGCTATCGACAGACTGGCCACCTGGCCTAGTCCCGTGCAGAGTCAAGTCTTCGCCTCTCTTAGGCAAACCAGTCAAGAAATATATGTCTGTAGGCTTGATTTCGAGCTGGTGGCTGCCGATGAAGAAGCACTGGTCATGTATGTTCCATCTGTCAACCAGCCACTGTAAGAAATCCACCTGAGCCCTCATGCCAGGAATGGCCCAGAATTTGTACAGTCCGCACGCCCTCAAAGCATCAAGTGAAGGCTGATGATTCCATGCGGCAGCATCCACGTCCTCATGCTCTCGTTCACGCCAATCTAGCATGATGTACTTTCTGCATCAAGTATAAAGATTAATTAAATTGCTAGAAAATATTTTGATTGGTCCATTTTTTTAGAATTTTTGGGTTCAAAACCCTTGCGGCGGGGTACGCACCCTTTAGGTTAGACACAATGCGTGGGACTACACTTTGTCTACACGGAAGGTGTGGACCCCGAGCTTTTTCCTAATGGAGAAAAAGTCGGGGTCCGCGGGTCCGCAATGGTAAAGCTACAGGCCCCCGCGCGCGGGTTTTGCACCTAAAAACCCTCCCAAAAATGAATTAAAGGACTAAAACAAAAAGTTAAACGGTTAAAAATGAATAGTAGGATGATGTGGATTACCTGGAGAAGACGACGCTCGATTCCGACGGTTGGATTTTCCGCAATCTTCACGGGAAGTTTTCTAAGCAAAAGCACTATTTTCTCACCCAAACTCAAACGGTAAAAATGATTTCACAAAGGCCCTTTTTATAAGTTTTTTGAGTAAATAAATCGCAAATTTGTTTATGTTTCACTTTGAAAAGGTATTTTGCGATGTTTTTATTCATTTCAAACAGGTATGAGTAATGTTTGTGTTTTTGTGTAGAATAAAGGATTATTCAGGCAAAATCTACCATTTTCGACAGAAAAACATGTAGAGTCATCTTTAAGCTCTTTTCTGACTCCTAAAACATGAAAAGATTGCCGAGTGTTTCTTTTAAACTCGTTAAAACGGAATTAAAAGACGGTCTGCTTACAACTCTTTTCCGACCATAAAAACATGAAAAGATTGCCGGATTTTTGTCGTTTCAAATTCGATACTGGTTATAAAACGACGTGTCATTGATCGCTTTTTTATTTTTCGAGTCAAGGGCACTAATGACGAAAAGTACTCCTTGGTTTCAAAAGATCAAGCGGTTCTCTCAAGTATTATTTTATACTTTTTCGGGCTTGAGAGACACAAATTTATGAAAAAGGTCAACCCTGGAGTCTTCTTAAGTTTTTTCAGACTCTCTAAAATTGAAAAACGCCGAGTTTCTCCTATACTGGACTCGTTAAAATTTCACAGTAAAGGATATGTTCAATTACAAACAGGAACAAACCACTCCTTCTTAGGGTTCGAATTTAAACTAAGTTGGACTCATCCGAAGGATGAGCTTATAATCAAGCAAATGTTATCCTCCTCAAGCTTGTCGAAAATAAAGAGGTACTTGCCAGAAATGGTGGGGGAAAAGAGAGAAAAATGAGCCTGTTTGTCATACTTTGTAACCACTCTTGAACACGACACTTTTATTCACCTGGGTTGGGAAATCCTTTGCCTAACAGTTGATCAAACCACATTGAAAGTCTTCAGCCAGTTTCTGGGTATTAACTTTGGGTCAATTGTCACCAAACCATCTGTCGTGTCGTTATGTGTTCAAGAGGTCACTGCCAATAAGCCATTCATCTGCAAAATATCTGTCATCCATCTTGACCATCCCTGAGTCAGTTCTTGCAACTAAATTTCTTCAACTTGATCTATGATTTCGTGTTGTGGGCTTGCCTACGACGGATCACTTTCTATCGACATCAACTCATTATCTAGAAAGTTGATCTAGGAATCGTCAGTACCTTGAGATCTGCATGCATCAATGGCAGGTTTCTCGCCTTTGACGACAATTTATATCATTGACGTTCGATCAAAAGATTCTGTGACATGCTCGACATCAGCACATTTATTCGCATCTCATGGATTGTACTGGGTACTTTGAGAGCCATTGACATCACTGGTGGTTTCTCTCACACTCGTTAACAGTTTACATCATTGACGGGTAATCAAGTGGTTTCTACCATGTTCGACATCAACACATTCATTCACATGGATAGAATCGTACTGTTTCGGGAAGTAGAAATGAAGACCCTGGATCTAGTTTCCAAAATCCAGGGTGCGAGGAATTTTGTATTCATTATATAATGGACTATTCATAAACAGATGGCTGTGTCCATACTGTGTCCACATGAGTCTATACTTGTGATGTTTTACAAGATCATTCCTATATCAGAGCAGTAGTTAGTTTTTCTAGTCAGTTTTGATCTGAGCATGGGAATGCCTACCTCAGCGATGATATGATCTCATATATATATTTTGCATTGAATGTTTTTACAGGTTCCAACTGGGTTCTCCACAAGATGATCCTCGAAATGATAAAGTACTTCACTCTTCCTAAATGATAAGAAATCCTCATCTACTACAGACTTCGCACTTTAGGGGGCAATCTGTTACACAAAAATATCGTCATCATGATTATTTGCAGTCAGTATGGGTCTATCATTACTTGTACTGTCCTCCTAAGCAAGTCTCAGACCTCAGCTCTTCAAATCAAGCTTTGGAAATGAGAGAAAGACATTAAAAATCAATGTAACTCTGGTTCCGCACTTTCTCTCATGGTCACCTGCGGTCCCGCACCTTCTGTGTACAAAAACTGCGGACCTGACCGCTCTGTCCCTAACGGTGTAGGTGCGGACCCCTGTGAAAGTTAAAAGGCGCAAGTTTTATCTTTCAAAACTCACTTTGGGTTAATTCTAGAGGTTTCGAGAAGGAATTTTGACGTGGATTGTTCGCTCTGAGGTGGTTCATGCATCCCAAAAGAGAAGGAGCTAATCCCTTGATGAGAGGAGCTATCCCTTTGAAGGAGGACCCAGTAACTTCCCTCCATTGCACTATAAATGCAGGAATTGGGCTGGTTGCTGAGGAGGTTAGAAGCTGAACATTTTTTAGGGTAAATGCTGGTGAAATCAAGACTTCCTAGTTAGGCCTAAAGAGGAGAGATCACATACCTTTTTGGTTTCATTGGGGAGTGAGTGAAACTTGTCAAAGTAGAGGAGACTTCTTGCTAGACCCTGGGAGGAGCTTGTACAGCGTCAAGGCAAAGGTTGTAAGGTTCTTCTTCTTTTGAATTAATACAATCAAACTCATTTTTCTCAACAAGTATCTTATGTTATTTGTTTCATGGACTCCTTGACTTTCATGTTAAATATGTTTTATGAAATTGGCTTTTCAGGTGCTATTTAATTTGTTTGCCTTGTTTGTGTTTGCAGATCCGCGAAAAGGAGCTCATTTGGATAGAAGGAGCGAGGGCATCCACAAGCTAGCATTGGACCTAAGGTAGACCCTAAAAACACTTGTTTTCTATTGTTTATTAAAGCATATTTAGAGAAAGATAGTGTCTGGTTGGTTTGCTTGTCATTAGGTCTTCTTTAGATTCTAGGAAGGTCTATCTTGTCCGCAAGATCGACTTATTCCGTGTGACACTGGCAAGAAGTTGTTAGTCTTCTGCTAGAGGAAGCGTCCCTAGAATTCTAAAAATGGAGAACATCAACGTAGAAAAATTAGGTCTCAACCTGCGGAAAATGGGAGAACCTCAACCTGAAAAGGGAGGTATAAATATACGGTGGTTTAAGGAAGGCCACCAACCAAAGGCATGCCTAGGGGCTTCTTTGTCTACAACTCTAAATCTAGGTATGGATCAGTTTGGCTCTAGGATCAAGAAGCAGGCTCAGGTTGTGGCTCAGGCTTGCTTGATGTATCTTTGAAGCTTTTAGATGTCCATCAATTCCATCCCTATCAGATACAAGGTGAGAAGATGAAGAAAACTCAACTGCAGGAATTTTCAGTACTCGAGAACAAATCCTATGGTATGAGAGAAATATATTCTTGGTTGTTGAAGCCCACTGCCAAGAAGTGATCCATCCAAGGTGAATATGCATTCTTGTGGGAGGCTTGTTTTTGAAGCATATCTGTGAATGGTGAATTTACTTGCCACAATACTCACACATGTGAATATCAAAACAATGATCTTCCACATTGTTAGAAATTGTAGTAAGAAAGGCTAAATTTGACTTGTGCCTTAGTCAAATTTAGTAATTTTATTTTCCACATTAGCAAGATGATTTGGATAGAAGTTAAATTGTGTGACATGGCCTTATCTTCTAGTTTACTTAGTAAATTCGAGTTATATGCTAGAAGTAAAGTAGAGTTGTGCATGTAGTGATTGCTAAAATTTAGCAATCCAGTTCAGTTATTTTCAGTAATTAGTTGAGTCAGTTGAAGGTTAGTTGAGTAGTAAAACTGTTGTTAACTCTATTATCTCTTGGTTAAAATAGCCAAATAGCTAAAAATATCCCAGACATGCATGGAATTCGAATTGAATTTTTGGAAGGGAGAAAAAGGCACATTGTAATTATCAATTGTATACTAGTTGAGTGTATAGGCTTGGCAATTAAGCAGGGGAATCATTTCGTGGTAATTGCGCAAACAATAGGAGAAACTTCCTATATTTTAGGATCTAATTTCCTCTAGGATTATACAAGGAAATAGGATCAAGTTGTGGCCTTGAATTGGATAAGTGTTGGCCAAAGTAGGACAGTCAGTAGGAGAACATGTTTACAATGCAAGTTGTGATTTAGGATCGAAGCAAGATATTATAATAGTTTCTCATTCTTATATGATTAATGAAAAGTAGCGGAGGGGTTTTTCCTAGTTGGGTTCCCCTGTAAATCATTGTGTTCTTGTGGTGTTTTAATGGTTGCATATCATTGTGTGTGTTTCTAAATTGTTATTTCCATTCTACATAATAGTAAAGGAAATTTGTAATCTCTTTTTTTCGGTTTGAATACATCAATAGTAGAAAATTTCTATTAATTTCTACACACATGGCCAACTCTATTACAATCTTAGTATTTGTCAATATTTGACTGTGAATGTGGAGAAGCAGGATATGGACCAAGTGAATACGAACCATCTTCAAGAAATCTAGCACTTCGAAACTGAATGGACTTGGAGTAGTCTGGAATATGAAAGGACACATCCTTATCATATCCAATACCAATTATATTTCTGTTGTTGACAATCTCTTTCTAAGGTGTGATATTGGGCTTGGGAAGTGCAACCTGAACTTTTGCATCTTTATGAAAAACTACTCCTGAGATGGGTTCAGTGATCTGATCAATTTATGGCTGCTAATGGGACACAACTTTAGATTCAAAAAGGGGATTTTTTTGAAAAAAAACAAGCTCAGAATGATGTATTTTCTATTATATCTCATCTTATTGTGGCTGTGATTCGAGTTGCAAAATCTCGATTTTGTCTTGTGCATTTTGTAGACAAGTCAAAATCTCAAAGAGAGTTTCCTTGTTGATTTTGACCATGTTGTTAACAACAAAGAGTATAAGATTGTTCAGTAACTTCAAAACTCCATCAACCATTTCCAAAAAATTTAAATTCAAAAGATGACAAGTGTTATATTCAACAAAAAACCCACTAGGTAGCAAAATCCGAAGAGAAATACAATGTTGGTTGCGAGGAAGTTAATGAAGCGTTTGACTCCACATGACAATTCAAAAAACAAAATCCTAAATACTTGAGCATGTTTCGTTCAATAATAGTGCCAAATCAAGGTGGAACAAAAAATAAACATTGGAGGAGAGATGTTGAATTTGAATTTGAAGTGAAATGGATATTTGGGGAGTCATTGTTGAATCTGAATTTGGGTCTCAGCAAGATTGGGAGTGCTATGATAAACTTTCGAAAGAGGGAATAATAAACTTCAGTTTATGCTTCTTCGGTTATTTTGGTGGTCTCCTACTTTCAACAACAGTCCCAGTTTAGCTACTGCTCTGAAATAATTATCAAGTTACAAATGAGAAATTAAAGGAAAGGGCTACCACGATGAAAAGCCAAAGTCAAAACTAAGCCCACAGTGATGGCCGACAGAAAGTGTGTTTATATGGGATTTACGATTGCAGACAATATTGTCTCCCCTAGGTTTGGTGGCTAACCTAGAATTGTAACAGAGAGACAAGGAATAAAATGCTTTTCATAGAGTAAATAGATGATGGTATGAAGCCTACCTAGAATCCTTCATGGGCTTCACTTCTTCTTTAGCTTGAATGCCCCAATTTCAGCTCTGGTTGCCAAAATTAGAACTTGCACACTCAGATGACACAGGACAAGAAACTACGAGATATATGCAATATCATCTACATGCTCTATTCAATAGATCAACATGGTATTGAAATATATGAAATAACAACATCACATATAGGAAAACAGAGAATTCTTTGCATTAATATAAATGGAAGGAGTTTACAACTATAAATAGGTGTTGATCTTGTCGAAGAGCTCCTCCAGGTTGACTTGTCCTTTCCTTGTCACAATGTGCACCTTCAATCACCCTAAATTCATGAAACGAAGGCTATCACCAGAGCATCATAAGGGTAAAATCACTCTCCAAAAGAAAACCCCTTGCATATGAAAGTTTGTAAATATATACAGGAGTGGGTTAAGTTGGGAGTTATTATCCAATTACTGATATGAGGTTTTAGATCCACCTTTAATGAGAGGATGGGATCAAAGGATAAGGGATGGAAACTCCAAAGTAGGGTAGGATAATATCTGGATGATTTATCTAAGGTAAATGGTTGTAACAAATTCTGGAAGCTTCTCGAATACGAGGCTTCCAAAATTTCTCTCTTTTTCCTGAATTTCTAGAACCAACGTAGGTGAAAAGGGCAGAAACTTATAGGTGATAAATGTAGGCCATAGTGGAGAACCTGGTTTTCAACGCTATACAACAAGAGGCCAGGGTGCGTTGGTCCTAAAACTGGCTCAGATGATGCAATTTCAGGTAAAAACTTTTGGAAATGAAAGGCACATGTTTAGGGCTTTGTGCAATGATGATGACAAGGGGAAATAGGATGTTTATTGATCCCATTAGGAGGTTGTTGACGATGTTGGATCCGCCAACATTCAGGGGATCTCCATAGTATGAAGTCCCAACTAGACCTCACATCGTTTGGTGTAGGAGTCTCATCTGGTATGATGGGTCGGTTGCCATTATCTTAAATATATGCCTTAGCTCTTGCTTGTTAGCACATGAGAGTGATATACTTGGTCTTCATGGTGAGTTCTTAGTGTAACTTGTGTCTACTTTCCTTCACTGTAGGGGGTGGGGGGGAGTGAAAGTGAATCTCTAGTCAAGAGGGAGTAGTCCCAACTCAAGTAGAGACACACACAACACAACAGGATCTGCACAACCTCTTTTGGAGTAGTCCACATGGATGCGGCAGTCACAAACACTAAGGTAAATGAATATCACGTACAACACCCAACAGAGTAGTCCACACGGATGCGACAATATTTATAAAAAATATACAAGAAACAATCTATCTAGTGTCCAACATAGTAGTCCACACGGACAAGAACACAATAGAAACCATTACAAAACATCTTCAACAATATATGCACTATAATAACCGAATTAGTTCAAATATCCTAGTACAAGTTAAGAAAACATGCATTACAAGTGTTGAAATAATAGTATTACAAATGAATACAACGAATGCATGAAAACGTGATAGCTTGTGACAGGCTTCTGAATTAAGCAAAAGTTTCAAGACACATTCATACACCATATATAACTAGGCCCAGTAGTGGAGCGTTGGAGCCATTGCTCGCTCCTCAAATAAAAGATTACAGACTCTCAAGGCTATGTGGGAGGAGACAAGGTGAAAAGTCTATTGCATGTACAAATGAGGTGGTATATATAGCCAAGGGTGAAACTAACCCTGGTGACTCTTCGACTTCCCTCATGTGTATTCGACTTACATGACTATTTGACTTACATGACTCTTCAAATTCATCCGTCGGTCTCTTAGTCTTCCATGTTACATTACATTGATTACAACAAGTATGACCCAAAGTAGTGAGGTGGCTAAGACGACTCATGACACAAATCAACATGACACTGCTGACATGAACATGTTGACTGTGGTGTCTGTGTCGAGCTACTATGATGTTGGGTGATGAGTATGCTCTTGGTGTACCATATCTTCACCTTTACATGACGAAGTGTGCGAGATCTTTGATGGTCTTGGTATTCGCCTAATGGTTCATGCATGTATATGTATCTCCTTCACTTGCTACTTGGTATGCTTCGCGTGTTCATCCAATCGCAAGCAAGTCTTCTAGCATGCGCTCCTTCTTCATCCCGTTCGTCATCGCACCATGTTTCATTCATGTACTTGCTTCTGCAATCACCCATGACGAGAGGACATCAAATCCAAAAATATCCTAATCTACCATGATGCATTTTTTTCCATGATCGATCTGGGTGACCAGGAGGGACGACAAGGTACTAAGACTGTGCAGAGCACATCTCAGGCTAGGATGCGAGACTCTGGGGCACTGTCAGGAAAAAATGTACAAAGGTCACTAGGAGGCTGATTTGAGCAGTTCGGGATAGTAGTGACATCTACAGGACAGGGCTCATCTGGGAGGAAGAATTGCGCAGTTTTTCTGGGGAGGAAGTTCGGGCAGTAGGAAGCATTGGTAGTCAAAACTATGCAATTTTCCAAAGGAAACCGGGATCAGGCTGCGGGAGCTGCTGGTCAAAACTTCACAGTTTTGGGAGATAGTCAAGGCAGGACATGACTGTGTAGTTTTCAGGCTGAGTGGAGTGTTAGGCAACAGAACAGTTTTCAGCAGGAGAGTAAAGTATCCTAGCAGCGGACTTCCTGACAAAACTGCACAATTTCCCAGGACAGTATAGTGAATGGTAGCAAAGTCGTGTCCCTCATGTCTACGCAGTTTCTATAGGTAGTGCAGGAAGGCAGGCTCGACAGCTATTGCATAGTTTTGGGGATGAGTGCATCCCTGGGACACACTCAAGTTAGATCTTCCGGTTGACGAGAACGAGGCTTGGTGGATGCTCTGGCAAGAAGCGCAGAATGGAATGGATTGTTGGACAACTTCTCTGCAATTCTGAGAGACAATCACCTGGCTTATTTCTAGAATTACCCAATGCAGGCTACCCGGAAGGACAACCTCAAACTCTACGCAATTCTGGGCAACAATGTAGGGTCTCTGAGGGTTGAGACTGTGTAGTGCAGCTCAGTGGAGGTCCGGTTGATGGAAGGTTGTGTGGTCAACATATTTTCACGAAAAATGGTTAAGTGTGTGAGCGAGCGAACTCATGTATCTATGACCTTGTGAACACACATTTAGCATGACTCGACGATAAGACACCTCAAACCAACAAGACAACATGTGGTCAGTGTGACCATCTAAAGTTGAGAGTGACAAGTGCGACACTTAAGATATGCCATTGAACTATCGTTGCGACACTTGTGCGACAATGTCTACAACTTTCTGTGTGGGTACAATGGTTGTTTACATAGTTAGAAAAAATCATTCACACAAAGACAAACCTTCGATATCACTAGAACAAGGTCACAAGCATGACATAGAAATCAGCATGCTAAAGACAACAGTTGGTCAAACAAGTGAAAAGGAAGCAAGACGTGTAGAGGAAACACTTGAAATGATTTTTGTGTTTGCACACATCCATGTTACTAAAGACATGATGATATGACAATTACAAGTAGTCCTACAAACTCAACTCAGAGATGTACTTTGAAAGGTGTTATGTACTTACCATACTTACCCTCAAGATGATCATGCATCCGATGGAGTTTGCATGTGGTCCTAATCTTTTTCCATCACTTAGTCTCTTAGTCCTTCTCCTCAACTCCTTGGGAGTGATCTTAGCTTGTCACCTTTTCCTGTAGTCACTTAAAGATAGATCAACGTAGTTTCAGCAGGCAGTGACTGCTACCGGAATGAGGCCCCGAGAGGCCCATCTGCGCAGTTTATGCATGCAAGACAAACAAGACATCTTGGAAAACATTGGGCAGTTTTGAGTCATAGGACACTACTGCAGGATGGGATCTTGGGAGGACACCTCTGCGCAGTTTCTAAGTGTAGTGCAACTTGGGCAGCTGAGAGGCAATACTGCAGTTTCTGTATGCAAGGCACGATTGCGGGATGGATTTAGGGAGGACACATCTGCGAGTATTTAGGTTGTAAGTTAGACTAAGTAGATGAGGGATAATATTGCGTAGTTTCTAATGAGCAGACACTATTGCGGGATGGGGTCCTGGGAGGACACCTCTACGTAGTTTCTTTATCCAAGGATGTTGGGCTACTCTCTGCATTTTTGGAGAGGAGTGCTAGCTGCCTGAATTCTCTATGCATTTTTGGAGAGTAGTGGTAGCTGCCTAACTTCTATATGCATTTTTGGAGAGCAATGCTCGCTGGATAGTTGAGGGATAATACTACATAGTTTCTGAAGGCAGCAGGTTCTGGCTAGGGAAGGACGCTTCAGGAAACCACTGCAAAATTTTGGATGCCAAGGGAGGTTGGGGTCTTTGGGAAATGCTTAGTCCCAAGATGCAAGGGAAAAAGCTTGAGGGTTGCAGAAGTAAGGTGCACAGTTCTGCGAAGCTAGATGAGGCTAGGTTTCTAGGGAAATTGTCTAAGTGTGAGATCAAGGAACATATCTATACACTGATAGCACTCAACTATGATTACATCCAAACACTTAGTGATACAACGTAAACCATCCAGTATTTACAAAACATGCTCTGCTTGATCCAACAACCTTTGCGACAAGAGTGTGTGAAGTGAGTGTGAAACATGTCTATGTAATGAAAACAACTCATACACACAAGATTTCCCTTGAAGCAAAACAACATTCCCTTTGCATGTTAAACAATAATCCCTATGCCCAAAGATGACACACACACTGCATAAAGATGAGAACCTGAGAAAATCTTAATATCAATGAGGGGGCTTGAGATCATCAGCTTACAACCAAGTGACCAAGGAACGATTGATCATAAGATCCAAGGTAGGCTCCGAAATTTGCATGCGAGCCAAAATTTTGGAGGGTGGTTGTAGCCGCTACAACATTGGTGACACACTGGTAGAACTCCTCTCTGTATGGACCTTGCTTCATGAAAAGTGAGTCTAACCCGTCCGGAAGTATTGTTCAATTCTTTGACCGTTATGGCTTAAGCACTCACTTGTGTGAAAGATATAGTCCCTACCATTCTCTTGATCGGTTAGCACACATTCGAAGCCAAGTAAACTAAGTTTTTTCGATTGGGATGAGGGGTATATAGATGCACAAGTAATATAAATTTCAAAGTCTTAGTTTCATCTCTAGTGTTGCTTCGTTTCTAGCAGGCATGGACAATACGTCGGTGGAGTCACACATGAACACAAGCATCACTTTGTTTCCAGCGAGCCTGGTCAGTACCCCGATAGAATTCCTTGAATCACCTCTGTATGCAGGAAGCCTTTCTCTACTTTCGCCTTATTTTATTTTTGCCACTTTTCAATTTTTCTTTTTTTTCACTTTGAAAGAACTATGCATAGGCACTTATTTATTTCAGAGGCAGAAGAGGGATCTCGAGTTATTGAAATTAGAAGAGGTTGTTCCTTCAGATAAGTATGTTATATATACCTCTTACATACTTTTTAAGGTTTTCCCCCTCACCTTACTCTACTTGACTGAGTTGACAAGGTTAACCAAAAGGACCGAATAGAGTAGGCGGTACTAGTTAACAGTGCAAGAGTTGTGTTTTCACCAAGTCTCGCTCTAAATAGAACGTGTTTTCCATCAAGGTATCATCGACTGAAGACAACAAGATCTTCATAAAGGGAGAGGACAACAAATAACCAGATGTTGATAGTTGTACAAGTCCTCTTAGATTTTCTTGGCTTGTCTCGAGAGACAAACACAGTTTAATGTGAGGCTAACCTACGATACACGCAAGCAAAGAAAGAAAAAAAAATAAGCAAGAAAACCAAACCAAGTCAGCAAGCAAACAAACATGCAAACCAAAAAGAAAAGTAAAGCAAGAAAAAAACACTACTCCTAGCCCTACGCTAAATAGTCATGGTTACGTGAAATGAAATTTCAAGTGAAGCCACCGTAGGCATTCTGAAATTGCAACCACAAAGATACAAGTGATTAAAATAGATAAAAAATAGTGTCCAAAAGAAAATACAAAAACTTGAAAATCTTGAACACGTGAGAGAATATCTTGCCTGTGGGCAGAAATATGTGTCACAACCACCCAACACACATACTTACCTCTTCGATGACTACCGTTTTCCAACAAACCTCAGAAGCCTCTTGCGAGTATGTGTTCATCTGCACCAAGCTTCTTAGCGAGCGTGAGGAAGGACTGAAGCTTGTTACTTACAACATGGCTCGCCAAGTAAGATTGTTCCAGTCATTCAATGATTGGATCATAAAATTCATGATGGTTGTTTTGAAAGACTCGTGATCTTTGAAAAGATGGATTTCTGATTCGAGAGAGGGGATCATGATGGGAATCTGGTATAGATAGATAGATCTTATCATTCTCGTCAATCATGTCCAGACAGTGAGGACCTACCATAGCCATCAGCGCAAGTTGAAGTGCCTCACCTCCTTGACAAAAGTTCGATGAGAAAGATGTTTCACAGTGAATATCATAGTGCATGAAGTGACTCTCATTGGATGTATTGTTGCAAAAATGATAAACTGCATGACAGTCACCCAAGATAGAAAAAAGATCAGACGAGTTGGTCGAGATGCTAGATTCCCAGTTTGTCATGAACAAAGAAAAATTTTGAACAATCTTGCGAACACTCTAAATGATGGAACCAAGTTCGTTATGTGCTAGATATGACAGAACACAAACCTAGAACTAGTGAAAAATTGTGCAGGAATCATGGTCATGACAAGAATGTAGAAAGGATTCCATCATTGTGAATGTGTGAAGCCAGCTGGGGTATGGTTAAATGAGAGGAACTTGGTTCACGTGATAGCCTGTGTGATTGTCATCACACAGGGAGATTGTTGGTGTGATGAGCAGATAAATTTGAAGTGCAAGATTCGCAAGGAACTGATCACGAGAGGGAAAATTCGATAAGTATGATTCCGAACAAAGATAGTCTTTGAGATGATCAACTTTACAGTTCCATGATTTCATGAGAGACAGACACTTCCAACCTGAATTGGACGTAAGAGAAGTGCATGAAGACGAACACCTCGTAACAGACTCATGGATTCGTTCATTAGTGAAAATTTGAAATATCACACATAAAATAGTAAACATTTTTTACACGAGAATCCACGTCAAGTGCAACCATGAAGATAGATGGATTATGCATGAGAAACCAGATCTGATTCGATTCGAGGGGCTTACCAGAGTCATGAGGTCCTGACATAACCATCAATAGACGTTGAAGTGCCTTGACTCCTTGGCACGTTCCGAAACTTTACAAAATTGAAAAATGGAATTTTGAGATGTGAAGCAGATCATGCATGGCTTGAGGATGGATATTTTTTTTATTTCAAAACAACTCTTAGGATGGCAGCCATCTATGTCACATGCTTCATAAAACATTTTAGCTTAAGCAAGCTGACTTAACGAGTTTTCTTCATTCAACATACAAGATGATGACGAGTGGGAAGAGTCCTGTGCATTCAGACTGTTTTCATCATGCACAGCCTCACTGCCTTGTGTCGATCGGGGAGATAACTTATCAGATGAAGAAACAAGAAAACTTAGATTATCTTCGACACATCTCAATGCACTGTGAATGGTAGGACACATGGACAAGCAGGGTAAAGAGGAAGTTTCGAAATGGATGTTTGCTTTGACCAGTGCGCATTCCAGATATGAGTTAGAGTGTACATGAGAGAACAACAAATCACATACTATGTTTGTCCATTCATCACAACATACAGAAGCATGGGAGTGATGACAACCCAAGACTGGAGGTTGATCGAAAGAATTAATTATGCATGATGTTTCACCAAGATTAACAGATTGAGAATTGATCAAGAATGTAAGCTCATTGTCTTAATGTGAACCATTTTGAAGAATAGAAGAGGAATTGATTGTGTCTTCATCTTTCTGCTCCTATGCCTATGTAATGAGATTGCCTTGCACATGACCGCAATCTGAACCAACAGCTTGAGAATCAAGAGTATGTGCACAACTAGCTTGTGAAGAAGATTGATCAAGCGAGTCATGGTACAAGGAGTCATGGCTTGTAGATGATGGAGGATGGTATAGATGCAGATCGGACTCAAGATTTGGGTTATGAACGGTGATGTCCTCTTGTGGAATGGAGGAATGAGTCTTCGCCACATAATTTCTTAGCCATTCTGGAATTTCCTCCATTGGAGCGAGATATGAATGAGAAGATGAATTGGAAACATGTTGTGCATATTTCTTAGCTTTGCAGTCACCACGAGGGAGCTCCCACTTTGGGACTGTAAAAGGAGGAGGACAAGGAACAAACAGTGTGTTGGGCTCCTCCTCTATAATATAAGGTGCCTCATGATCCATACGAGTTGGGGAAAAAAAAATTGGGAGGTTCAAGTTCATTGTATGAAGAGACACGAACTGAGCGATCGAACTCTTGTTTCAAGAAATCCTAGTTCAAAACTTTGTCTGGAATTTCACAGTAAAGGTGAAGGAATCGATCAGAAAAATTCTCAACTAATTTGTTGGGCTTCATTCTTAATATGTTGATTCTTCCACAAACATCTTGATAGTTATACTTACTGAAGGCTTGATGGAGCTCCTTGAGGAAAGGAATAAGGGAATGGATGAAATCAGGTGGCAGGGTATGAAATCATTAATTAGGATGACCTTAAAGGGTGAGGAAGAAAAGTGCGGACACAAGCTCTTCACTATCAATTTCATGAGATTTGCAAAAATGGAGAAAATTAGAAATGTGCTTGGTTATGGACATTATGTCCTCACTGTCAAACTTTAACAAGGACAAGTGATTGAGAAGCTCATCGGGGAGTGATAGTTAATTAGGGGAGGAATGGGAGAAACACCCCGGGAGCATGATTTGTGTAAGATCCATTTTGATAAGAGATTTGAACTAGATGCAATGGGCTCAACTTGTCATTTGGCCCTCCTTCTAGCACCAGAAATGTTGATGGTGTTGGGTACGCCAACATTCAGGGGATCTCCCCTATATGAAGTCCCAACTAGACCTCACACCGTTTGGTGTAGGAGTTCCATCCAGTACGATGGCCTGGTTTCCATTAGCTTAAAGATATGCCTTATCTCTTGCTTGTCAGCACATGAGAGTGATATAATTGGTCTTCAAAAAGTGAGGTACATGTCCCTGGTAAGTGCTTAGTGTAACTTGTGTCTAAGTTCCTTCACTGCAGAGGGGGAGGATGAAAGTGAGTCTCTAGTTGAGAGGGAGTAGTCCCAACTCAGGTAGAGACACACACAACACAACAGTATCTACATAGCCTCCAGCGGAGTAGTCCACACAGATGCAACAGTCACAAACATTAAGGTAAATGAATAGCACATACAAGACCCAACGGAGTATTCCACATGGATGCGATGGACATTATAACAAATATACAAGAATGAATCTGTCTAACGTCTGGTAGTGTAGTCCACACAGACGAGACAACAATAGCAACCATTACAACACATATTCAACAATATATGCATTGGAATAACCGAAGAAGTTCAACCATCCTAGTACAAGTTAAGCAAACATGCATTACAAGCATTTAAAGAATAGCCTTACAAACAAATACAATGCATGCTTGAAAACTTGTTGACCTATGACATGCTTCTGAATTAAGTGAAAGTTCCAAGACACAAGCTTCTGAATTAAGCAAAAGTTCCAAGACACATTCGTACACCATACATCACTAGCCCCGGTAGTGGAGCATTGGAGCCACTACTCGCTCCTCAAAGAAAATATTACAAACTCTCAAGTCTATGTGGGAGGAGCCAAGATGAAAAGTCTCTTACATGTACAAATGAAGGGGTATATATAGCCAAGGGTGAAACAAACCCTTGTGACTCTTCGACTTCCCTCATGATTGTTCAACTTACATGACTCTTTGACTTACATGACCCTTCAACTTCATCAGTGGGTCTCTTGGACTTCCACGTTACATTACATTGATTACAACAAGTATGGCCCAAAGTAGTGATGTGGCCGAGATGACTCATGACACAGCTCGACATGACACTGATGATAAGAACATGCTGACTGTGGTGTCTGTGTCGAGTTGTTGTGTTGCAGGGTGATGAGTATGCTCTTCGTGTATTATACCTTCACCTCCGCATGACGAAGTGTGCAGAGTCTTTGATGGTCTTGGTATTTACTTGATTCTTCATGCATGTGTATCTATATCCTTCGCTTGCTACTTGGTATTCTTCACATGTTCATCCAACCATGAGCAATTCTTCCATGATGTGCTCCTTCTTCACCCCATTCGTCATCGCACCATGTTCCATTCATGTACTTGCTTCTGCAATCACTCATGAACAGACAAAATCAAATCCAGAAATCTCCTAATCTACAATGATGCATTATTTTCCGTGATCATTTCAGGTGACTAGGAGGGAGGACAAGGTATTGAGACTGTGCAAAGCACAGCTGAGGCTGGGATGCAGGACTCCATGGCACTGTCGTGAAAAACTACGTAGAGGTTACTAGGAAGCTGATTTGAGCAATCTAGGATAGTAATGACATCTATGGGAGATGGCTCAGCTGGGATGTAGAACTACACAGCTTTTCTTGGGAGGCAGTGTGGGCAGCAGGAAGCACTGGCAATGAAAATTGTTCATTTTTCCGGAGGAGGCCGAGATCAGGCTGCGAGAGCTACTGGTCAGAACTACACAGTTCTAGGATAGAGTTAACGAAGGACATGAATACATAATTTCTGGGTTGAGTGGAATGTCGGGCATTAGGAGGACTATCAGTGAAAACTACACAGTTTTCAGCAAGAGAGCAGAGCAGGCCAGTAGGGAGGCTTCCTTGCAAAACTGTGCAATTTCCTGGCTTAGTGCAATGACATGCAGTAGAGGCATGTCCCTCATATCTGCGCAGTTTATGTAGGCAGTGCAAGTAGGCTGGCTAGCCAGCTATTGCATAGTTTTGGGGATGAGTGCAACCCTGGGTCACAACTCAAGTTAGATCTTCTAGTTGACTAGAGGGAGGCTTGGTGGATGGTCTTGCGAGAAGTGCAAACTGGAATGGCTTCTTGGACAAATTTTCACAGTTCTGGGAGACAGACAGTTCTCTCACTTCCAAAATTGTGCCATGCAAGCTGCCTGGGAGGACAACCTCAATCTATGTGCAGTTTTGAAAAAAATGTAGGCTCAGTAAGGGTTGAGACTGCATAATGTAGCTCAGTGAAGGTCCGGTTGATGCAAGGTTATCCGGTCGACAGATTTTTTAGAAAGATGGTTAAGTGTGTTGCTGGGTGTGGAGCCTGATTATCTTCTGTATTCAAAGGTATCGCCGCATTGGACCCCAGTTCATAATGGGGTGGCAACACCGCCCGTAAAATATTCACTACAGGGGGGGTCCAGGGGGGTGACTACGACCTTTGGGAGCCCCCCCTTGGCGGGGGGATCGGGGGCAGCGCCCCTGACGCTAAGAATATATGTAAAATTTTGTTGTAAAATGTCGTAATTTCGTAGTCAATCTGGGTCATTCATTAGGTAGAGATCTGATGGTAGAAGTTATGTTTAATTTATGGTTTTTTTCCCTAGAAGGCAACCCCTCACTATATATGAGGGAATTGTATTACTTTTGTTGGTATCTAATTGATGATGTCAATCAGAGTTCAATTTAATGTCAACCCGGGAAGGTAAACTTAGAAGTACTTATCTAAAATATATAGATCTAGAAATATTTCTAATTTGTTTGAGATCTTTTGGTTCTTTTACAAGAACACATTCATCAAGATCTCTTCCAACAGCTAAACAAACATAAATCTAACATTCGTCAAGATTCTAAGGCTCTCTTACAAGAACACATGAATTTTAGGATCTCCTCCAATATTAGAACATCTAACAAGAACTTAGAAGCTGAAATGAAACAAACCTAAATCTAATAATTGTATGAGGTCTTACGGTTCTCTTACAAGAACGCTTTCAAATAAGTCTCTTTCCAATATTAGAACATCTAACAAAACTTAAAAGCTGAAATCAAATAAAAACATAAATTAAATTATACCTAAAATAAATATGCAAGTGAGGCCATGGGGGCCCTCCATAACTCCACAAGCACACCACTTCAAAGGAGACTCAGATGTAGAGGAAAAATCAAAGTATGATTCTTTATTTCAAAATCTCCATTACAAACCAACTCTAAGATTACAGCTCTAGGCTTCTAAGATTAAATACTCCAAAATTCTAAGATTACCAAAAACTTACAAATGGAACTCTAAAAAAATTACAAATGGAGGAGATTGTACTCCTATTTATACAATGGGATGAGATGACAAACTCATAATGATGATCCACTAATCTCTCGTTAGTTCTATACATATCTCAAACATCTAGACACATAACCCCCTTTTGTCCTTGATCTTCTTCATGAGATCATGATCTTCTCCATGAGGTTTATCTTATCAAATCCGAATTTGATCATTCAAGGCCACATAAAGGTGTCTTGGAAGCTTCCTTGGCACCTACACATGTCACAAAAACAATCCAATTTCCATATATGAAGTAAAATATATTATTTTCTAATATTTAATCAAGAATTTCTCTTAAAAATGCTTAAAAATAAATAATATTTGGAAGATATAAATGAGACCCATTAATGGTGAACAATAGCGAAAATGAAGTGACATGGTGGTGAATAATGAGTGATATAATGGAAGCATAGGTGAAAAATGTATGGTATTGAGTGATATTTGTATGACATTTTGAAGCCCAAACATACTCCCCAACTGAAGCTCTTGCATGTCCTCATGCAAGCTACTACAATGACTTATTTGATTTGATTCTTAGATGAGCTTCCTTTTACAAGATGTTTGGTTCTTGTGTAACAACCATCTTTCAATCATGGACTTCCTTTTAACTTTGCACATCTTTGGATAACTTTTTATTTTTGCAAAGAATTTACATATTTTAATGATTGGTTCTTGTGTTACAATCATTATTTACTTTGTTGAGATCTCTTTTTAATGATTGGTTCTTGTGTTACAATCATTATTTACTTTGTTGAGATCAATCATTTTTAAGAAGTCATTTAATATGCTCATCATTTTGTAGTAGTTTTTATTGTGGGAAGACTATGTGGGTTAAGATGTAATATGAATGAGAGAAAGAAATGAAGTGTGCAATTCCCCCCCCCCCCCCCCCCCCCCCCAAATTGATGGTTTTTGGCAATTTTTAATGAGAAAGGGAATAGTGAAATAGTGGAATATTTCCCAAATATCATCATTTTAGCATCTAAAAAGAATTTCAAGATTAAAGGTTAGAAAAAAGTGGATGAATCATGCATGTTCAGCTGCTGCAATTCTGATCTGAAGCTTCTTCTGCAAGTTGTGGATGAAAGATGGATCTGTATTGTCGTATCTATCTGTTGTTGGATCTTTTGTTGGATAGTCTGATGAATCTGATGAGTCTGCTGAATATGGCTGAAAATGTATAAGGCTTGGAAGTTATACAAAATATAGAAGTTACATTCCCCCTCGCCTTATTTATTGACTTGTCCTCAAGTCATGACAAATTGAAAAACAATGAAAGGAAATCTACTTCATCTGCTACAAAATATGGGTCTTCAAGTCTTCAACACTCGATGGCACAAATCTTGCTATGTGAAGAAATGTCTTGTTGTTGAACATAACAAGAAGTTTTTGACTTAGTGGCCATTAATGAATGCCACTAGCCAACACGAGAGCTCCCACCATTGATTCCAATGGGAGTCTAGATGCCTAACACATCTTTGTAGGTACCAATAAATTTGTCGTGGTCGAGTCACCTACAAGATCCAACAAACAAGGGATATTAATGTACTCCCATTGTTCATTGGCAAGAGTACTTGCCATTAAGGCATGCAAGCCTCTAGGTGTTTTTACAAAGATAATTAGACTCTAGGACTTTGACTCAATGATATACATAGAAGCAAGGTTTCGTTGGCAGAAATAAAAGGGAAAGGAAATGACAAGGAAAATGAGAATGACAATAAGTGAGCTTCTTGGTTTTATTTTATGGGTTAGGGGTGAATGAAAAGAAGTAGATTTGACTGCATGATTGAAACTTGCTAGGAAAAAGAGATTTTGGCTTGCATTGAGGACTCATTGGGATTTACAATTTTACAAAGGGAAGAAAAGACTGGTTGTAATGAATATGGACTTATCCACATGATTCATCATAAAATTGATCTGTTGGAAGTCCAATTGTCGAAAAATTAGACTCCTTGAATGATCATCTGATTAACGCAAACCTGCAAAAACTTGGCATTCACAAAACATAAATATATCCAAGCAAAAGTGATCAATTTCTACTTGGTTTTTTATGCAAAAATTAAACACCAATGAAACAGATTTAAATAAAATCAAATGTATAAGTTAGCCCAATTCCATGAATTTTTACAAATCCATTTTCAAATATGAAATGAGTATAATTAATTCCCTTCTTATGTAACTTTTGTAAATAAAATTCAATTTTGTTGCAATTATGCAAATCCCGAACATAGTCAAAATTGTTTCATGATTTGTGTCGAGGATATCGAATTTCACATGTCGTCGATCTTGTATTTGCCAAAATCTGCATCATTTAAAAATTGCAAGATGTTAATACAGATGCGTCAAATAAAAATAAAAATAAAAATAAATTCAGAAAGAAAACTAATTATTACTTGTCGAAAGTTTCTTCATGTCGTGATTTTTTGTGCTTTGCCCATATACCATAACATCACCAACCCACAACATTACATATGAACAAATATCAAATGCTTGAATGGAGCGCATATACAAAGTCAATGCATATGCATAAGACATATGAACCAATTTACATTTAATATGTGAACCATTGTATGAAAGTGATTGTAAAAACAAATTTTCAACCTGCAATAAAGTGACCATGAAAGAAGTTACCAATGGTATCATGTCATTTTCAACCTTCAAAGACTTGTCAACTCACCAAAGAGAATGCATAAGCATATCATGTCAGAGAGAGTTTGCGCGATAGAAAAATGAGTCAGCTGCAACAAAATTGGATCAGAAGATAACTTAGCAACCCGATTTTGAAAAAAATGTGTTGATGGCTCTGACAAATCAGAAGCATGGAGAAAAAATTGTGTTACTGGAGCTGGCAGCTGCTGCGTTGAAGGATGTGGAAGATCTGAAGGCTGATGCAAACACTGTGTTGATGAATTTTCTAGTTTTGGAACATGTTGCAAAACTGAAACGAGCTACAAAGAATGTGTGGAAGGCAGATCTGGAATGTGTTGCAAATCTGAAGCTTGCTGCAACAACTACGTGGAAGGCAGATCTGGCAAATCTAACAAGTGTTGCACACACTACGTGGAAGCTAGATTTGGATCTGGCAACTGTGAAGAATGTTGCATGGATGGAAGATGAGCGGGATAAGCTGAATTATTTTGCATGGACGATGTTGCTGGTGAATTGGCAACCCACGACAGATAAATCAACAAAAAATTATATTTACTTATTTTCTAAAAAAAAACTAACACTAAAATGACTTTTTTTATTTTACAGCAATCAAACAAACAAATGTTCTTGAGAGACCAAGTGAGCGGAGAACAAACCCTTGACTACTATTTTAAAGCATAAATATGCTCCAAATTTTAATGGGTGAAATCGCAGAGATAAAAATGATTCAATAGCGGGAGTGCAAATCGCTCAAATCGAGCCAATAAATCTACATGAAAATCGCTTAAATCGCTCAAAATCTGCTTTAAAACTCGTAATTCTCTGCAAATCATTTTTCTTTAGGCAGTTGGTTGAACTCTAACTTTATTGCTAGAAGTTGAGTTCTCTTCAGTTTGTTGAATGCTATGAGAACGCAGTGCCATTGGTTCCAACTTCAATCCTTCACTGCATTTATTTGCCCTTGACCACTTTGATTTTGGTGTCAACTGAACTGAAACTTTTAGAGATTCCATCTTCTCACGACAGTATGGCAGTGTCGTTTTCCCGGTGGAGTATGCTTAAGTGGTGGATCCAAACACTGAAGATGGTAAGTTCGAGGGCAACGATCACAACAAGACAGGTTTCCACCAACATCACAAATGACGCATTCAAAATAATACCCATCCTCTTCTTTCTTTTTGGGCATAGGGTGATCGGGACCAGGAATCCTATTAGGTGATGCAGATAGCTCCTCAAGCAACCTTTGACAAAGGGCAGAATTATTTCTACTCCAATGAGCAGACTTTAAAGGAGGGTAGGATAACATAAGCGAATCTGGATTTCTGTCGACCAAATAGGAATGTTGTTTGGAAACTACTCAGTGTTGATAGGTAAATGCAGCGGTAAATTGACAATTTCTGACGCAGCCGAATAAGCTAAGAAATGAGAAATGTAGTTGTTAACTACTTCTTCATAAATTGTTATCAAATATCTCAGCGCAATCTTTTCCTCATTTTCTCATGGGTGGTGGACGATTTTATGGCTACACAATTTCTGCAAGATCTTTTGGTATTAAATAATATTTCTTTATTTTGTAAACCAAATTTTAACAACCATATTGAAAGACGATTTCTTGCTCAGATCTATGCCGATATGCAGGTTTGGAATGCACACTTTGATAATCCAATCGAATTTACAAACTTGATATCTATCCAATCGATTATTTTATGCAATGATTTTTTTTTTTTATTGAATACCATTAGTTTTGGTTCTACGACAGGCGTATTTTACAGTTCTGAAGCCATGGGCAAGTTCACAACCTCAAGAACCAGCTAGGTTTTCAATTAACACTCATCTACATCCTTCAAAATATTTTCTCATGCCATTGCCCTTGAACCAACAGATTCACATATTCTCTCTGATTGAGAAAGAAAGCCTCTTTTGTTTTTAATGCTCTCGGCCTTTTTATGTTTTGTTTTTTTCTTTCTTTGTGTTTTAATGAGTTTGTTGCCATGAGTACGTTGGTGGATCTTTTATGTTTTAATTGTTTTGTTTTTTTTTTTTAATGATTTTGTTTTGTTTTTATTTTTTAATTTGTTTTTAATGTTTTGCATTTTTTTATGGTTTGTATTTTATTATTTTATTTATTAATGTTTTGTTTTATTGTGGAAAAGATTTCTACGAGAGAAGATTTTTTATTAGGACTCAAACGATCGATAGCAGATTTGCAATTAAATTTCCCCCAAGATTTTTATTATATATATTTTTTAATAATTCATTAGATTTTCTGATCTTCCTGATCGCTCGAAGCGCAAGAAGAGAGCATACTAATCTTTTGATTTATTTTTATTTATGTAGGTTAGCGTGGATGGATAATAAATACAATCAAGATCTGTGATCAAACCTTGCATTATCTACACTCTTTCTGCAATGTTGCAGGGGCGTTTAGACTTTCGAAAGACAAAGATTTCCAATAATCAAGCTCCTGGCTTACCCGTGATACAGAAACAAGACATAGAAATGCGAAGATGAAGCAGCTCTTAGTGTGCCACTGAATTTATTCATGATGTTTTATTTTTATTTTCGAAAATAAGACTAAAAATTTCTAATGAGATTAAGACTAAAAACCTTTAATGAGAATGACTTCTAATGAATTCTAATGATATCTCTTTTTTATTTTTCTAATCTATTTTACTTATCTTGCTTGAAAGGTTTACTTATTTCCTAGGTAAATGAATGCTTCCAATGAAGCCATCTACGGATTAAAAGTTTGAACATGCTCACATCACGATTTAAAATTTTTACGTTATGTTTTATACGTATGTGAGTAACCTGTCTTAGAGTTGGCTCAAGGTTATTATCCTTGCTCTCCAAGAAGTACATGTTCAACATTGTCAAAGTCCTCATCTGTAGATGGATTAGTGAGAAATGGGGAGTTTAAAATAAAAATTGAATTTAAATTAACTATGTGCAAAAAAAAATTAAAAAAAAATTGCTCCAAACTTTGAACTCCTTTATGAACCTACTATCACAAAGTTCAACAAATTAGTCCATAAAAACAAATGCATAAAATAATTACTAAATCCTTCTAGTTGCACTTCCTTGTCAACGGCGTCAAAATGTTGGTATCTAATTGATGATGTCAATCAGAGTTCAATTTAATGTCAACTCGGGAAGATAAACTTAGAAGTACTTATTTAAAATATATAGATCTAGAAAGTTTTCTAATTTGTTCGAGATCTTCTGGTTCTTTTACAAGAACACATTCATCAAGATCTCTTCCAACAGCTAAACAAACATAAATCTAACATTCGTCAAGATTCTAAGGTTCTCTTACAAGAACACATGAATTTTAGGATCTCCTCCAATATTAGAACATCTAACAAAAACTTAGAAGCTGAAATGAAACAAACCTAAATCTAATAATTGTATGAGGTCTTACGGTTCTCTTACAAGAACACTTTCAAATAAGACTCTTTCCAATATTAGAACATCTAACAAAACTTAAAAGCTGAAATCAAACAAAAACATAAATTAAATTATACCTAAAATAAGTATGCAAGTGAGGCCATGGGGGCCCTCCATAACTCCACAAGCACACCACTTCAAAGGAGACTCAGATGTAGAGGCAAAATCAAAGTATGATTCTTTATTTCAAACTCTCCATTACAAACCAACTCTAAGATTACAACTCTAGGCTTCTAAGATTAAACACTCCAAAATTCTAAGATTACCAAAAACTCACAAATGGAACTCTAAAAAAATTACAAATGGAGGAGATTGTACTCCTATTTATACAATAGGATGAGATAACAAACTCATAATGATGATCCACTAATCTCTCCTTAGTTCTATACATCTCTCAACCATCTAGACACATAACGCCCTTTTGTCCTTGATCTTCTCCATGAGGTTTATCTTATCAAATCCGAATTTGATCATTCAAGGCCACATAAAGGTGTCTTGGAAGCTTCCTTGGCACCTACACATGTCACAAAAACAATCCACTTTCCATATATGAAGTAAAATATATTATTTTCTAATATTTAATCAAGAATTTCTCTTAAAAATGCTTAAAAATAAATAATATTTGGAAGATATAAATGAGACCCATTAATGGTTAACAATAGGGAAAATGAAGTGACATGGTGGTGAATAATGAGTGATATAATGGAAGCATAGGTGAAAAATGTATGGCAATGAGTGATATTTGTATGACATTTTGAAGCCTCTGAGTGAAAGAAGAGAGAGGATATTGAGAGCGAAGAGGGAATTACTGCAGATCTACTGTAGGTTGTATCTCTTTAGTTTGCTGGATAATATAAAAGAAAGGACTAGTTGTTTCTCCATGGATGTGGCCCAAACTGGGTGAACCACGTATATCTGTGTCTCTCTTGTTTTATGTGTTTTATGTGTTTATATTTCTGCAATATTTTATGTGTTCCATTGCTCTGTAATATATAATTCTCTAACAACTGGTATCAGAGCTGAAGGCCTTTTGGGTTGATAAACTCGCAGGAGAGAAGGGTTCCTGGTTCGAGTGGGAGCAATGGCGGAATATGGTAGGTTTAGGGTCGAAAAATTCAACGGCCAAAACTACTAGCTATGGAAGATGAAAATGGAAGATTATCTGTATCAGAGATATCTATACCAACCATTGAGCGGAAAGACAAAGAAGCCGACGAGTATGACAGACACAGAATGCGATATTCTCAACAGAAAAGCACTTGGAACAATACGATTGTGCCTAGCATCATCGGTAGTGTTTAATATTTCAAAGGAAACGACAACGGAGTGTTTAATGTCGACATTGGCCAAACTATATGAAAAATCCTCAGCCTCAAATAAGGTATTTCTTATGAAGCTTTTATTTAATATGAAGATGTCAGAAGGTGGATCTATTGCTGATCGTTTAAATGAGTTTAATACAGTTACCAGTCAGTTAAGTTCTGTAGGGGTAACTTTTGATGATGAAGTTAGGGTTTTGTTATTTCTATGCTCATTGCTAGAAAGTTGGAATGGTTTAGTTATGGCCATTAGTAACTCTGTCTCTGGATCTAGTACTTTAAATTTTGATGATGTTGTCGGTGCAATCCTTAGCGAGGAAATGCAACGGAAAAGCTCCGGTGAGACATCAGGTAATGCTTTGACTGTAGAGACTAGGGGAAGAAAAATGAAAAGAGGAAAGAGCCCTGGATATCGCAGTAAGTCAAGAAAAGATAGATCCAAGTCTAGATCGGGGATAGTGTGCTAGAAATGCGGGAAGAAAGAACACATGAAGAAAGACTGCAAGTCTCGAAAGGGAAAAGAAGGAGACGCGCAACAAGAAACTGATCATGAAGCGAATGTAACAGGTGATGTGTTGCAAAATGCTTTGATTCTTTCATTAGAAAATATTATTGATGCTTGGGTGGCAGATTCAGGGGCCTCATTCCATGCCACACCTGATAGGAAACATTTTTATGATTATGTTCAAGGAGATTTTGGACAGGACCAATTGGGTGACGATAAACGCTGTAAAATCATTAGAATGGGTACAATTTTCATAAAACAGCAAAATGGAAATCAGTGGCTATTGAAGGAGGTAAGGCATGTTCCAGATCTGAAGAAAAAATTGATTTCAATAGGGCAATTGGGAGGTGAATTTTGCGTAACTAATTTCACAGATAAAACCTGGAAGGTCACTAAAGGATCCCTGGTAATAGCAGAAGGAGGAAAGGTTGGTACATTATATTTATGCAATGGTATTTCTAATTTTGTTAATGCTTTAATCTCTACAGGAGAAGATACAAAATTGTGGCATTATAGGCTCGGGCACATGAGTGAGAAGGGGATGCATATTCTTCACTCAAGAAATTTGTTGCGAGGTTTGAATCATGTTGATTTAAAATTCTGTGAGAATTGTGTTTATGGAAAACAGAAGAGAGTCAGATTCCTTAGAGTTGGGAAAGAAAAGAAGAGCAAAGAATTAGAGCTTGTGCATACAGATGTATGGGGACCTGCTCAGGTATCATCTCTTGGTCTCTCTCGTTATTATGTTACTTTTATTGATGATGCAACCAAAAAAACCTGGATTTATTGTATTCAAAATAAATCTGATGTATTTTATACTTTCAAGAAGTGGAAAGCTTTGATTGAAAATGAGACAGGAAAAAGGTTGAAGTGTCTCAGATCAAACAATGGAGGTGAATATTGCAGCAAAGAGTTTGACAGGTATTGTTCAGAGAATGGTTCGCAGAGAGAAGACAGTTCCAGGAACACCACAAGAAAATGGTGTGTCAAAAAGGATGAACAAGACAATCATGGAGCATGTAAGGTGCATGAGATTACATGCAGGATTGCCTTTACAATTTTGGGTAGATTCTGTAGATACTGTTGTTTATCTAATAAACAGAGGGCCTTCAAGTTCCTTGGATGGTGGTATTCCAGAGGAGGCATGGACAGGTAAAAAGGTAAACTACTCTTTTTTAAATTCTTTTGGTTGTGAAGCCTTTGTCCACATTAATAAAGAAAATAGAACAAAGCTTGAGGCAAAATCAAAGAAATGTACCTTTATTGGATATGGTGTTAATAATTTTGGTTGTCGCTTTTATGATTATGAAAAACACAAAATCATTAGGAGCAGAGATGTCATATTCAATGAAAAGGTTTTGTATAAGGATCAACTATAGGAAAAGAAACAAGAAAAAGAAAACAGAGAATACACAGTGCTTGATGAGATCACAGAAAAAGTGATGGTGCTTGAAAATCATAATGATCAACAATTAGAACAACAACAACAAGCACCTCAAACACCTGAAAGTGGTGTTATAAGATCTACCAGGATAAGTAGACCCCTTGAACGATACTCTCCTTCATTATATTATGTATTGTTGACTAATTCTGGTGAACCTGAATGTTATGAAGAAGCAGCGCAGGTAGAAATGAGGAACAAGTGGGAGCAAGCCATGAAAGAAGAGATGGACACCTTAGCACATAACCAGACTTGGGACTTAGTCAGGTTGCCTGCAGGGAAAACAACATTAAGGATTAAATGGGTTTACAAGTTCAAGGAAGAAGATGAAGGTAGAAAAAGGTATAAAGCCAGACTTGTGGTGAAAGGGTTTGCACAGAAAAAGGGTATAGACTTTGATGAGATATTTTCTCTTGTTGTTAAAATGATTTCAATCAAAACTATTTTAAGTTTAGTAGTAGCTGAAGATTTGCATCTTGAGCTGTTAGATGTAGAGACAGCCTTTCTCCATGGGGATTTGGAGGAAGAGATATATATAGAGCAGCCATAAGGATATGAGGTAAAAGGGAAGGAGAAACTAGTGTGCAGGTTGAAGAAGAGCTTGTATGGCTTAAAATAGGCTCCAAGGTAGTGGTATCTAAAATTTGACAAGTTTATGTCTGAACAAGGTTATACTAGATGTCACTCTGATCATTGTGTTTATCTCAAAAGGTAAAATGATGGCAGCTATATTATATTTTAATTGTATGTAGATGACATGCTTGTTGCAGGTTCTAACATGCAAGAAATAAATGTGCTCAAAAGAAAATTGGCAAACTCATTTGCAATGAAGGATTTGGGTGCTGCAAAACAAATCCTTGGTATGAGAATGACTAGAGATAGGAAGAATCACAAATTAACATTGTCTCAACGTGAGTACATAGAAGAGGTGTTGAAAAGGTTTAATATGCAGAATGCAAAACCAGTTAGTATACCTTTGGCTAGCCATTTCAAATTAAGTAAGGAGGAGTGTCCCAAGACTCAGGAAGAAATGGCTCATATGTCTAAAGTTCCATATGCATTACTAGTTGGAAGCTTAATGTATGCAATGGTCTGCACAAGGCCTGATATTGCACATGCAATGGGAGTTGTAAGAAGGTACATGAACAATCCAAGAAAAGAACATTGGATGGTGGTGAAGTGGATTCTCAGGTATTTCAGAGGTACCACAAATCAAGCATTATGCTTTGGTGGTTCAAACATTGTTCTATAGGGATATGTTGATGTAGATATGGCAGCTGATAGAGATAACAGGAGAAGCACAACAAGGTATGTGTTTACTGTAGGTGGAACAACTGTCAATTGGGTCTCAAAATTGCAAAGTGTTGTTGCACTCTCAACAATAGAAGAAGAGTATGTTGTTGCTACAGAGGCTAGTAAAGAAATGATTTGGTTACAAAGGTTTCTAGATGAATTGGGTAAGATGCAAGAGTTGGGCAAGTTATACAGTGACAACGAGAGTGCCATACATCTTGCAAGGAGCTCTACATTTCATTCCAAGACAAAACATATATAGTGCAAGTACCATTTCATACGGTCAACGTTGGAAGATGGACAGTTGAAGCTGGAAAAGATACACACTAGCCATAATCCTACAGATATGTTAACAAAAGTTGTAACTAGGGAGAAATTGAGAATCTGCTCAGTTTCAATTAGTCTTCAAGTATGATGAAGAAGATGAGAAATAACCAGGTCCAAAGTGGAGTCATTGTCCAGCAAATGAAGCAGCAATGGAGTTGCTATAATCACTCTCCAAGTGGGAGATTGTTGGGTGTGGAACCTGATTATCTTCTGTATTCAAAGGTATCGCCGCATTGGACCCCAGTTCGTAATGGGATGGCAATGTTGCCCATAAAACTGCCTTGTAAAATGTTGTAATTTCGTAGTCAATCTGGGTCGTTGATTAGGCGAAGATCTGATGATAGAAGTTATGTTTAATTTAGAGTTTTTTTCTCTAGGAGGCAACCCCTCACTATATATGAGGGAATTTTATTGCGTATGTGCATATCGGTATTCTGAGTGAAAGAAGAGAGAGGAGATTGAGAGCGAAGAGGGAATTACAGTGTATCTGCTGCAAGTTGTATCTCTTTAGTTTGTTGGATAATATAAAAGGAAGGATTGGATAATATAAAAGGAAGGACACCTCTACACAGTTTATGGATGTAGGGCAGCCAGACTGCTCTACGCATTTCTAGAGAGAAGTGTTGGCTTCTTGACTGCTCTGCGCATTTCTGGAGTGTAGTGTTGGCTGCCCGGATGCTCTACGTACTTATGGAGAGCAGTGCTAGTTGGGCAGTTGAGGGACAATCCTACGTGGTTTCTGAAGACAGCGGGTTCCGGCTAGGGAAGGACACTGCAGGAAACCACTGCACAGTTTTGGATGCCAAGGGAGGCTGGGGTCTCTACGCATTGCACAGTCGCAGGAGGAAAGGGAAAAATTTTGAGGGTTGTAGGAGAAAAATGAACAGTTCTAGGAAGTTGGACGAGGCTAGGTTGCTCGGGAAATTGGCTAAGTGTGAGATCAGGCAACAAATGTAAACCGTGATAGGACTCGACTGTGATCAAACTCGAACACTTAGTGATACAACATAGACCATCAAGTATTTATAAAACATACTCTGCTTGATGAAACAATAGTACGTGAAGTGAGTGTGAAACATGTCTATGTATTGAAACTAATTCATACGCACAAGATTTCCCTTGAAGCAAAATAATATTCCCTTTGCATGAAAAACAACAATCCCTATGCCCAAATATGACACATACTGCATAAAGATGAGAATGTGAACAAATATTAAGATCAAGGAGGGGGCTTGAGATCATCATCTTACCAACAAGTGACCAAGGAGTGATCGATCACATGATCCAAGGTAGGCTCTGAAATTTGCATGCAAGCCAAAATTTTTGAGGGTGGTCGTAGCCGCTACAACATTGGTGACATATTGGTAGAATTCTAGCTCTCTGTATGGATCTTGCTTCATGAAAAGCGTGTCTAACCCTTCTGGAAGTATTGTTCAATTATTTTATCGTCATGGCTTAATCACTTGCTTGGGTGAAAGATATAGTCCCTACCATTCTCTCGATCGATTAGCACACATTTCAAGCCAAGTCAACTAAGTTGTTTCGATTGGGATGAGGGGTATATAGATGCACAACTAATATAAATGTCAGTCTTAGTTTCATCTCTAGTGTTGCTCCACTGCTAGCAGGCCTCGACATTACCCCAATGGAGTCATAAAGGAACAAAAACATTGCTCCACTTCCAGCGAGCCTGGACAGTACCCCGACAGAGTTACTTGCATCACCTCTCTATGCAGGAAGCCTTTCCTTCTTTTGCCTTATTTTATTTTTTCCTTTTTTCATTTTTCATTTTTTTCATTTTCAAAGAACTATACATAGGCACTTATTTATTTCAAAGGTGGAATAGGGATCCCAAATTATTGAAAGCAGAAGAGGTTGTTCCTTCAGAAAAATATGTTATACATACCTCTGACATACTTGTTAAAGCTCCCCCCCTCACCTTACTCTACTTGACTGAGTTGAAAAGGGTTAAGCCAAAGGACCGAATAAAGTAGTCGGTACTACTTAATAGTGCAAGCGTTGTGTTTTAACCAAGACTCACTCTGAATAGAACATATTTTCCATCAGGGTATCACCAACTAAACACAACAAGCTCTTCATAAATATAGAGGACAATAGATAACGAGATGTTGATAGTTGTACAAGTCCTCTTAGACTTTCTCGGCTTGTCTCGAGAGCCAAACATAGTTTCATGTGAGGCTAACCTACGGATACAAGCAAGAAAAGAAAGAAAAATTAAAAATTAAAGCGAAAGAAAAACAAGTAATAAAAGCAAGCAAGCAAGCAAACCAACCCAAGTCAGGAAGAAAACGAACATGCAAACCAAAAAGAAAAGCAAAGCAAGAAATAAAACACTACTCCTACCGCTATGCTAAATAGTTGGGGTTCTGTGAAATGAAATTATCAATGAAGTCACCATAGGCATTCCCAACCTGCAACCACAAAGATACAAGCAATTAAAATAGATAAAAAATTGCGTGCAACAAAAAATACAAAAACTTGACAATCTTGCACACGAGAGACAAGCTCTTGCCTGTGGGAAAAAATATGTGTCACAACCACCCAATACACATTCTTACCTCTTTGATGACTAGCGTTTTTAAACAAACCTCAAAAGCCTCTTGTTAGTGTGTGTTCATCTGCACCAAGCTTCTTAGAGAGCACGAGGAAGGACTAAATCTTGTGACTTAAAACATGACTCGCCAAGTAAGATTTTCTAGCCATTCGGTGATTAGATCATAAAATTCGTGATGGTTATTTTTAAAGACTCGTGATCTTTGAAAAGATGAATTTTTGATACGAGAGAGGGGATCACGATGGGAATCTAGTATGGATAGATAGATCTGATCATTCTCGCTAGTCATTTCAAAGTAGTGAGGACCTAACATAGCCATTAGCACAGGCTAAAGTGCCTCACCTGCTTGATATAAGTATGAGGAGAAATATGTTACACGGTGAAGATCATAGTGTGCGAAGTGACTATCATTGGATGTATTGTTGGTCGAGATACCAAATTCTCAGTTTGACATGAACAAAGGAAATTTTTGGACTGTTAGAAAATTATATATTACAGAGCAATGTAACACACAAAATATTGCATGAATATAAACACATAAAACACATAAAACTAGAGAGACACAGATATACGTGGTTCACCCAGTTTGGGCTACATCCACCCAGAACAGCTAGTCCTTCCTTTCCGTTATCCAGCAAAATGAAGAGACACAACCTACAACAGATCCATTGTAATATCCTTCATTTTCTCTCATAGTCTTGCCTCTCTATTTCTCGCTCAGAGAATACACATCTATATCACAACCTCAATACAATACCCTCATACAAAGAGATGGGTTGCCTTCTAGGGAAAAAAACCCTAAACTAAACATAAGTTCTACCGTCAGATCATCTGCCTAATGAACAACCCAGATTGACTAGAAATTACTATACTTTTACAAGGCAATTTTACATCTCTTTTCAGCGCCCCCGAAACGCTCGCCGGGGGACCGCTGGCCCCCGAACCCCCCAGCTAGGGAGGATCAGCCCCCCCGAACCCCCGCAGGGGGGGAAAAGTCCCCTCTGCACCCCCCCCGCATGGAGGGGTGTACAAACTTCATGGGGTATACATCCGGCTGAAACAAAGACCTCTAAATAATCATGCTCCACACCCAACAATCTCCCACTTGGAGAATGATCGTAGCAACTCCACCGCTGCTTCATTTGCTGGACAATGACTCCTCTTTGGACCTGCCTGTTTCTCATCTTCATCATCATCCTTGAAGACCAATTGAAACTGAGCATATTCTCAGTTTTGCCCTGATTACAACTTTTGTTAGCATATCTGCAGGATTCTGGCTAGTGTGTATCTTTTCCAGCTTCAACTCTCCATCTTCCAACACTGATCGTATGAAATGGTATTTGAGTTGTATGTGTTTAGTCCTGGAATGAAATGTTGATTTCTTTGAAAGATGAATGGCACTTTGGCTATCACTGTATAATGTGCCCATATCATGCTTCTTACCAAATTCACCCATAAACCTTTGTAACCAAATCATTTCTTTACTAGCCTCTGTAGCAGCAACATACTCTGCTTCTGTTGTTGAAAGTGCAACAACACTTTGGATTTTTGAAACCCAACTAACAGCTATTCCACCTACAGTAAATACATATCTTGTAGTGCTCCTCCTGTTATCTTTGTCACCTGTCATATCTGCATCAACATATCCCTGTAGAGAAATGTTTGAACCACCAAAGCATAATGTTTGATTTGTGGTACCTTTCAAATATCTGAGAATCCATTTCACTGCCATCCAATGTTCCTTTCCTGGATTGTTCATGTACCTGCTTACAACTCCCACTACATGTGCAATATCAGGCCTTGTGCAGACCATTGCATACATTAAGCTTCCAACTGCTGATGCATATGGAACTTTAGACATATAATCCATGTCTTCTTGGGTCTTTGGGCACATTTCCTTACTAAGTTTGAAATGGCTAGCAAAAGGTGTACTAACTAGTTTTACATTGTGCATATTAAATCTCTTCAACACCTTTTGTATGTACTCATTCTGAGACAATGTTAATTTGCGATTTTTCCTGTCTCTAGTTATTCTCATACCAAGGATTTGTTTTGCAGCTTCCGAATCCTTAATTGAAAATGAATTTGCCAATTTTCTTTTGAGCACATTTATTTCCTGCATGTTAGACCCTGCAACAGGCATGTCATCTACATACAATAGCAATATAATATAGTTTCCATCATTTTGTTTTTTCAGATAAACACAATGATCAAAGTGACAACTAGTATAACCTTGTTCAGACATAAACTTGTCAAATTTTTAGATACCACTGCCTTGGAGCCTGTTTTAAGCCATACAAGCTCTTCTTCAACCTGCACACTAGTTTCTCCTTCCCTTTCACCTCATATCCTTGTGGCTGCTGCACATATATCTCTTCTTCCAAATCCCCATGGAGAAAGGTTGTCTTTACATCTAACTGCTCAAGATGCAAATCTTCAGCTGCTATTAGGCTTAAAATAGTTCTGATTGAAGTCATTATAACAACATGAGAAAATATTTCATCAAAATCAATACCTTTCTTCTATGCAAACCCCTTCACCACAAGTCTAGCTTTGCACCTTTGTTTTCATCCATCTTCTTCCTTTAGCCTGTAAACCCATTTATTCTTCAATGTAGTTTTTCCTACAAGCAACCTGACTAAGTCCTAAGTCTGGTTATGCATTAAGGAGTCCATCTCTTCTTCCATGGCTAGCTTCCACTTCTTCCTACTTTCAACCTGCACTGCTTCTTCATAACATTCGGGTTCACCAGAACCAGTCAACAATAAATAATATAATGAAGGAGAGTATCATTCAAGGGGTATACTTATCCTGGTAGATCTTCTAACACCACTTTCAGGTGTTTGGGGTGCCTGTTGCTGTTGTTGTGGTTGTTGATTATTATTATTTTTAGGCACCTTTACTTTTTCAGTGATCTCATCAAGAACTGTGTATTCCTTGTTTTCTTTTTCATGTTTCTTTTCCTACAACTGATTCTTATACAAGACCTTTTCATTGAATATTATATCTCTGCTCCTAATGATTTTGTGATTTTCGTAATCATATAAGCGATAGCCAAAATCATTAACACCATATCCAATAAAGGTACATTTCTTTGACTTTGCCTCAAGCTTTGTTCTATTTTCTTTATTAATATGAACAAAGGCCTCAAAACCAAAAGGCTTTAAAAAAGAGTAGTTTGCCTTTTTACCTGTCCATGCTTCCTCTGGAACACCACCATTCAAGGAACTTGAAGGCCCTCTGTTTATTAGATAAACAACAATATCTACAACATCTGTCCAAAATTGTAAAGGCAATCCTTCATGCAATCTCATGCACCTTGCACACTCCATGATTGTTCTGTTCATCCTTTCTGACACACCATTTTCTTGCGGTGTTCTTAGAACTATCTTCTCTTTCCGAATTCCATACTCTGAACAGTACCTATCAGACTCTTTGCTGCAATATTCACCTCCATTGTCTGATCTCAGACACTTCAATTTCTTTCATGTCTCAATCTCAACCAAAGCTTTCCATTTCTTGAAAGTATCGAATACATCATATTTATTCTTAATACAATAAATCCAAGTTTTTCTAGTTGCATAATCAATAAAAGTAACATAATAACGGGAGCCACTGAGAGATGATACTTGAGCAGGTCCCCATACATCTGTATGTACAAGCTCTAGTTTTTCCCTCTTCTTTTCTTTCCCAACTCTGAGAATCTGACTCTCTTCTGTTTTCCATAAATGTGATTCTCATAGAAGTCCAAATCAACATTCTTCAAACTCGGCAACAAATTCCTTGAGTGAAGAATCTTCAACCCCTTCTCACTCATGTGTCCGAGCCTATGATGCCATAATGTTGCATCTGCTCCTTTGGAAGTTGAAGCATTAACAGAGTTAGAAATACCATTGCATAAATACAATGTACCAACCTTTTCGCCTTTTGCTATTACCAGGGCTCCTTTGGTGGCCTTCCAAGCTTTATCTATGAAAGTTGTCACACAACCTTCACCGCTTAACTGCCCCATTGAAATTAGATTTTTCTTCAGATCTGTAACATGCCTTACCTCCTTTAGTAGCCACTGATTTCCATTTTTCCATTTTACAAGAACCTTACCCATTCCAACAATTTTACAGGGTTTATCATCACCCAAATAGACTTGTCCAAAATCTTCTTGAACATAGTCATGAAAATATTTCTTATTAGGTGTGGCATGGAATGAGGCCCCTGAATCTACCACCCAAGAATCAGTGATATTTTCAAAAGAAAGAATCAAAGCAACTTGTAACACCTCACTTGTCACATTTGCTTCATGATTTTTTTCTTGTTGTGCATCTCCTTCTTTTCCCTTCCGAGATCTACAGTCTTCCTTTGGGTGTCCTTTCTTTCCGCATTTCCAGCACACTATCCCCGATCTGAACTTGGATCTGTATTTCTTTGATTTACTGTGATATCTTGAGCTCTTTCCTCTTTCCATTTTTCTTCCCCTAGACTCTTCAATCAAAGCATTACCCGATGTCTCACCAGAGCTTTTCCGTCGCATTTTCTCGCTAAGGATAGCACTGAAAACATCATCAAACTCTAAAGTACTAGATCCAAAAACAGAGTTACTAATGGCCATTACTAAACCATTCCAACTTTCTCGCAATGAGCACAAGAATAACAGATCTCTAACTTCATCATCAAAGTTTACCCCTACAGAACTTAACTAACTTGTAACAGTATTAAAATCATTTAAATGGTCTGCAACAGATCCACCTTCCAACATCTTCATATTAAATAATCGTTTCATAATTAATACCTTGTTTGAGGCCGAGGGTTTTTCATATAGTTTCGCCAATGCCTTAATCAAACCCTCTGTCGTTATTTCCTTCAAATGTTGAAGCTGACCGACACTGCGAGGCACAACCATACTATTCTGAGTGCCTTTCTATCGAGAAGGTTCCATTCTTCATCTATCATACCCATCGGCATCTTTGTTTTTCCGCCTAATGGTAGGTATAGATCTTTCTGATACAGATAATCTTCCATTTTCATCTTCCACAGCGAGAAGTTTTGGCTGTTAAATTTATCGACCCTAAAATTACCATCTTCCGCCATTTCTCCCACTCAACCCAGGAACCCTTCTCTCCTACGAGTTTGTCAGCCAAATAGACCTTCGGCTTTGATACCAACTGTTAGAAAATTATATATTACAAAGCAATGGAACACATAGAATATTGCATAAATACAAACAAAGAAAACACATAAAACCAGAGAGACACAGATATACGTGGTTCACCTAGTTTGGGCTACATCCACCCCCGAACAGCCAGTCCTTCCTTTCTATTATCCAGTAAAATGAAGAGACACAACCTACAGCAGATCCGTTGTGATATCCTCTGTTTTCTCTCACAGTCTCGCTTCTCTGTTTCTCACTCGGAGAATACACATCTATATCACAGCCTCAATACAATACCCTCATAAAAAGAGAGGGTTTGCCTTCTAGGGCGAAAAACCCTAAACTAAACATAAGTTCTACCATCAGATCATCTGCCTAATGAACAACCCAGATTCACTAGAAATTACTATACTTTTACAAAGCAATTTTACCTTTGTTTTTAGCTTCGAGGGTGCTGCCCCTGAAACCCTCGCCGGGAGGGGTGTACAAACTTCCTGGGGTATACATCCGTCTGAGACAAAGACCTCTAAATAATCATGCTCCACACCCAACATGAACAATCTTGCGAACGCTATGCGCTAGATATGACAAAACACTCACCTACAACCTGGTGAAAATTTGTGCAGACATCATAGTCATCATGGGAATGTAGAAAGGATGCCAGCACTATGAATGTGTGAAGCCAGTTTGGGTATGGTGAAATGAGAGGAACTTGATTCGCGTGATAGCCTATGCGCTCGTCATCACACAGGGAGATTGTTGGTGTGATAAGCGAGTAGATTTGAAGTGCAAGATTTGCAAGAAGACCAAGGAGTTGATCACGAGAGGGAAAATAAGTATGATTTCAGATAAAGATAGTCTTTGAGATGATCAGATTTATAGTTCCATCATTGCATGAGAGATGGAAACTCCTAACCCGAATTGGATGTAAGATAAGTGCATGAAGATGGACATGCTGTAACAAACTCGTGGATTCCATTAATAGTGAAAAATCGAAATTTTGAAATATCACACTCGGAATAGTAAACATTTTTTACACGGGGATCAACGTCGAGTGCAACCATGCAAATAGACGGATTGTGCATGAGGAACCAGATCTGATTTGGTTCGAGGGGCTTACCAGAGTCGCGAGGTCTTGACATAACCATCAACAGACATTGAAGTGCCTAGGGATAGTATGGGGTACAGAGGGAGGTACCCAAGGGAATAGTGTAATAATGGGATGGGCCATAGTTAAAAATAAAGTGGTTAACCCGCATCATGTAAGGGACCACAAGTAGTTAGCAATAATGTGGTAAGCCCATGGTATTAGATGTGTGGTATTGAGAGAACCATGGTGAAGACCCATGGTATTGTATGTATGATTCCTATATAGAGGCTAGAGACTCCCCATTTAGAGGTGTTAAGGAATATTGTATGGACAAACATATGGCTTGTGGAGTGTTCTCTTTCCTTAAGGAGTGATTGTATGGAGTTGCCCTACCTTAATGGTTTTGATATTAATAAAGATATGAAGTTTATATCTTATATTATGTTATTTCCTGGGAATATTCGGTATTTTTATTATATTTTCATATCATTTCTATAACAAGTGGTATCAGAGCACTTTCTTGGGCAAATCAGAGAATTTTTATTTTTATTTCTTTTACAGGAATTTTTGGGGTAGTGAGTTTGTAGATCAGATCTGTAAATTCCGGTGAAAATTTTGAAGAAAAACTTACAGATCTAGATTCTTTGTGAAAAAATATCCAATTTCAAAACAAAAAAAATCGGCTGAATCAGAGTCTGGATGAGGGAAATATCACTGATTTAAAAATCAGCTGTGTTGCAGAAATGTTTTGATGAAAATTTGTGGACGGCAGATCTCCAGTTAATTTTTATCATTTTTGTGGTGAATTTTGAGAAAATAATCACAGATCTTAGATCCTCTTGAAAAATTACCCAGTTAAAAAAAAAATTCGTTTGAATCGGAGTCCGAATGAGGGAGATATCGTTGATTTAAAATCAGCTCCTTTTTTTCATATTTTTTTGTGACAGCGAGACACTTGCAACACAAATATGAAATTCGAGTGCATAGATCGGGATTTATATCACATGGGAAGATGAAGAATGGTTATTCCATTTCTGAAAACAGGTCATAATAAGGATTCTGAGCAATATTGACTTAACTGTGGCCATTTCAAATTTTCGCCAAGTAAGTGATTTTTTTTCAAAACCCTCTTCATGGCTTCTAGCAAGGAATTTTTTACAGGGAAAGATAATGGTCCTACTATTGAAGAATTCATAAAAGACCTTAAGAAAACCTCTCCAAAATGTTGGACATATTTTGTATGGCTTTGGCTGAAAGATGAGGCTGCCATATGGTGGAACTCACTTGACAGAAAGAAGTTGTCCAAACTTTCGGATGAAGAATTTGAAAAACTCCTTTTGGACAAATGGTCTAATACTACACAATAGGAGAATGAAACATGGAAAGGGTTATTTTCTAATGATATCTCCTTATTACAGGTTCATGGATGTATTCAGAAAGAGAAGATAATTGTGTCTATCAATCCTAATAGCAAGCATAATTTTATTAATGTTCATTTGGCTAAAAGACTGCAAGTCCCAACCAAACAAATGGAGCACACATAGGTTAATAATGAGCAAGTGCAAGTTTATAAAGATTTGAAGATTTCTATGGATAAGTATGTATTGCATTCTGATTTTTATGCCTCAGATATGGATAATGTGGATGTTGTTTTGGGATACCCTTGGATGCAATCTGTTGGTACTATCAATATTAATGTGCAGAAGAAATTCCTGAAGCTTTGGTATAAAAAGAAGAAAATTACATTACAGGATATTTCCATCAATAAACAGGTAGAGTCCAAGGAGGATGAAGCAGAAGATGTTGCAGGTAATGACACATCATATGAGGAAACTGTGGTTGAAGTAATTCTTGGCCATGGAATCCCCCCAAGGAATGTTTTTGGGCTCAAAGCCCAAGTTTTGACTTAATTGTGTTGTAAAGCTCCGCGAATTGTGGGTACGGAAGTATGTTAGAGTCACAGGGTTGTATGCAATGGTTTTTTAATGTAATGTCGGCCTACCCATGGTCCGTGGACCATGGGATTGTATAAATAGAGCAAGGCTCTAAGTGTAAAAGATAGTGAATAAGTAGTAGAGGAGCAAGAGTCTAAGTGACTAACCCATGGTCCGTGGACCATGGGATTGTATAAATAGAGCAAGGCTTTAAGTGTAAAAGATAGCGAATAAGTAGTGGAGGAGCAAGAATCTAAGTGACTAAGTGTAAAGTGTATCTTTGCATCATAGGGTAGGAGAAGGCTCTGCAGCTAAGTGCAGAGAGGCCTAGTAGTCTGTAGCTGAGTGCGTAAACCCCTGCAGTGGAGTGCGTAGGGTGGAGTCGATTTTGTAACTGAGGAAGAAATTAATAAAGAGAATTTTTATCATAATTCTGTGTATCTGTTCTTGGGTTAATGCATGTTTGATGTGATTTGAAAATATATTGTTTATTTACTGTGCTCACCTGTATGAATGGTTTATATTGTTAAGTATACTTAAAGCATGCAAATAGGCTAAGATAATCAACTAATATTGAAATATCAGTAAATTCTTGGGTAATAACACAGAAGCACAATGTTCATCCCTTGAGTAGGGCTGTACGAAGGCAGTATCTTAGGCTGCGAGGTGCGGTAAAGTGCACAAAGCGACTTGTGGACAGGGTCGAACCGCAGACCACTTGAACTCATCATATACTTCGGGTGAGAAATCAGTCCGCGCTCTGTGGACTGTTACCGAAAGGGCCAATAGTACCAGAATTTGTTTGGCTAAATCACCTCTGAACTTGGGTCAGGCCCCAACAAGCTAACAAATGGTTTCGTTGTCGGGACCGAGATCTACATAAGAGATGTATGATGTCATATCACTAGAATCCAACAAAGAAAGGAATTGAAGAGTGGCTGGACAGGAAGATTCACGAGTTCATGACGCAGGAAAACAGGAATCCACGAGTATCAAAGGAAGAGTGGTTAGAGCGCTACTTATATACAGAAATCCATGAAATTTTCTTTGCATCCTTCCCCTCTGAGTTGTACGAGTGGATCACGAAGCTAGCAGATAGTTAAGAAAGGTGTAGGCTCGACAAACTGATTGTGTGGACTCTAGAGTTGGTGCACATACTGGAAGCATTGGAAGATAAGATTGCATGCGCTGTGGACCATTGGCTCGACCGAATTATAGGAGGGTTTATCACCGCATTCACGGTAGATACTTCAGTCATCTATAGCGAGGCAGAACGACGCTTCCTCAAAGGACCGTGAGGTAAGTACGTTAAATCTTTGAACACTTGGATTAAAATGCTACTATGTGAAAAGCAGGTTATGCGAATAAATTGATGTTTGGGGCTATGCGAAGTGGGAGGATCTACAGAAATGAAGGTAGCGTAGAATTTGAAACTAGCCCTTTGATTTCACCTCCACGAGAAAGTGAGGAAGAGCTCGCAAAGGTTTCGCCAAGAAGTGTGATCAGTTTGATAAGGCAATGATTTCTGCGCATACCACTTCACCTACGCCACCACCAGTTTCACCATCTTCACCCCCATCTTCACCCACACCACCTCCGCCACCACCACAATTCAATATGGCAAGTGCGATAAAATTTTCGGTGTTCAAAGGAGTAGGGAATGAAGATCCGAACCAATTTTGGTTCGTGGTAAAGGCTATATGGGAAGCGCAGGGAGTCACAGATGACAATATAAAGAAAGCAACACTGGTCAGCGCTTTGCAGGATCGCGCACTGACATGGTACATTAAGCATTCCAATGACAATCCAAACGCAAGGATCGCGGATGTCCAAGCTGCACTAAATAGGGAATTTAGCAGGCCAAAATCAGAGACATGGTCAGTTATCGGATTTAAGGAAATCACGATGCTTCCAGGCAAGACTCCCTGGGAGCTGGATCAAAGACTGAAGGGTATGATTCGTGAAGCCAACATGACCTTGAAAAATGGGCAACACTGCGCATGGTTTGTAGTGTCACTAACACCACATCTAAGGACCGCGCTATCACAGGAGAAGCTATCCACTCAGGCCAAGGCCTTGGAGATTGCAATGAGACTGCACGAGACCTCAATACAAGATCCTAACCTAGGAGTCCAATAGATCCACACGTAATTGAAAAACTTGTGTCTTGAGATGCAGAGTTTGAAACAAGAAAGGATAGCTCGCCTAGAAGCGTGCAAGGAAGTATGGTCCGTAAAATGTAAGGGCCAGGGACATGACAAGGACCATTGTCTAGTCTTCGCGAAATACCTGGCGGGAGGAGGGCCAATTCCATTGAGACTAGAGGCGCAAGTAGGACCGAGCACGACGCTTGCATAATGGTGTTCGATTTGTCAAATAGGAGGGAAGCATGCTATAGATAACTACCATCTATTACAGAAGTATACGCAGACATCCCAGCAGTTTTTATGTAATTTTTGCAGGTCAATAGGCCATGACGAGCACACCTGTAGAAGTTATGAACTGATGATGGATCAGACTCCTACCTACAAAGTTCAGACTGAAATGCAAGCCCTCGATCAAAATGCAGGGATGGCATGCACTAGATTTTAGGGGCGTGGATGAGGTCGAGGTGGAATGGGGGCAAGAAGGGGTTGCAAACAGCTGATTTGTTACAATTGCAGAGGGCCAGGGCATTATGCCCACGATCGTACAAATTCGACGAGAGCATCATGTTTATATTGTACCCAGTTTGATCATGAGATGGAGGACTGCCCCACGTTAATAGTGAGGTTGCACGATAAAGGAACACTCCAACCTCCCCTAACTCAGAACCTACAAATGTTGAGGTCTGAGCTATGCTTGGAAGACCCGAATGTAAATATCGTGCTCCAAAGTGGCATTACGACGGCGGATGACAAGGGTAAGCAACTTGAAGAGAGTAACTGGGTTCACAAGGCTCCAACAGAGGAACCAGAATTTGATTTGGAGCACGCTAAGGAGACATTCATGGAATCTAAGAAGAGTTTCACGAAGGCCTCCACTTCAGGTAGTAAAGACAAACTGGAATCGGAGATGGACCCATCAATTCTCACTACCTTTTTGGAGACATGCATGAAGCCGACGCGCAACAGAAAATCAGTGAAGGGGCTGCAAGAACTCATCACAAGATGTGTTGGACTAGGAGAACCATGTGTAGTCCGGAAGCTTAGGAAGCACACAATGCGAATAGGAAGGGAGATGAGACTGACCACGTAGATCGGGGAATATGAAATGGATCAAGTGATTTTGGATCTAGGGTCAAACACGAACATCCTGCCAAAGCAGACATGGGAGAGGATGGGTAGGCCCACATTGCAATGGTCTCCTATTCAATTGCGAATGGCGAACCCGCAAAATATCCTACCTATGGGAAGACTGCAAGGAACAATGGTAGATATCGAAGGTGCGAGAACGCTGGTAGATTTCGAAGTGATAGAGATTGTTGATGACAGAAATCCCTATCCCGCACTACTAGGAATATATTGGGCCATTAACATGAATGGAGTGATAAATCTAAAGAAGCGTAAGATGATTTTTGAGAAAAAGTCACTACGCGTAGTGGTACCTTTAGACCCTGCGGAAGGATCACGCTACACAAAACCAGTGTGCGACTGTGAGAGCGATGACGATCTAGACTGTATCTACAAGATAACCGAGCAGCAGCAGGATTGGGTGAATCCAACAGTGGATGGCAGGGTTTCGTCAGAGCACGAAAGCTCCTCCACCTCAGATTCGGACGAGGAGATAGAACGATGGCAAAACCGGTTACACGAGGTAACCACGCTCAACTGCAACATGATGATAGAGTCATTGCATTGCGTAGCAACAGGAACAAGAGATCTACCTATGTATAACGGGTTGAGTGAAGTGGATGATTTCTTGAACAAATTTGAAAGAGAAGTGCCAGAACAGCAGGGTTTCAAAACTTTGAGATGGGCACTGCGTGCAACGCCCGCAAGATGGTGGGGTATGCACCAAAAAAATTTTGAGGACTAGTGCAACTACAGAAGAATAATGTGTGTGCAGTTTGGGATGCATCAGATGCGGCTAAAAGACAAATATGACGGATGAGATGATCCACATGCACACCTCGCGAAATGGACCAAGGTCTATGGGGAAGAACCACAACCTGAGTGGGTGCATCTGTTCTGTCATACCCTGGATATCATACCGATGAATTGGTATACAGAGACTGAACTCTACCATGGCACGAGCGAATGGGATATCCTGCACGAAGGATTCCTATTAACCTTTACATTTGAGGATCGTTGGTGGGATAATGTTGACGATGCGCTACAAGCAGTAAAAACAACTATCTTCAAAATACCCCAAGAGCCAATGGAAGTGCTTCAGTTGGGATGGGTGACCCAGCTAAGCTGCATGCTACAGTGTTACAATGTAAATATTGAGGAGGATGATGAGGATCCATGGAAAATTAACATTCCAGACACTGAAGGCTATAGCGAGTTTCAGGGACCATTGATTGCAGATCTTGACATCACCGCGCCACTAAAAACACAGCAGGTAAACATTGGGACGGAGGCGGAACCAAAGTATGCAATGCTCAGTGACTATTGGGATGATTCCACAGTGGATAAGGTCGCTGAGATGCTCTGCGAGTACCAAGACTTATTCCCGACCAAGATTACAGACTCAAAGGGGATCATTGGCGATTTAGGGATGATGAAAATCACCCTAAAACCCAATGCGAAGCCGATTAAGCAGAGGCCTTACCGCTTGAATCCGAAGTACAAGGAAAAGGTCTGTGTAGAACTAGACAAAATGCTCGCAGCTGGAATTATTGAGCCAGTGGAAGAATCTGACTGGGTGAGCCCTATGGTAGTGCAGGAGAAAAAGAAGAAGGGCGAGATAAGAATATGTGTGGACCTCAACAAGTTGAATGACGCCTGTGTACACGACCCATTCTAGACCTCATTCATAGATGAAGTATTAGAAAATGTTAGTGGGCAAGAAGCATATTCTTTCACCGATGGGTTCTCAGGGTACCACCAGATCAAAATCGCACCGGAAGACAGGAGCAAGACCACCTTCGCCACTAAATGGGGTTGTTTTCAGTACATCATCATGCCGTTTGGGTTAAAGAATGTGCCAACCATCTTTTCGCGCATAGTTGTTGCTACCTTCAAAGAATATATCCACAAATTCCTAGAGGTCTATCTGGATGATTGGACTGTCTTTGGATTGGTTAAGCACCACGTAGCAAGCTTACGCTTGATGCTGGATACTTGCCGACGACACCAGATTGCGCTGAACCTTAAGAAGTGCACATTCCTCGTTCCCTTTGGGAACCTACTGGGACATGTGGTCTGCAAACAGGGACTAATGGTAGACCCTGTGAAGATTGCAGTAATTCTGAATTTGGAAGCACTGCGAAGTGTTAAACAGTTGTGCACTACCTTGGGACACACAGGGTACTACAGCAAGTTCATCAAAATCTATGCCAAAATCATCATGCCGATGGAGAAACTATTGAAGAAGGATGTCACATTTTGCTGGAATGATGATTGCATGAAGATCTTGGATGTCCTAAAGGGGAAATTGGCCTCCACTCCAATCCTAGTCTTCCAAAAATAGGATGTGGAGTTTCATGTCCATGTAATGTGTCGTGTATCGCACTGGGAGCGGTGCTCACAGAAGAGGGTGGAGAGGGCTTGGATCACCCTGTTGCATTTGCAAGTCGTAGATTGTCCAAATCTGAAAAGAACTATTCCACAACTAAGCACAAGGGATTGGCTATGGTGTACGCGCTCCAAAATTACCGGCACTATTTGCTAGGAGGACATTTCAAGATGTATACATACCATTCCACGCTAAAGTATTTGGTCAATAAGCCTATGTTGGGGGGGCGCTTATGTAGGTGGCTCTTATTGTTCCAAGAATATAACTTTGAGGTCGTGGTAAAACCTGGACGCCTGAACACAGGACCGGATCACTTGTCATGTATTAAGACAGGCAAGAAACCTACTAGTTTGGAGTAAGGATTACCTGACACACAGCTCTTTGTTGTGTGCATTCTGAACTAACACTTCGAAGATATAATCCACTTTCTGAAAATAGGGACCGCGCCGAAGGAATACTCCATCCAACAGAAGAAGGAATTGGTGGTGCGCGGCGTATTTTTCTGTCATCGCGGGGCACCTATACAAAATGGGAAATGATGAGATATTGCGAAGGTACATACATGAATTTGAACGAAGTCAGATCCTCGCGAAAGCACATGGGGGCGCTACAGGAGGACACTATGCAGGATGAGTGACCACACAAAAGATTCTTCGCGTAGGGTTGTGGTGGCCAACCCTTCACCAGGATTTAAAAGCATACTGTAAGGCCTACAATATATGTCAAAGGACTGGAAAACCATCGTGGAGGGACAAGATGTCGTTGAATCCACAAATGACACTACAGCTATTCAAGAAATGGGCAATCGACTTTGTGGGACCTATCAAACCTCAGGGAAAAATAGGCGTGTGCTACATCATCACCACGACGAAGTACCTGACACGTTGAGCGAAAAAGAAACCGGTCAAAGACTACACGGTCGCTATGACTGCGAAGTTTTTGTTTGAAAATATGTTGACCTGATTTGGCTGTCTGAAAATCTTAATGAGTGATCGTGGTACACATTTCTTGAACGAAACCATCAGTGTGCTCACATAGTAGTTCCAAGTGTATCATCAGAAAAGCACACCGTATCACCCACAATCCAATGGGAAAGTAGAAGCATTCAATAAAATACTGGAGACTGTGCTAACCAAAGTGTGCAATGCGCAAGGAAGCGATTCTGACCTACACATACCTGCAATACTATGAGCTTATAGGACAACGTGCAAGAAACTGATGGGACAAACACCTTTCTGGTTAGTTTATGGCGTGGAAGTTGTCATGCCGATGGAATATATTGTACATAGTCTATGCATAGCAGCGCTCACAGGTATGACAGACCGCGAAGCGCTGGAAGAAAGGCTCGCGTAATTGGAAGAACTTGAGGAGGAATGGTTCTTGGATGGTTTTCATTAGCATGTACAAAAGTAGTGTGAAAAGGCTTGCCACGATCACCATATTAAGTTGCGCACCTTCAAGGTAAATGACTTAGTGTTGTTGTATGATAGTAAGTTTGAAAAATTTCTGGGAAAATTCAGAATGCATTGGCTAGGACCATACATGGTTAAGGAGGTCACAAACAGAGGCGCGATCCATCTAGTCAAACTAAATGGAGAACCCTTCCCAGGCAAAGTGAATGGCAGCTGCTTGAAGCCCTACACGGGTGGGCCAGCTATCTGGCTAGCCGACAGAAGCATAATCTTCATGCTCCAAGGATCTAAACAAAGGCGCGGGACTATAAACATATGCAGCAGATACAGGTACAGATGTATGGAAGTAGTTCGAACACAGAGGTCTCGGGACAACATATGCAGCAGATCCAGTGATGACAGAGTGACTCGAGGGTGAGTCACGATGTTTGTGTTGGGGGCCTGTTGAGCAAGGAATACTCCCAAGGCATGTTTTGGGGCTCAAAGCCCAAGTTTTGACCAAATTATGTTGTAAAGCTCCGCAAATTGCGAGCGCGAAAGTATGTTAGAGTCACAGGGTTGTCCACCCTAGTTTTGTAATGTAATGTCGACCTACCCATGGTCTGCGGACCATGGGATTGTATAAATAAAGCGAGGTTCTAAGTGTAAAAGATAGTGAACAGGGAAAATTTTAAGAACCACCCTATATTTATATGTATAATAAATGGGTTAATCCCCATGAGACATAGGAAAAATGGGAGGCGATTTTATCAATAATATAATATGTATATATAGTTTTCTTGGCGAATCTCTCACCAGATTATATTATCTTGTACAGTGATGGAGAATCTTTCACTGAATTATAAAATCTTGTAAGATCTTGGCAAATCTTTTATTGAATAATAAAACATTGTGAAGTCTTGGCGAATGTTTTGTTAAAGTATGAAACCATAGACTATAATAAGAAAACATATTCATTAAACTGTAATATACTAACATACATGTTTGGAAAAAAAAAAACATAATTTTCTCTTCCTACAAACAATGTTCCAAGTTTCAGTGGTCGTGTTTTTCAAGGTTCTTACAATACACTCTTTCATATCCTTCTATTAGTTTTGATAATATTCCACAACAAAGTTCTTGTAGGTGTTGATATTGACCACGAGTTCTGTCAAGGTAGGAGAGATTAATCTTTTCCCTACAACTTTTGTCAAGCTACCACTGTTTTCAACTTATCAAATTTCTTTCTTATTCCATAGACTCCAACTGCGAGATACAAAAAAAAAAACACATCAAATTTGTTTACCCCAACATGCCAACAAGTAGCAAGCCCCAACTATATTATATAAGAAAGTATTAGGTATCCCAAAGGCTTGAAGGGGATCTAACTGAAATAAGTGACGATTGTGAGAAGCCTTCCATTAAATATATGAATATATAAATGTAGATTTATTATTATTTTAATTGGAAATCTTCAATTAAATAATAAAATTTAATTATGTCTCTCCCAATCTAAATTACTTATTAGCATAACTCACTACCCTCATACATCTCGCATTTTTTAATAGCGTTGTAACATGTAGATAAGTTCCCCTTTTGGTGAACAGTCTCCACCTTTTAGGAAAATATGGTGCAGTGGCTCCAACACCTACAGATCATTAGGACAAACTAAGAATAGCACAGAAGATGAAAGTTTGTACAAACCAACTTATTTTTCAAACAAGTAATCCAACATCAGTACCTAAACTTTTTCATGAAGATATCATATTGAGAATGTTTGAAAAATGGTGGGAAATCTTCTGTGAGGGTGATGGGGAAAGAGTGATAAGGTTTCACTGTTTTGAAATTTTTTGTTAAATCAGAAAAACCAATATTAATGGAGATATTGGTTTTTTTACTAAATTTTGTGAAGTGACTAAATGTAGCTTTAACCATTCACCTTAAGATGTTTTTACAATATAATTTCCTAAGTCTATTTAATATCTTCATTATCATAAAAACCAACCTATATCCATCTTAACTCCACATCTACCACTCTTATAGGGATGAAATCTATTTATCCCTCTTAGCACTTGGTAGACCAAGAATTAAGATGGATTTAAGATGATAGAATTTCTCCTTCAAATAGTCTATGCTCACATGAATACCATGGGTCAATAGCATTGGTTATCATAAACCTGGAGCTTAAAAATTACTATTAGTAATTTATAAAAATTAATAAAATTAATAATTGGTTTTTATTTTATTTTTTATTTTAACCAAGTTAAAATGTTTAACATACATTAAATTACAACATCCATTTTTACTCTTGATCCACCAAGCCCCGAGAGGGATCAAATATTTTTTCACTCTATGCTAGTTTGCATATCATGATATTTGATCCTTCTCGGGGCTTAGTAGATCCAGAGTAAAGATGGATCTACGTTGGTTTAATTCCCCCCTTTAAATAGGGTACATTCCACGTGAATACCATGGGTCAATACCATGTGCCATTTTTATTTTTATTAGTACTAATATTAGGGTTAATAATGTTTTTTTGCATGGTATTAATAATAATGTAGCCCATGGTATTTGGCCCATAGTATTTTTCCCATAGGTTTCACCTAAATATAATACATTTTTTGAGTGTTCATAAATATAAGGTGACTTATGGAGTAGATATAAAAAAATGTTTTATTTATTTACCATACCTCTCGTTTATTTATATTTTTATTAATTTACCATACCTCTTTTACAAATATGGTATTTGGCCCATAGGATTCACTTAAATAAAACCTCTTTTTGAGCCTTCATAAATAGAAAGAGGGTTATGGACTAAATATAAAAAGAGGTTTTATTTATTTACCATACCTCTAGTTTATTTATATTTTTATTTATTTACAATACCTTTTGAGTAAGTATAAAAAGAGGTTTTATTTATTTACCATACCTCCACTTTATTTTTATTTTTATTTGTTTACACCCTTGCATGTATATAACGTGACTTATGGAGTAAATAAAAAAATGTTTTATTTATTTACCATACCTCTCATTTATTTTTATTTTTATTAATTTACCATACCTCTTTTATAAATATGGTATTTGGCCCATAGGATTCACTTAAATAAAACCTATTCTTGAAAATTAGGGCGAATGGAAGGTTGTAACTGCTAATTTCAAGGGCTAAATATACCTTTTTTACCCTCTCCCTTAAAATAAGGTGGGCTAACCTCCATACCTAATTTTTTTATAAAATAAATTTCAGGCGATTTGTAAAAATGTACTATGATACAAAATATTTGCCTAATAAAAATTTAAAACCCCTTAATTTTGCCTAAGGGCGAAAATTTGCCCCTAAAATTTTCCATGATAGTGAATAGGTAGTAAAGGCGAGAGAGTCTAAGTGACTAAGTGTAAAGTATATCTTTGGGTTGTAGGGTAGGAGAAGACTCTGAAGCTGAGTGCGCAAAGGCCTAGTAGTCCACAGCTAAGTGTGCGGACCCCTGCAGCTGAGTGCACAGGACGGAGTCGAGTCTGTAACCAAGGAAGAAATTAATAAAGAGAACTTTTATCATAATTCTGTGTGTCTGTTCTTGGGTTAATGCATGTTTGATGTGATTTGAAAATATACTATTTATTTGCTGCACACACCTGTATGAATGGTTTATATTGTTAAGTATACTTAAAGCATGCAAGTAGGCTAAGATAATTGACCAATATTGAAATATTAGTAAAGTCTTGGGTAATAACACAGAAGCGAAACATTTAGCCCTTGAGTAGGACTACGCGAAGGCAGTATCTCAGGCTGCTTGGTACAGGAAAGTGCGTGAAGTGACTTGCACACAGGGTCGAACAACGGACCACTTGAACTCATCAGACATCTCCAGGGTGCAGAACCCTGGTTCTAGCACCCTCCCATACTACTTCGGGTGAGGTCTCAGTCCGTGCTCTGCAGATTGTTGCCAAAAGGGCCAGTAGTATCGGGATTTGTTTGGATAAATCACCTTTGAACCTGGGTTAGGCCCCAACAATCCAACAGTAATACTGGAAGATAAACAACAACCGCAGGTGCCACAAAATGTACCAGATACCAATCAGGCCCCATTAAGTGGTGAATTAAAGAAAGATACACCATTGGTTAAAACTTCAGCATATCACCACCCACATCACCCAGAAATAAAAAAAACCAACAAGGTGGAAATGAATTAGCAAAAAGGACAACAACCCCTGCCCAATAGATAGAGAGGTGTGAAGATCCAACCACAACACATCAATACAGAGGAACCACCAGGATCAACTCCCATCTCAAGCGAGCGAGGCACCGGCTAGATCAAGTAATCACCTATCTCTAGGATGGCTAGATGCACGTGCATGGTACCAGTGGACTACTCTTTTGAGTAGATCTTATTATTTGTGTTCTTCTTATGTTTTGGGGATGAAACATGTTTAAGGGGGTGCAATGTAGTAAATGTAGTATACCTATGGGGGATAGTATGGGGTATAGAGGGAGGTACCCAAGGGAATAATGTAATAATGGGATAGGCCATAGTTAATAAATAAAGTGGTTAACCCGCATCATGTAAGGGACCACAAGTAGTTAGCAATAATGTGATAAGCTCATGGTATTAGATGTATCGTATTGATATAACCATGGTAATGACCCATGGTATTGTATGTATGAATCCTATATAAAGGCTAGAGACTCCCCATTGAGAGATGTCAAGGAATATTGTATGGACACGCATATGGCTTGTGGAGTGTTCTCCTTCCTTAAGGATTGATTTTATGGCGTTGGCCTACCTTAAGGGTTTTGATATTAATAAAGATATGAAGTTATTATCTTATATTGTGTTATTTCTTGGGCATATTCGATATTTTTATTATATTTGCAGATCAGTTCTATAACAGTCAATGTCGAGTGGAACCATGCAGATAGACAAATTGTGCATGAGGAACCAGATCTAATTTGGTTCAAGGGGCTTACTAGAGTCGTGAGGTCCTAACATAACCATCAGTGGATGTTGAAGTGCCTCGACTCCTTGGCACATCTTGAAACTTTCTAGAATTAAAAATGCCATTTTGAGATGTGAACCAGATCATGCATGGCTTGAGGATGGTTGTTGTTTCTGATTTAAAAACTTCTCTTATGATGGAAACCATCTCTGTCATAGGCTTCATCAAAATTTTCATCTTCAGTAAGCTAACTTGACGAGTTGTCTTCATGCAACATACAAGATGATGATGAGTGGGAAGAGTCTTGTGCCTTGAGACTATTTTCATCATGGACAACCTCACTGCCTTGTGTCAATTGAGGGGATAACCCATCGAATGAAGAAACAAGAGAATGCAGTGTATCTCCGACGCATGTCGATGCGCTGTGAATGGTAGGACACAACGACAAGTGGGGTGAAGAGGAAGTTTCGATATGAATGTCTGCTTTGATTGATGCACATTCCAGATCTTAGTTAGAGTGTACATGAGAGAACAACAAATCACATTATGTGTTTTGGAATTCATCACAACATACAAAAGAATGGGAGCATGGAAAATTTTAGGGGCTAATATTCGTGGGTGGGCTAATTTTCCATGATTTTTCCAAAACAAAGTTTCGTTAATTTCCTTTTTTTTTTTTATAAAAATGATTCACCCAAATTTTTCAATATAAAATTATTTTAACTTAAAAATCACCAACATTATATAGAGAGTATATATAAAATCATTATAAATTGAATAATTTTATAAATAAATCAATAAACATTTTATAGTTCACATATTATGGATTAGTGATGACAACCCAAGACAAGAGGTCGATCGAAAGAATTAATTGTGCATGATGTTTCACCAATATTAACGAATTGATAATCGATCAAGAAAGAAAGCTCATTGTCTTGATGTGAACCATTTTGAAGCATAGAAGAGTAAATTATTTTGTCTGCATCTTTCTGCTCCTCCACTTGTGTAATGAGACTTCCTTGCACATGACCACAATTTGAGCCAACAGATTGAGAATCAAGAGAATGCACACAACTAGCTTGTGAAGCAGATTGATCAAGTGAGTCATGGTGCAAGGAGTCATGGCTTGTAGATGATGGAGGATGGTAGAGATGCAGATCAGACTCGAGACTTGGGTTATGAATGGTGATGTCCTCTTGAAGAATGAAGGAATGAGTCTTCACCATAGGCTTTCTGAGCCATTTTGGAATTTCCTCCATTGGAGTGGGAGACAGTTGAGAAGATGGGTTGGGAACATGATGCGTAGATTTCTCAGCTTTGTAGTCTCCATGAGGGGGCTCCCACTTTGGGACTAGAAAGGGAGGAGGACAAGGAACAAACGGTGTGTTGGGCTCCTCCTCTGTAATATGAGGTGCCTCATGATCTGTAAGAGTTGGGGAAACAGAAAAATCAGGAGGTTCAGGTTCACCATATGAAGAGACACAAACCAAGTGCTCCAAATCTTGTTTAACGAAATCCCAGTTCAAATCTTCTTCTATAATTTTACAGCAAAGGTGAAGGAATCAATTAGAAAAATTCTCAATTGATTCATTGGGCTTCATTCTTAATAGGTTGATTCATCCACAAGCATCTCGATAGTTATACTTAATGAAGGTTTCATGGAGCTCCTTGAGGAAAGGGGGAAGGGAATGGATGGAAGTAGGTGGCAGGGTATGACACCACCGATTAGTACAACCTTCAAGGGTGAGGAAGAAAAGTGTGCACACAAGCTCTTCACTATCGATTTCATGAGATTCACAAAAATGGAGAAAATAAAAAATGTGTCTGGTTACAAACGTTCTATCCTCACTGTCAAAATTTAGCAAGGACAAGTGATTGAGAAGCTCATCGAGGAGTGATAATTGATTAAGGTAGAAATGGGAGAAACACCCCGGGAGCATGATTTGTGTATGATCCATTTTGATAAGATATTCGAACTAAATGCAACAGGCTCAACTTTTCATTTAGCCTTCCTTCTAGTGCGAGAAAGTTGACGGTGCTAGATCTGCCAACATTCAGGGGATCTTCCCTATATGAAGTCCTATCTATACCTCACACCATTTGGTGTAGGATTCCCATCCGTTATGATGGCCCGGTTGCCATTATCTTAAAGATATGCCTTAGCTCTTACTTGTCAGCACATGAGTGTGATATACTTGGTCTTAAAAAAAGTGAGGTACGTGCACCTGGTGAGTGCTTAGTGCAACTTGTGTCAAAGTTCCTTCACTGCATAGGGGGAGGGTGAAAGTGAGTCTTTGGTCGAGAGGGAGTAGTCCCAACTCAAGTAGAGACACACACAACACAGCAAGATCTACACAGCCTCTGATGGAGTAGTCCACTTGGAAGCGACAATCACAAACACTAAGGTAAATGAGTAGCAGATACAACACGCGACCGAGTAGTCCACACAGATGTGACGGTCGTTATAACAAATATACAAGAATGAATCTGTCTAGTGTCCAACAGAGTAGTCCACACAGACGAGAAAACAATAGCAACCATTACAACACATATTCAAAAATATATGCACTAGAATAACCGAAGTAGTTCAAATATCCTAGTACAAGTTAAGCAAGCATGCATTATAAGTGTTGAAAGAATAGTATTACAAATGAATACAACGAATGCATGAAAACGTGATAGCTTTTGCAGAGCCTTTCATAAAGAAGGGGCCTCTCTGAGGCCTACCATCAACACCATTGGTGGTTCGACCTACCTTCTAGCTAAGTTCCTTGCCCTTAAGCTTAAGCCCCTAGTTGGTTGTACAAAGTCCTTCATGAAAGACTCTACATCCTTCATTAAAGAGCTTAAGGGCATTAAACTTAACCCTGAAGACATTCTCGTTAGCTTTGATGTGATCTCCCTTTATATGTGTATCCCTATAAAGGAGGCCTTGGAAGTTATCTATCGCCTAACAGATCCCGATACCATGCATCTGGTTGAGATATGCCTCACTTCCACTTTTTTTTGTTTTGAGGGTGAGTTCTTTGAACAGACCTGTGGTGTGGCCATGGGCTCACCCCTATCCCCTATTGTTGCAAATCTTTTTATGGAAGATTTCGAAGCCAAAGCTTTAGCCTCGGCTCGTCTCCTACCCAAGCTTTGGAAAAGGTATGTAGATGACACTAATGTCATTTGGTCCCATGGCAAAGAGGAGTTGGATCTCTTCTTCAATCACCTCAACTGTCAGTCCTCTGCCATTAAGTTCACCATGGAAAAAGAGGTCAATGGTTTCCTCCCTTTCCTGGATATTATTATATCTAAAAATAAGGACAGTTCACTCTCCCACTCAGTGTTCTGGAAGAAAACGCATACTGAGCAGTATCTTCATGTTGATTCCCATCATTTCCCTGCTCAAAGGTTGGGCGTTCTTAACAACCTCGCTACTCGTGCCCTTAGGATTTCTAATAGTGAGAGCTTCGATAAGGAGAAATCCCATCTCCTTAATGTCTTTGTGGAGAATGGCTATAGTAGGCGCCTAGGTCAGAAAGCTTTCCTTAAAGCCTCTAAAAATTCGTTAATTAAAAAAGAACCTAAAGAACGCCTACTAGGTGTCCATCTTCCCTATGTCCAGGGAACCACAGACAAGATTTCTCGTATCCTTAAGAAGTATAATATTCCCTCAACCTTTAGGCCCCTCAACACCATTCGTAAATCCCTCCGATCGGTGAAAGATCCCATTGACCCTAAAGACATGAAGGGTGTCTACTTGATCCCTTGTTCTTGTGGGACCCCCTATATCGGGGAAACAGGGTGCTCCATCCATCAAAGGATCAACGAACATGCAGCTGACCTAAGACATGGGAGAACCAAGTCTTCAGCGTTAGCAGAGCATGTGGAAAAGACCAAGCATCAGGTTTGTATAGAGGAGGCCAAGGTTATTGCCAAGGTTGCACAGTTCCATCACCATAAATTCAGGGAAGCTATTGAAATTGAAAGAAGGCCTATCAATCTCAATAGAGATGACAGCTGGAAGATCAGTAGCTACTGGATCCCTGCCCTTTCTTCTTAGTCTTTCCTTCCTTTTTCCCTCCCCCCCCTCCTTTTTTTTTTTTAACCTTTTCGAGCTTTCAATGTTTCCCCTGAATTTCCCGAATCCTTCTCGTTTGAGCCATGTCTTTTCCTTCCTCCTAGGGTTTCTCCATTGGCTCAGTGTCTTACTAATGGTCCTGATCTTGACCTTCTTGTTCTTAAAAATTGGTCGCTCATTCTATTTATTTTTCCTCGCTTCTACTATTAGATGGCTTTTTTGGTATTTTTATTAAGCTTTTACCTTTATCAAAACAAAAACAAAAACAAATATATATATATATATATATATATATATATATATATATATATATATATATATATATATATATATATATATATATATATATATATATAGATATATATATATATATATATATATATATATATAAATTTAACCAATATTCAATAATAGTTTATTAATTCCATTAAATCAATATTATTAGAAAACCCCTTTACTTATCCCTAGTGATATAAATAATTAATAAGTTAATTTAATAACCATAGAATAATATATAATAAAATTAAAATAGAATAACATTCTCGTCCCTAGGGTATTAAATAAATTAATTTAATAACCAATGAAAGATTTTTCTAAACCCCCCTTTACTTATCCCTTGTGATTTAAATGAATAAATTAAAAATGAATTAAATATATTAATAACCAAAGAATAATATATGAATAAAATAAAATGGAATTACATTTGAATATATAATATATTATAATATATATAATTGATTAAAGAAATTTAATTACTATAATTATAATATTATTTTTATTAATGTTTGACTATTTAACATTATAATATTATCTAGCCGTTTTTAGATAGTCGTTGATGGTCAACCTAGTCAACCTAGCCGTTGGGAAGATCTGCTCTCCCTATTTATTATGCAGCCATGATCTGACTCCTCAACTTGTCCTGACGATGAACCACACTAGTTGGTTCGAAACGTATCGACAAAGATTTCCTACATGTGATTTACGTCGAAATTCTTCTTATAATTGTTATGGATCATAGAAGCCTCAATTCAACAATCTTAGTACAAGTTAAGCAAACATGCATTACAAGAATTTAAGGAATATTCTTACAAATGAATACAACACATGCACGAAAACGTGTTGGCCTATGACAGGCTTTTGAATTAAGCAAAATTTCCAAGACACCTTTGTGCACCATACATCACTAGCCCCAATAGTGGAGCGTTGGATCCACTGCTCTCTCCTCAAAGAAAATGTTACAAGCTCTCAAGGCTATGTGGGAGGAGCCAATGTGAAAAGTCTCTTGCATGTACAAATGAGGGGTTATATATAGCCAAGGGTGAAACTAACCCTTGTGACTCTTCGACTTCCCTAATGATTGTTCAACTTACATGACTCTTCAACTTCGTCCGTGGGTTTCTTAGACTTCCATGTTACATTACATTAATTGCAACAAGTATGGCCCAAAGTAGTGATGTGGCCACGATGACTCATGACAGAACTCGGCATGACACTAAAGACATGAACATGTTGACAGTGATGTCTGTGTCAAGCTGCTATGCTACTGGCTAATGAGTATGCTCTTGGTGTATCATATCTTCACCTCTACATGGCGAAGTGTGCGAGGTCTTTGATGGTCTTGGTATTCGCTTGATGGTTCATGCATGTGTATGTATCTCCTTCGCTTGCTACTTGGTATGGTCTGCGTGTTTGTGCAACCATGAGAAAGTCTTCTAGTATGCACTCCTCCTTTATCCCGTTCGTCGTCGCGCCATGTTCCATTCATGTACCTGCTTCTGCAATCACTCATGACGAGACAACATCAAATCTAGAAATATCCTAATCTACCATGATGCATTATTTTTCGTGATCAGTCTCGGTGACTAGGAGGGAGGACAAGGTACTGAGACAACGGAGAGCACAACTCAGGCCGAGATGTGGGACTCTAGGTCACTATCGGGAAAAATAGCATAGAGGTCACTGGCAAGGTGATTTGGGCAGTCTGGGACAACAGTGACATCTGTGAGAGAGAGCTTAGCTGGGAGGAAGAGTTGCGCAATTTTTCTAAGGAGGCAGTGTAGTAGGAAGCACTGGTATTGAAAACTTCTTATTTTTCCAGACTAGGCTAGGATCAGGCTACGGGAGTTGTTGGTCAGAACTGCGCAGTTCTGGGAGACAGTCAAGGCAGGACATGACTGCGTAGTTTCTAGGTTGAGTGGAGTGTTGGGTAGCAAGAGGACTGTTAGTGAAAACTACACAATTTTCAGTAGCTGAGCAGAGCAAGTCAATAGGGGGATTGTCTAGAAAAACTGCGCAATTTTTAGGGACAATGCAGTGACAGGAAGCAGAGGCATGTCCCTCATGTCTACGTAGTTTCTGCAGGAAATGCAGGCAGGAAGGCTAGAAAAATATTTCACAGCTTTGGGGATGAGTGCAGCCCTGGGTCACAACTCGAGTTGGATCTTCCAGTTGACCAGAGGGAGGCTTGGTGGATGGTCTTGTGGGAAGGGCAGACTAGAATGGCTTCTTGGACAATTTATTTGTAGTTTTGGGAGACAGTTAGCTGGCTCATTTCCATAATTGCGCAGTGCAGACTGCCTGAGAGGACACTCTCAAACTTTGCACATTTTCGGGCAACAATGCAGGGTCACTGAGGGTTGAGACTATGTAGTGCAACTCAGTGGAGGTTCAATTGATGGAAGGTTGTTTGGTCGACAGATTTTCGAGAAAAATGATTAAGTGTGTGAGCGAGCGAACTCGTTTATATATGACCTTATGAACACACACTTAGCATGACTCGATGACAAGACACATCAAACCAACAAGACAACATGTGCTTTGTGTGACCATTTAAAGGTGAGAGAAATAAGTGCGACACATAAGATGGGTCAATGAATGATCGTGACGACACTTGCGCGATAGTTTCTATAACTTTTTGTGTGAGTATGATGGGTGTTTACATAGCCATAAAAACTCATACACACAAAGAAAAACCTTCGATATCACCATAACAAGGTCGCAAGCATGACATAGCAATCAGAATGCCAAAGACAAAAGTTGGTCAAACAAGTGAAAAGGAAGCAAGACATGTAGAGGAAACACATGAAATGACTTTTGTGTTTGCACACATGCATGTTACTGAAGACATGATTATATGACAATGACAAGCAGTCCTGCAAACTCAACTAAGAGATGTACTTCGAAAGGTGCTCTTTATTTACCATACTTACCCTCAAGACGATCATGCATCTAACGAAGTTTGCATGTGGTCCTGATCTTTTTCCATCAATTTTCTCTTGGTCCTTCTCCTCAACTCCTTGGGAGTGATCTTAGATTTGTCACATTTTCATGTACTCATTAAAAGATAGATCAACGTAGTTTTAGTGGGTAGTGACTATTGCCGGAATGCAAGGCAGACATGACAACTTGGACAACACTACGCAGTTTTGAGTCATGAGACGCTTTTGTGGGATGGGGTCCTAGGAGGACACCTCTGCACATTTTCTGAGTGCAGTGCAGCATGGGCAGCTGAGAGGTAATACTGTGTTGTTTCTGGATGCAAGGCACTACTACGGGATGGGTTCCAGGAGGAAACATCTACATAGTTTCAGGTTGCAAGGCAAACTGAGCAACTGAGGGACAATACTACGCAGTTTATGATGATAGAACATTTTTGCATGATTGGATCCTGGGAGGACACCTCTGCAAAGTTTCTAGATGCAAGGAAGCCAGATTGTTCTGCACATTTCTAGAGAGCAGTGTTGGCTACATATTTTCTCTACGCATTTCTGTAGAGCAGTGTTGGCTGCCTGACTGCTCTGTGCATTTCTGGAGAGTAGTGCTAATTGGGTAGCTGAGGGACAATATTGTGCAGTTTCTAGAGGCAGCGAGTTCTGGCTAGGGAAAGACACTGTAGGAAACCACTGGGCAATTTTGGATGTCAAGCGAGGCTGGGGTCTCTGCGCATTGCGCATTCCCAGGAGGCAAGGGAAAAAGTTTGAGGGTTATAGAAGCAAATAGCATAGTTTTGGGAAGCTATATGAGGCTAGGTTGCTCGGGAAATTGGCTAAGTGCGAGATTAGCGAACAAATGTAAACAATGATAGGACTCGACTATGATCACACCCAAACACTTAGTGGTACAATGTAGACCATCCAATATTTCTAAAACATATTATGCTTGATGCAATAACCTCCATGACAAGAGTGCATGAAGTGAGTGTGAAAGATGTCTATGTAATGAAAACAACTCATACGCACAAGATTTCCCTTGAAGAAAAACAAGATTCCCTTTGCATGAAAAACAAAAATACTTATGCCCAAAGATGACACATACTACATAAATATGAGAATGTGAAAAAATCTTAAGATTAAGGGGGGGCGGGGGCGCGCGCTTGAGATCATCATCTTACCAACAAGTGACCAAGGAATAATCGATCACATGATCCAATGTAGGCTCCAAAATTTGTATGCAAGCCAAAATTTTGGAGGGTGGGTGTAACCGCTACAACAGAGGCCTATTTATCGGATGTGAAAAAATGACCTATAATAGTGTGTTTCTCCTTATTTTGAAAATGAAAACCAAGGAAAGGGTGGCGGTCATATGGATATAATGGTCTGCAACAATAAGGTGGAGATGAAGGCGAAGGTGAATGCTTCGAACAATAAGAGGTTGGAGAGGGTGCATATGTTACATAGAGGGATGCCCAAAGTAATTGATCTGATAATCACCCTATAAGTGACTTCAGTTAAAGATTTATTACATGAAGGTATTACAGACTCATGTGCTGGTGTGTGTCTATGTTATTTAGGCAACGGATCGATCAGATTGCAAATACACATACACTTGAAATGGAAAACAACAGAGAAATATAGTAAGCAATATAAGAACACAAGAATTTAATAAGGAGTTCACCCTATCCTCCAGGGCTATGTCTCCAGTCTAGCTCTCAGTGGTGGCCTTCTTTTATTGTGTCTTAAAGTAGAGAATTACAATGAAGGAGCTCAATGTGAGTCTCCTGAATAGAATTTGCTTGGCAGGGTGGTTCTTGGATGCCCCAAGCCACTAGAGTACACAGACTCTTCTCCTTACTAGCTCTGTGACCTTTTGGTATTTAATGGAGAGAGCCCAATGTGGTGCTCAGTCTGGACAGATCCTCTCTGGGATGGCTTGAGTCTCTCAAGCTTTCTGGTGCTCGATGCTGTCTTTGGTTAGCTCGGCCCTCTATCTTCCATTCTGCTTTTGCTTCACTGTCTTTCTTTAGTTTTCTCTGTCTTCTTCCTTTTCCTTCTCGCCTTCCTCTCATGGTTCTGGTGTTCCATGTTCGGTGTTCTCTACTTTACTTGTGCACGGATTTAAGGCCATTCATCCCCATGGCTGTTTCATTCCTCTTCCACTTCTTTTCAGATCGCCTGCTATAGCTTCGCTTAGAGTTCCCTATTCGGCGTCATCATCAAGCTCATAGGGAGTGGCCACTTGTCGTCCTACAACTGTGCCAACTTGCTTCGTCTATTTGGTTCTTCTGTTACGTCGTGGAATGAGCCTTTTTCCACCTTGGTAGTCAAATCAGACGTCAAATATTTACAAATTGTGCCTTAATCCCCTATCGATTCTGCTTTCTCATCAGGCACAATCTCAGCCGTTAGATCTGGGGCCTCTAGATCCAACGCCATACGCATGTTTCACACAGTTGACTTTCTTGACCATTAGCACGCGATCAGCGGTGGTTTTCTCTCTCCTCTGCTTGCCACGCGTCGGGCGCTGAGTGGGATCGCTCCTATTTTCGCCAATTCTGCTTACTGCTTAAGGGTGCCCCCAATCAATACCATCAGTTTTCGGAGCGTGGGTCCCGCCTTGTCCTTTATCCTTTTCCCCTATAGTTATCCCAGCTCTCCATGCGACCGAGCGCTCGGGGCCTTCCCATTTCGAGGGGTTTTTCCCAGCGATGCGCGATTAGCGCTAGGCGCTAGGCGATAATCGTGCATCAATAACTGCCTCTGTTTCCCAATCCGAGCCTCCCAGGGGCCAGCATCGCCTTCTGTGCAGTCTCCATTAGCCTTGGTCAGCGAGCTTTGACCGAGGTCCTCGTCGCTCCACGCTGGCTGCTAACTGCCACTATTTAGAGGTGTTTTTGACTGCTGTTTCTTAATTCTTAGATGTCTGTCCCAACCTGATACAGTCATGGTCCTTTTGAAAATTCTTCATGGATCCAATTCGGATCACGGCCTTCCCACTGAAAAACCTTTTGGACCACCAAAAGTTGGTTTTTAAGCATCGACTAAGTGAGGGAATTGTTTTCTCACTTGCCCAATCTCAATCCATTTTTCACTGCTTGGCTTTGAACCCTTGAGCCTAATCCTGAGGTACTCCACATCTACCTTGTGCGTCATCCTCACCTTCCTGTCCAGTACTGTGTCTTCCTGCAATTCATTAATATATTCAGGTAGCAGGTCATTGATAGAAGGAAATTGACTCTGCTCTTCAGGGTCCTCAATTATTGAAGGTTCAAACAATCTCAAGCAATATGCATTTACGACTGAGTAGATGTGCATGTAAGCTGGTAGATCAAGGTGAAAAGCATTTTCACCAATCTTCTCAAGTATCTTGAAGGGTCCATACCTGATAGGCTTTAGCTTCTTGCCTTCATCCTGGATCCTGTCCTTACTGATATACAGCCAGACCTAGTCACAAACTTGAAAACTATGCTCCATCTGATGCTTGTCATGCCTAGCCTTATACTTGGATTGGCTATTTTCCAGCTGTTCCTGTACTTCCTGGTGGATCTCCTGGATTTGTTCAATGAACCTAGTTTCCTTGTCCACATCACTGTGTCCATCAACTGTGGTATCTTTACCAAAGACAAAGTCCAAAGGAGACCTTCGTGTGAAACCAAAATGGGTTTCAAAAGGAGATCTCTGTGTAGAAGAATGTTTTGCTCTGTTGTAAGCATGTTGCACATAACATAAATGTTCATCCCAAAGCTTAGGATGCTTGCTGCGATATCCTCTGAGTAACTGGATCACTGTCCTGTTAACTACTTATGTCTGGCCATCAGTTTGTGGATGAAAATCTGTGCTTTTCTTCAGTTTGGTGTCCATCAGTTCCCATAGAATTGACCAAAAATTCCCCACAAAACGGGTGTCTCGATCAGATACAATAGAAGTGGGTAATCCAAAATGAACCCATACATGTTCAAAGAATAATTTTGCAGTATGTTCAGCTGTAATCTGTTTATTACAAGGTATCAAAATACACATTTGCTGAACCTATCCACAACAACATATAAATAATCATGACCTTTCCTAGATTTAGGCAGTCCTCCAACAAAATCCATCGAAACACTTTCCAAGGGTGAGAAGGTACTGGTAAAGGAGTGTACAAGCCTAGTTTTTTGTTGTTGGGCTTGCTTTTAGCACACATAGTATACCCTCTTACATATCTAGAAACCATCTCATTCATTTTCGGCCAATAACAAAATATTTGCAGCTGTGCAACTGTTTTACTTACCCCAAAGTGACCTGATATCAGAGAAGTATGTGCTTCCCTAATTTTCTTTACTCTCTCAGTTTGTGGAATGCAGAGTTTCCCACAATGGTATAAGAGTTGGTCTTTTACATGATAATCCAATTCTTCTACTCTTTTTCCTTGACTCAAAGTTGCATATACATCTTTAAAGTCTATATCTTGAACATATTGTTCAATGTAGCTTTCATGTAGCACAGAATTATGCTTAAGTATAGTAGATGCATTTATAATGGGTCTAGATAACATGTCTACAACTTTTTTATGTATGCCCTTTTTATATCTGACAACTAAATGAAACTGTTGTAGAAAACCCATCCACCTATAATCTCTTAATTGCTACAACTTAGTTTGGGAGTGTAAATATTGAAGTGGTTGATGATCAATATGTATTACTATCTCTTTTCCCATTAAGTAATGTTTCCACTTTTTCACACTCTGAACTAATGCATACAATTCTTTATCTTATGTAGGATAGTTAACTACTACAGGATTAAAATTCTTAGAATGATAACATATGGGTTTACCGTGTTGTGTCAACACTTCTCCCATGGCATAGTCACTGGCATCAGTTTGGATCTCAAATGGTCTTTGCAGATCAGGCAGTGCTAGTATAGGTGTTGTACTAATCTTTTCTTTCAAGGTGTCAAAGGCTTTCTGATGTTTGCCTCCCCATTGAAACACCTTGTTCAATCCGGTTAAAGCATGTAAGGTAGCTGCAATTAAGGAGATATTAGAAATGAACTTCCTCCAATATTGTGCTGCTCCTAAGAAGCTTCTTACTTCTGTAGCAGACTTGGGTTTAGGCCAGTTCACAATGACTGCCACTTTAGAGGGATCTATCTTCAATTCACCACCCCCTACTATATGACCCAAGTAATTCAGAGATGTCTTGCCAAATTTATATTTTGAGTTTAACATAAAAACACATATTTCATTATAATTGGAATATTTTTATTATAAGGACATCATTACAATTGAGTTTTTTAGTTATTTTGAAATTCCATATCCACTATTTAATTCCAAATTTAATGAAATATGTGTTTAAAGTTTTTCTATTTTCAAAACATCTAGCATCTGCTTAACATGCTTTAAATGTTCTTTGCACGTTTTACTAAAAATCATAATGTCATCCAAATACACAATAACAAAATCATCAAGAAAAGGTCTGAGTACATCATTCATTAATCTCATGAAAGTAGCAGGAGCATTGGTCAAGCCAAAAGGCATAACCAGCTACTCATACAATCCTTGCTTTGTTTTGAAAGCAGTCTTCCATGCATGTTGTTCTGAAACCCTGACCTGATGGTATCCACTGCGCAAGTCTAGCTTGGTGAAATAAACAGCTTCCTTCAATTGATCCAAAAGCTCATCTATGCGAGGAAGGGGATAACGATTTTTGATTGTTATCTTATTCAGTGCTCGATAATCAATGCACATTCTCCATGAGCCATCTTTCTTTCTCACCAAAACAATTGGTGACCCACATGGTGATGTTCTAGGCTTGATAAACCCCTTCTGGAGCAATTCCTGCACCTGCTTCTTGATTTCAGCATTCTATAAAGCTGACAACCTATACATCCCAACGTTAGGCAATGGAGCATCTTGCTGCAAAATAATATCATGTACTATTTCCTTTTTGGGTGGCAGACATTTAGGTTCTTGAAACAAAATATCATATTCTAAAACAACCTTTTCTATATCAGCTTGTTGTTTAGCATTACAGCCCTCAAATACATTGGGTTTATCAGATTTCTTTTCCTTTACAACCATCAGTAAGAATTGTTTACATTAATTTATCATTATTTTCATCTGCCCTGAGTTTATGAGAGTATAATTATTCTTTAGCTTATGAGCTCTTATAAAGTATTTGATTCCATCTTTAACAAGTATATACTTGTTCTTAGCTCTATTGAAAATAGCCTTTCTATCATACAAGTAAGGACTTCCTAAAACAATTCCACATATATCCAAAGGAATTATGTCTAACTCAACCTCATCTACGAATGCTGAACCAAAAGAAAACTTGAGTTTGCACTGTCTAGTCACTTGTAGTTGTGCTTTATCATTCAACCATCCTAATGGGTATGGTTTCTTGTGAGATGTGGTTGCTAATCCCAATTACTTTACAATTGCTTTAGAAATTAAATTTACTTGTGAGCCACTATCAAACAAAGTATCAATCTTTTGATGTTTGGAAGTAACTCGAATATGGAAAAGCTCATGTCTTTTTCCCTCATTTTCTTCATCAATAACAGATTGAACAGAATTACTAGTAGATGCTTCAGAATTCTTACCTTTTATACCTGTGGTTGCAATAGTTGTTTCATCTCCCAAGTCTGACCCCAAATCTTTCTGAATAGCTGCAGCAGTCTTCTTCTTCTTGCCCTCAAACTTCTTAGGTCTCAGCTCTGGATGTAGAATCCGACAATGCTCATCATCATGCCCATCCTTTTTACACTGAGTGCATGAAGCTTTGCTTTTCTATGCAATGTTAGCCTTCCTTGCTTTCCACTTTTGTTTTCTTTTCTCCTTACTCTTGCTTGTAGTGGGTTGGGATGGTCCCCCAACTTCTGGATTTCCATTCTTTCCTCTAGCTTCTAGATGAGTAGCTTGTACAGATACCTCATCTATACTAGTGGGATTAAACATGAGGATGGTATGCCTCATGTAGCTATGTAGACCACCAATGTAATTCAACCGAGTTTCTGGTGAGTCTAATGAAATTCCTAGAATCAATGCTTTCTTTCTAAATTCTTGAATCTATCCTTGCGCACTTTTCCCTTTCACATATCGAAGGGTTTGCCAACTCATCATGGCTTGTTGCATGTAGGCCAATGGATAGAACTGTTTTTTGATTGCAGAAACAAATTCACTCCAGACAGAGATAGTCTTACCATGTCTTTTCATATTAGCTTGAGCTCTGCCTTCCCACCAAACCAAGGCAGCGCCTCATAGGCATAGGCTTGCCAGCTAAATATTTCTCTTATCTGAGTCGATGTTCTGTACTCTACAATAAACATCAATTTGTCTAATCCAATTGTCCAACTTTTCTGCATTTAGTTATCCATCATATATAGGCAAATAAAATTTAACATCTAGTTTGATTAAGGACACTTTCTTGTTGTGCACAGGGCTATTAGGAGGTGTGAGAAAGCTTTCCTCCTTCCCTTTTCCCTTGGAGTGGTCATGGAAGTGAGACTCATCTTCTTCTTTGTCTTGTTTAGAACCTGATGAATCTTCAGCCTTATGTTTTCTAAAGTCCCTATACATTTCTTCTACCATGGACTTTATAGCTAGGAAGATTTCTATGAAATGAGGGTCTGGCCCTATAGAAAATTCTTCTGACATTGTCTTCGGAGGATAAACTCTCCCAATTTCAGGATTATTTTCCACCAACTCTCCTTCTCCTAATTTGAGCTTTGATCTAGTGAGCATTCAACAGCTAAACCAACACAAGCTTGTCTAACCTTTACAGCCTAGAGCTCTGATACCACTTGATCTGATAATCACCCTATGAGTGACTTCAGTTAAAGATTTATTACATGAAGGTATTACAGACTCATGTGTTGGTGTGTGTCTATGTTATTTAGGCAACGGATCGATCAGATTGCAAATACACAGACACTTGAAATGGAAAACAATAGAGAAATACAGTAAGCAATATAAGAACACAAGAATTTAATAAGGAGTTCACCCTATCCTCCAGGGCTATGTCTCTAGTCCAGCTCTCAATGGTGGCCTTCTTTTATTTTGTCTTAAAGCAGAGAATTACAATGAAGGAGCTCAATGTGAGTCTCCTGAACAGAATTTTCTTGGCAGGGTGGTTCTTGGATGCCCCAAGCCACTAGAGTACACAGACTCTCACAAACTCTTCTCCTTACTAGCTCTGTGTCCTTTTGGTCTTTAATGGAGAGATCCCAATGTGGTGCTCAGTCTGGATAGATCCTCTCTAGGATGGCTTGATTCTCTCAAGCTCTCTGGTGCTCGATGTTGCCTTTGGTCAGCTTGGCCATCTGTCTTCCATTCTGCTTTTACTTCACTATCTTTCTTTGGTTTTCTCTGTCTTCTTCCTTTTCCTTCCCGCCTTCCTCTCGGGGTTTCGGTGTTCTCTGCTTTACCTGTGCACGGCTTTAAGGCCATTCGTCCCCATGGTTGTTCGATTCCTCTTCCACGTCCCGTCGGATTACCTGCTACAGCTTCACTTGGAGTTCCCTGTTCGGCGTCATCATCAGGCTCACAAGGAGTGGCCACTTGTCCTCTTGCAGCTGCACCAACTCGCTTCGTCAGTTCGGTTCTTCTGTTACGTCATGGAATGAGTCTTCTGCCACCTTGGCAGTCAAATCGGATGTCAAATCTTTACAAACTGTGGCTTAATCCCTTGTCGAGTCTGCTTTCCCATCGGGCGCGATCTCAACCATTAGATCTGGGGCCTCCAGATCCAACGCCATACACACGTTTTGCGTGGTTGACATGCTCGACCATTAGTGCGCGATCAGCAGCAGTTTTCTCTCTCCTCTGCTTGTCACGCATTGGGCGCTGAGTGGGATCGCTCTGTTTTCGCCAATTTCGCTTACCGCTTGAGGCTGCCCGCGATCAATACCACCGATTTTCAAAGCACGGGTCCCACCTTGTCCTTTAGCCTTTTCCCCTACTGTTCTCCCAGCTCTCCATGCGATCGAGCACTCAGGGCCTTCCCATTTCGAGGGGTTTTGCCCAGCAATGCGCGATTAGCGCTAGGCACTAATCGCGCATCAAAAATTACCTCTGTTTCCTGATCTGGGCCTCCCAGGGGCTAGCTTCGCCTCCTGCGTAGTCTCCATGGGCCTCGGTCAGCGCGCTTTGACCGAGGTCCTCATCGCTCCAAGCTCGCTACTAATTGCCACTGTTCAAAGGTGTTTTTGACCGATGTTTCTTAATTCTTAGATGTCTATCCCGACCTGATACAGTCATGGTCCTTCTGACAATTCTTCATGGATCCAATTCGGATCAGTGATTATCAAACTATTGCCAGAATTCTCGATGATCATATGACCATATTGGAATTTGAATCGATTATGGTTGTCCATATCTTCAAATCTTCCTCAATTCCCTGCAAATTTTATGATTCCAAGCTCACCTTCATTTATTCTCCATGATGTCTTTCTGGACTTTACTTGAGGGTTCCCAAATTGATTCTTCAAGCACTGAATTCTTCAATATTGTTTCTGACATAATTTCTAAGGCCGTGAGTTTCGATCTTGTGCCGCCCATAAATGGTGGTTTTTTTCATGTTTCAATGAGTCCCTGCAACAAGAAGACCTCTAACTTATTTAATTAATGAGTCCCGTGTATAGAAAACATCTTGCTTAGGGAGAGTGGAGCAATGATGTTACTGAACAATGGCTGGAAATACCATAATATAGGAAATTAGGGAATGAAAAATCTAAATGGAGCCCTGTGCCAAACATTGTAATTAGTTGTGAGATAAGAAGTGACTCCAATGTTGGGAATTAGAAAAACGGAAAGGTTTTGAATTTAATTCGTAGTTTGAATGTGTGCAGCTCGGTGGACATGATCGTAGAGTGGGCAGATGAAATAAAGGAGAGAGGGATGGTGCAAAGGTAACTATACAACCACGATGATTGGTTAAAGCACTAGAGCTATAAGAGACACAAAAAACAAATTTAGTGGAGACATTAGAATCTCTATGAGAACACTCAAGTTATGGCAAGCGGATAGGGTAGAGAATACAACTTGAATTTAGTTGAGAGGTTGAAACAGAATGGTAGATTCTTAGAGGGATAGAGTCGAGGGAGATAGCAATGATGTCATAATGGGCCACAAAATCAGTGGCTCAAATTTGTGCATGGAAAGAGTACGTCTGCTCTGATACCATGTTAACCATATTAAAATAATGGACAACAAAAGTAAGATAATCATTTAATGCATTTACCATTCAAAATGATATACATTTATACAATGTGTATTACCATTGGTTTTGATATACTAATTGGTCTCTTGGGATCCAATGACCTTTCAAATTCCACACCATAAAACTTAGTGGATTAGGTGTCTAACACTTCCCATTACATGCTCCAGAGGCTTCTTCCAAACCATACAAGGATTTCTTTAGTTGACGCACAAGGTTTCCATTGATCTCAAAGTTTGGGGGTTGTTACATATAAATTTTCTCAAAATATGACCATGTAAGAATGAACTATATATGTCCATCTAATGTAACTCCCACCCAAATCAAGAAGCAAGGGAAAGGATAAGTTGAACATATTTCATCTTTGCAACTCTATGTAGTTGTTACCTTTCTTATCAATGAGAAAACCATTTTTCTAGCAAATGAGCCTTATCTCTCTCAAAAACGCTTTTTTATATGAGTTTAGCCTTGTACAAATGCATGAAATTTAACCACATTCTTGTGATGAAATTGAGAAACCAATTCCTAATACTTGTTTTTCATCAAGGACTTGTATTCTTTACTTATATCATTCTCCTTTCTAGGTTGACCATGTGCATATTCACATCTATTAAGATTGCATGCTTCTAGAGAATGTGCCATGAAAGAAAATTTGGCATTTTTTTTCCTCTAGTCTTCATTGAGTTATTTATATTACTTGAATCAACATTAGAAACTTCAGTTGTCTTTGTTACCCACTAGAGAAGACTAGTGTCCTTTGTAGAAGGAGTTCCTACAACAAATTCACCATGAAAATCCATACTAAAATAGTTGGCTTGACCATTTTTTTATGGTGACTTTATTGAAGAGGTTTGATTAAAATTTAAGCTGGTTATGTAAGTCATTTGCTCGCTCAATAAGTTGATCAACATGTTGAATGATTCAATATATAGATCAACCAATCTATAATTTCTCATAACTTAAAATGGATCACTACTTAAAATGCAAGAAGAGGAGTTTAATAAGTTAATATACAAAGTCTTTTCTTCAAATACAACATCCCTCTTGCAAATAATTTCATGTTTGATTCGATCAAATGACCTATATATTTTTTACTCGTTAGAGTATCCCACCATAATACAAGCATGCCTCTTCACAACCAACTTCTTTCACTTATCATCTTGAATATGAGTCCACATTATACATCAAAACTTTCTAAGATGTCCAACTAATGGTTTTATTCCACTTCATTTCTCAAGAAGAGTCATTTCCCCACAAATCCTTAGTTGAAATAACGATTAGAAGATAAGTTGGGTAGTATGAAGCCTCTACCCAAAATATAATTGACATACCTTTCTCCTAATGAAAAAACCTATCCATTTCAACAAAATTTCTATTATTCCTTTTAACAACATTGTTTTGTTGAAGTGTCTAAGGTAATTTGTCGAGATATGCCATTATGCTAAAACTAGCTCTCAAATTCCTTTTTCATGTTTTCTCTTCCATTACTAGATCTTTTCAATTTCATAGGTTGGTTTCATGTTGGTTTATAACCAATGTTATGAATTCCTTGCATTTTTGAACGATAGTTCTCATTCTTTAATAAATCAACCTAGGTGTACCTAGAAAAGTCATTGGTCATCAATAAAATTCAAACATACCTTATACTAGAAAATGGTTGTTTATTCATTGTATAAAGGTCATCATGGATAAGTTATAGTTGATTCTTTTCTCTCCAAATCTTTATTACCTCAAATGAAGCCCAATGATGCTTTCCAAGAACACACCCTTCAAATCCACTTTATTTGGGAACTACTATAGGGATTCCATTAAGAATATTAAAGTTGATCATAAATTTCATACTTCGCAAAGTTTAGATGTTTGAGTCTCACGTGCCAAACTCTATTTTTTTGTTAATCCTAGCTATGAGAACAATCAAACCTAGATAATTTTTATGGAAATCACGTAACTTATACATTGTCTTTTAGAGTCAACAATAACCATATAAACAACAACAAAATTATTGTTAATGTCATTCACAAAAAACATATCAGGGTAAAATTAAAATTTCTCATTAGTTGGGTTAGTTGGGATAAAAACAATAAACTAACACTCAAACTTAGTATATGATACACATTAGTGATCCATACTATTCTCACATTCAATGTGTAATATCCTATGTTGATCCCTAGGTTCAATTGCAATTAATTATAATTATGTTAATGGTATTGTATCACTTGTATTATCATTTAAATGTAACCATTACGATAAACCAAATTATGTGATTAAAAATGATATCCATCTGAATATTCCATTGATAATTAAAATACTAAGTAGTTGACTTGGAATGTGAGCACCAATATAGACTATGATATCATGAGTAGGAATTGGTTATATGTGGGGGGTGGGTTGAGGGTGTTACATGAAATTAATCATGTTTACTATCTTCATAAAAATGTTACCCAATGATCTATACCAAACTTTTGATTTTGAGATTTTATTACCTTTTTTTCCTCCCAACCCATAATTGAATCATTGAATGAAGCGATAAATAGCTAAAGAAGCCACTTGCCACATCTATGGAGGATTAATGGTGGTTGTAAAGTGATCTTATAATTCATTAGGTGGAATGGATAACCACCCATCTCGAAATTTTAGGGTTGACCCATGGATGGTATGGGAAAATGGGGAAAAACATGTGGATTAGACATCCACAAGTTCATTCAAACCATACCTAGAAAGATGAGAGATAAATGCATGCCTGGAGTGGTTATTTTCATCATAAAATAGCTACCATTTTTTAATGGAAATCTCATTAGACTATTATGAGTGTTTGTACAAAGATTCAAGTCCCAAAATATGCCCAGAAAAGCTCTAATCATGGATTGGGACATTGCTAGTGTGTTTTGGCTCTCTAAAAACGAAATTTGCATTTCCATTACTCACTAGAGATATCTAGAATTTAGTTGAGTAGCGGGGGTCAAGAGTTGATGCATGTTTGACTAGTGTGCTAAGATATGGGAAAGGAAATAGTTGAGGGACTGTAGTGCAATGAAGGGATTTATGTGTTTCCATGGTGGCTAGCTAAGAATCATGGAACGTTTGTTGAAACCATAAGCTTAGTAGGAATAGGAATTCTATGATGTTTTTTTCCTTGTGAAGGATATTTTCCTTCGCCCATTGTAATTTTTTATGTGTTGATAGTTTCCCTTTGTGGTATAATAGCCTAGATAGGGGGTGACCAAATATAAAGAGAATTGGTGTAGCTAAGCTTATCATTGGGTAGAAAGGGCCCCTTCCTAAGTCAGTTTCCAACTTCAAATTTCGATTACTATGATTATTATTCATTTTCTCTCTAAAGTTTGTTGGTAAAATTTATAGATGAAAAAAAATGTATGTCTTCTCCTGTATGAAATTTAGAATGTGGTAGATGTGTTAAACTATCATATGAATCTAGTATGGAAATTTGAAGGTGCAGAGGTTTGTCACTTGATGCCTCCCCTATTTCCACAGTTACAAAGGTAAGATGTGGGTATGGTATGATCTGAACCATTGAGCATGCATAAGGAGTATATAGCCTCACTTGATGTTAAATATCAATAAAACACATATAAGTGTAAGTGCATAATTAGAATAAACATATATTAATGCATAACCCAAATATCTACTATATACCAAGGTACAATACAAGTAATGGAGGCTTGGTAAATTTGATTGAAAACTTGGTTATTACTAGGGGAGAGTGAAAGTTGTAATGTTTAATTTATAGTGCATTTTTTTCCATTGGATTATGGCATATATATGTTTATTTATGCAAACATCTAAAGTTATGTTTGATTTAATATATATTAATCCAAGTTTACAAGATATTTTTGAGAGTAATTTGATGTATGAAGAAGAGAAATTAATTACATGATTCTCCTCCTTAAATTTATGCAAATTACCTAAAGTTAAATTTGATTCACACCTATTTTGGTACAAAGGCTTGCTCATTTTAATTTTGAGATTTTTTTGCATTACTTTTATGGTTAATAGAAATTGGTAAGAGTCTTGTTTTACTTAACTAAATGTGATAAATTCCGGTAATAATCAATTCTAAGAAAGACATTTTCTTTAACGCATTATGTATATGCATATGATCACTCATGTTCATGAATTTCTCATATGTAAAGGAGAAGGAAATTATGGGTGAGAATTTTTACCCAATTTATGTCAATTGGATCTTGATGCAGAGAATTTTATTAATAAATTGGAAATTTTCTTCAATAGTGATAATTATCTTCAATGTTTAATGCAAATTCTCTGAGATTTGTTGTAGAGCTTGAAAATATATACTCCATTGGCGGTTAAGATAACTCAGGAATCTTTTACCAAGTAAAAATGTTAGATTTTCCCAATGGCCAATGATACCATAAGAGGTTTCACGGAGTTAATAAAGTTTCCAAAAGGTGAAACATAAAGTTTCCAAAATTCCATATGGGTTCGAGAGATTTAGCAAGGTTAATAAAGTTGACCTAACAAATTTAGAGGACGATCTAGAACTCCATTGGTTCTATCCGAGTTTTGGAAAGGTTAATAAAGTTGACATGTCAAATTTCATTAGGAATAGAAATTCCATTGGGGTTTGGTAGATTTGGTAAGACTAATAAAGTTGATATTGTTGTTAATAGTAATTATGATACTACTTGTTAATAATAATAATATTGTTGCTAATAATTATTATGATATTAATTGTCAGAAAATAAAACAATAGTGTTAGAAAAATAAACAAATAAATCAAAACACATAAATATCAAAATCCCCTGGACACAACATTTTATCTTGGAAACTCTTATGAGAAAAACTTGATGAATGATAATTCACAACCCAAAGGAATATTAAAATGGATTTGTCATGCCTAGGCTACATTACATAAGAGTACCATTGGCAAAACTATGGGTTATCAAAACCTGAAACCCAAAAACTGCCAATAATAAATTGACTATATGATTTAGTTAAGTTTACCTAAACTACCCCAATTATCTCCCCCCCCCCCCCCTTCAACTTGAATCAAGGAGATTAACATGGTCCCAATATCATTGTTGAACTCCATATAATAAAGTTACCATCCACTAGAATACATGGGTAACCAACCATTGTATCCATCATTTTTCTACGATAATTTTTGTCATACATGGTTCATCAACTATCCCACCCTCGCCTCAAGCTAGCACAAATACACCTACCACCCTTGTACCTCTTCAAATGGTTCATTCCATAGTTGAAACATTAATAACTCGATGCACCACCACATCCAACATATATGGCTACATAACAGGTCTTACAAAAAAGTAACCTCAAGCTCACATACGAGTACTCTCTACCTATTAATGTAACCCATTCCACAACTTAAGACAACATGTGCTACTTTACTACATGTATGCGTGAATAATAGGTCTTTTAAGAACCTTTGGGAAAACAACTTTCTTATGGATAGGATTTACAACTTGGGCCAAAAACTTATGGTGTTCACACACCTCCCTATGGCTAAGATGTTGGGTCCCCATAGTACTAGTGATTACCCCATTAATATTGTAGTTATACCCCTTATTAATATTGTTGTGCCCCTATTGCCCCCATATTGTTATTACTGTGCCCCATAGAATCCCTCTATTGTTATTTTTGTGGCTTTATATTATTATTGTTAGGTCGGCTGGATTATATTGTGACTCCTTAGACTCTTATATATAGAAAGGAGGTTTTGTCATTTGAATCATCCAAGAATTGTTCATTTATGTAATGTAAAGGAGGTTTCCCCCTCGAAGAGGCTGAATTCTAAGGCATTGATCTATCTTTTCTATCTTTTCTTGAGCTGGTTTCATAACATTTGGTATCAGAGCTTTGGATTCTAGGGTTCGCTGCTCCAAACAGGTCATCGTGGAATTTTTGCTATAACTTTGTTTCTATGATGTTTCAGAAGTTGCAAAAAAACACATTTGAGAAGAAATCGTGCTAAACCTCGCGTCCGAACTTCAGATCTTTTCGCGTTATATTTGCGGAGATATGATCTGAGGAAGTTAGTCTTTTTGCAGACTCCTGAATTACATTCCAAACAGGTGACCTGGGGAAAATCGTCATAACTTTCTTTCTAGGCATCGGATTGAAATTTTGCAAGAAGGTATAGAAAGAGGACGGGTTTTAGTTTTTTTTTATATATTTTTTAGAGTTATAGGTCGAAACAGTGACACGTGGCACTTCATACAAGTTTGCTCTACTGAACTAGTCTACAATCAGGTCACTACGGGAAATTGTGCATAACTCTTTCTTGGAGAATCCAATTTGGATCAGACTAGTGGCATTGGAAAGAGGAAATAGAAGGCTACTACAAATCACAATTTTAGAACTGGATGATTCGAAATTACAGAGATACATTAGATTCAATATCAGGCTTCTACAAAGTGAAAAAATGTGTGTTGTTTTTTTTTTAAATTTTTGCATAAGCTTGGTTTGAAGGAATTCAAAGGGCATAGTAAAGCATTATTATCGGTAATTGATGCCCCGAGGAAAGAAAATGCAAACACCTAGTAAGGAACCTGAAAGCTCTAGCATGACTCATGAAGAAGAGGAAGAAATGCAACATGATATATCAAAATTACAAGACCAAGTGCAACAAGTGTCACTTGCACAAAAAGGAACAGAATCTAAGATTGATGGTTTAAAGAAAGATGTAGAAGCTAAGATGGATGGTATAAAGAAAGGTGTAGAAGCTAAGATGGACGATTTGAAGATAGATTTGAAGACAGACGTGGAAGAATTGAAGAAGTTGCTACAAGAAAGGGTCACTAATGGTGAAAGGGTAGTAAAGGAAACTCATGATGAGAACAAAAGAAATGTTAATCATGATTCCATAGACTCTAATGTTGGATCGAAGACCCACCATATTCCAAAAATCGATATGAGGAAGTTTGATGGCAAGGATCCCGCAACATGGATATTACAGATGGAGCAATTCTTCGATCTCAATAATGTGCAAAACACACAAAAGGTACGTATGGAAACTTTATATTTGGAACCAAATCAGTTTGTATGGTATCAATGGCTTTGCTCTCGTAAACAATTTATCACTTGGGCAATTTTTACGGAAGAATTGATAGCACATTATGAGGATACAAAAAGCAACACTTTTTTTAGCCAATTGATAAGTCTCAAACAAAAAGGTTCAATAATGGAGCACATTGAGGAGTTCCAAAAATTGAACATAAGGGTAAAAGATATTCCAGAGGAGCATAGGATTGATGTGTTCATAGGGTCTTTAAAGGATAATATCCAACATGATGTTCGCCTTTGGGAACCTGATTCATTAGAGAAGGCATTCAGGTTAGCAAGAAAAATGGAAAGCAAAATTATGGCAACCAGGAAGCATACCACTCACAACTATAAAGACGGAAGTGTTGTTGCCTCTAGTCTTCCACAACCTATAAGGTTGACACCACAACAATTGGAAGAAAAAAGAGCAAAAGGGCTTTGTTACAGTTGTGATAGCAAATACACTAAAGGTCATAAGTGTGCTGAGAAGAAATTATTCTACATAGATTGTGAAGAGGAAGAAGAAAAGGAGCAAGAAAGGTCAAAAGAAGAGGATATACTCCAGGAACAAAGCCTAGATGAAGAACAAATAAATCCGACCATATCTTGTAATGCATTGGCGGGAATTACCACTCCTCAAACCATCAAGATAGAAGGACAAATCAAGAAGAAAAAGGTAATAGTGTTGATTGATTCAGGAAGCACCCACAATTTTATTCATTGTAAGGTAGCAAAAGAATTGAATTGCTTCCTATATCCAGCACCAGAGTGTCAAGTGATGATTGCAAATGGAGGAACAATAAATTGCTCTGGAAAGTGCCATAATATCAAGCTATCCATGGGAGAATATGTATTGACTAGCCCAATGCTTTCCATTCCAATGGGAGGTGTTGATGTTGTACTAGGAGTCCAATGGCTACAATCCTTGGGTACAATAGCTTTTAATTTTCAAGAACTTTTCATCAAATTTTCTACGGAAGGAAAGGAAGTTGAATTAAGGGGTATTGCAGGGAAACCAGGAAAGATAATCAGCTCTAATGGTATGACAAAGCTTCTAAAAAAGGAGCAAAGAGGTGTAATTGCACAATTATGTTCGCTAGATGTTTCCACATCGGAATCATCTATTTCTCCAGATCTCCAAAAAGTCCTGGACAATCATTCCAAGGTATTTGAGACTCCCAAAGGTCTCCCACCTATGCGTGATCATGATCATGCTATTCATCTGATTCCAGGAAGTGTTCCTCCAAACATCAGGCCGTACAGATATCCCTATGTCCAAAAGAGTGAAATTGAACGTATGGTTGCAGAAATGCTAGAGGCTGGTATAATTCAACCGAGTCAAAGTTCTTTCTCAGCTCCAGTAGTATTGGTGCACAAGAAGGATGGATCATGGCGCATGTGTCCGGATTATAGGGAGCTCAACAAGCTCACTATTAAAGATAAGTTCCCCATTCCTGTCATTGATGAATTACTGGATGAATTGCATGGATCAATTTACTTCACCAAGTTGGATCTTCGTTCAGGATATCATCAAATCAGAATGAAGATTGAAGACATTCCGAAAACAAAATTTAGAACTCATGAGGGTCATTATGAATTTTTGGTCATGCCTTTTGGCCTTACCAATGCACCTTCAACATTTCAAGGTTTGATGAATTCAATTTTCAAACCATTCCTTAGAAAATTTGTGTTAGTATTTTTTGATGATATACTAATCTACAGCAAGTCTTGGAAGGATCATGTTGAACATGTTGACAGGGTGCTACAACTATTGGAGGAGAAACAATTATATGCAAAAAGATCCAAATGTTTCTTTGGAGTCCAGGAGGTGGAATATTTGGGTCATATTGTATCTCATGAAGGAGTTAAGGTAGACCCTAGCAAAATTAAAGCCATTAAGGAATGGAAAATCCCCACATCCATAAAGCATCTGCGAGGATTTCTTGGGTTGACAGGGTATTATCGCAAGTTTGTTAAGAATTATGGGAGAATAGCAGCACCTCTAACAACATTATTGAAGAAAGATGCATTTTCATGGACTCCGGAAGCAACAAAGGCCTTTGAACATCTTAAAGAGGCAATGTGCCAAGCACCGGTCTTAGCTACACCGGACTTCACAAAAACCTTTATTGTGGAATGTGATGCTTCAGGAAATGGAATTGGTGTTGTTCTAATGCAAGATGAAAGACCCATTGCTTTTGAAAGTCGTCCAATCAAGGGAAAGTTTTTAAGCAAAGCTATTTATGAGAAGGAAATGTTGGCAATACTCCATGCACTTAAGAAATGGCGACCCTACCTAATGGGAAGACACTTCAAGGTAAAAACGGATCATGATAGCCTTAAATACTTTTTAGAACAAAGATTATCCTCTGAAGAGCAACAAAAGTGGGTCACAAAGATGTTGGGTTATGACTTTGAAATCATCTACAAAAAAGGGAAGCAAAATGTGGTGGCAGATGCACTCTCAAGAAAGGATGAGGATGTGGAAGCATTGTTGTGTGCCATTTCTATTATCCAACCAGATTGGATAAACGAAGCAAGGGAGGAATGGAAGAATGACGAAGAAGTGTGGGCACTTATTCGAAAGTTACAACAAGATTCCAGTACGTCTGATACATTTAGCTGGCAAAATGATTCGTTATGGTACAAAGATCGCTTATACCTCTGTAAGAATTCCCAGCTAAAACAAAAGATTCTTATGGAATTGCACACTTCTCCCTTAGGAGGGCACTCAGGATTTTTAAAAACTTACCACAGGGTTAAGAAGGAATTTTTTTGGGATGGCCTTAAATCAGATATTCAAAAGTTTGTGGCGGAATGTTTGGTTTGCCAACAAAATAAAGTTGAAACAATTAAGACACCGGGTCTATTACAACCTTTATCCATTCCAAGCCAACGTTGGGAGGAGGTTTCAATGGATTTTATCACAGGTTTACCCAAGTCTGAGGGAAAGAGTGTCATCATGGTGGTAGTTGACAGACTTACCAAGTATGCACACTTTTGTGCATTATCACATCCATTTAAAGCCAGTACAGTTTCTACTGCATTTATGGAAACAATTCAAAAGCTACATGGAAACCCAAAGATTATTGTAAGTGACAGAGATCCCATTTTCACTGGAAATTTTTGGACAGAATTATTTTCTTGTCTTGGTACTCAGTTAGCTCATAGCTCATCTTATCATCCTCAATCTGATGGGCAAACTGAGATAGTAAACAAATGTTTGGAAGGATATCTTCGTTGCTTTGTATCTGATAAACAGACACAATGGGTCAAATGGTTGCCTCTGGCTGAATGGTGGTATAACACTTCCTTCCATACAGCAACAAAAATGACCCCATTTATGGCACTTTATGGGTATCAACCACCATCCATCACATCATATTTAAGAGAAAATTCTAAGGTTCAGGCAGTGGAACATCACATCGAACATCAACAACAAGTCCTCCAACTCTTAAAGGATAACCTCGTGTTGGCACAGAATAGAATGAAACAACAGGCAGATCAACATCGCAGTGAAAGAAGTTTTGATGTAGGTGATTGGGTATTCCTACGGCTACAACCATATAAGCAAATGTCCCTCAAGCAAGCTAAGAAGGATAATAAATTATCACCAAAGTATTATGGTCCGTACAAGGTGTTGCAAAAGATTGGTACTATGGCATACAAATTGGAGCTTCCTGCAGCTTCTCGATTGCACCCAGTTTTCCATGTTTCATGTTTAAAGAAGGTTATAGGCGACAAGCTCCCAGTTCAAACAATATTGCCAGAACTTGACGAGGAAGGAAAAATTATATTGGAACCGGAAGCAGTCACAGAAACAAGAACTCGACAGCTACGAAATCGATCAATTTCAGAGTATCTTATCAAGTGGAAGAACTTATCCGCTGAAGATTCCACATGGGAGGATGAGAATTTTATGCAGAAGTATCCAGAACTACTCAAGCGTTGAGGACAACACTTTTTTGAAGGAGAGGGGCATGTTGGGTCCCTATAATACTAGTGATTACCCCATTACTATTGTAGTTATACCCCTTATTAATATTGTTGTGCCCCTATTGCCCCCATATTGTTATTACTGTGCCCCATAGAATCCCTCTATTGTTATTTTTGTGGCTTTATATTATTATTGTTAGGTCGGCTGGATTATATTGTGACTCCTTAGACTCCTATATATAGAAAGGAGGTTTTTTCATTTGAATCATCCAAGAATTGTTCATTTATGTAATGTAAAGGAGGTTTCCCCCTCGAAGAGGCTGAATTCTAAGGCGTTGATCTATCTTTTCTATCTTTTCTTGAGCTGGTTTCATAACATAAGATTTACAACTTGGGCCAAAAACATTTAGGGTGTTCACACACTATTGCAACTTACAACTTGGACCAAAAACGTTTAGGGTGTTCACACACAGTTCACCAAATCTCATCATCATTAACTCTATATATTTTATCTTCTCCATGCAGCTACCTGACCTCTCTCTCGGTACATCTTCAACCTCTATCAATCCATACCATGACCTAGCCTTCCAGCACCATTTTCATTTTCCAAATCCACATGATCTCTCATCAACCCATCTCTTCAAACTAATCTTACATAGATCCATCACAACATCCACTAAACCACTTTTCTTAATTCTTGGTCTCTTAGCAAGCTTTAAATCTTGGGATTTAAGGTGCATTCGCACACCACTGCTAACTTCTCTTGCTCTTGCTTTCTAGCTTCATCTTGACCTCATATTCCTCTAGTTCACCTCTACACTAACAATGCCAATAAATATTCCTTTGCTGACCCACATAAACTTCAATAGTCAATATCATATTCTTCTCTTTAGTCAATTCTCATGAGCCTTCCTTTCATGGTATGTGCTTCCTCTTTACCTAGGTCACTGAGTGAATTCTACCAAAAAGCTCTTTTACCATGCACCAACACACAACAAACAATTTTTTTCACACATATTTATTGGCGTGATCATTTTTAACCACAAATCTGATACCAATTGTTAATAACAAAACAACAACTCAGATACCAATTGTTAGACAATAAAACAATAGTATGAGAGAAATGAACAAATAAATAAAAAACATAAACACCAACATCACATGGACATATTGTTTTTACCCTAGAAAGCTAGTTGAATGATCATTCATGGCCTAAAGGAAAATTACTATGATTCTTCATGTCTTTAAATATGCTACAGTACATAATATTTCCATGGGAAAATCATGGGATATCAAAACCTGGAACCCAAAAACCACCAATGGTAAATTGTCTATATGACCAAGTCAAGTTTACCTAATCTACCCCAACGTACATACAAATTTAGCTGATGGCTGAAAAATCCATCTGGGTTCAACATATTTAGCAAGGTTAATAAAGTTTACATGAAAAATTTAGTTAGGTTAATAAATTTGACATGACAAATTTAGTCGATGGTCAAAAAATTATATCAAGGTTCCCTAGATTTGGAATGGTTACTAAACTTTTCATGGTAATTCTTACCAATGGCTGATGAGTTCATCGAGGATCAATGAAGAGTTAGGATATTGAATCCATCAATATCAAATTGGGTATTATAGTACTTGACACATCCTCATCGTCAAGACTCAGTAACCTTTTTAGTGAGCTCATCCATGGTGGAGATAAATCACCTAATACCGAAACCCATGACAACATGATCACTCACTCTGCGATCGACAAGTTGGAGAATTTGGAAACTTAGATCCAATAAATTCAATAAACCATAGAATCTTTAGTTTAGAATTTGGATGAGAAGTTGGATAACAAGTTGGATTAGAAAAGTTAATAGACCCTAGACAACTTGGAAAATATGTTAAATATGAGATTTATGCTTAGGACATCTTGAGGCATAGCTGTAAAAGGCCCTAATAATACACATTGCATTAAGCCACACTACGAATAAACTTCTAACTCATGAATATTTAGCCACCAACAACCATATTTTGGTTCTCATAACCATATACAAATGGATAATAACATATGGAATTGTTTTCCTAAAGTAAACCTAAAGAGGTTTGAGGATTTTCCCACAATCCAAATGGGACACCCAAATGAAACATTTCCTGCTAGGGCATTACTAACGACATGATGAAAATTAGGGTAGGGGTCTTGTATTTAGATCTAAAATTATGGAAGTTGTGGGGATGAAATAGAAAATCTTATGCGTGCTACATCCTCTAGAGTGCAAACTATCTTTCCATGAGCGTTTTAAAAGAGATACTCACTATTTGGTGTGGCTTACCAAGTTATGCCAAATAGGCTTAGTCACAAACCCTACGTGAGAAATTAGCCATCCATACAAAGAACTTAATAGATTCTTTATATAAAAAATATTTCATTAGTGGCCTCAAGGAAGATGATTTGAGCACAAGTCATAATATAGTGTCTTACTATCTAGTTGGAAATATTTCAAAGGGCTCTAGAAGTATATACATTGATAAATACATAATCTAATGGAAAATATTTCATCCCATGCACTTTCCCTCCCTAAATTAATTTCCCAAGCACAAACCCTACTCATCCCTTGAAAGTACAAACTTGGTTGTCTCTAACAAAAAATGTAAACCACAAAGATATGGACTCTGTCATAATTGTGATGAAAGATATGCTTTACGTCATAAAAGAATATTCCAAATTGATATGATCACTCTTCCCCTTAAAAAAAGTAACTATCGAAGAGACCTCAGAGTTACTAGTTGAAGAGGGCCAACAATCTTACTCATGTAGATATCTAACCTCAATTCCCTTGAGAAGAATCTATAATCTCCCTATATGCATTTTTTAGCATCTTGAAACTTATAGTCTAAATTAGGCATCAACAAGTTGGTGTCTTGGTTTATAGTGGCACTACTCATAATTTCATTCAGAGGTGAGTTGTAGAGGAAACCCATTATTTTATTCACTTGATGCACAACTTAAAAATCATGATTACTAATGGATGCATAATGAAATGTAGGGGCAAATGTAAAAATTTTAAACCCTAGATGTGTGATTGTTAGCTTGAAACTAGTTATTTGTCATCAATATGGGTGGTTGTGATATAGTATTGGAGGGAAAATGGCTATACATTTTTGAACTACTCACCATGGATTTCAAACAACTATATATTAGTTTCAATAAAGATGGTAATGTACACGCCTTTTGAGGGCTTCAAACAGGCCCTCATAAAATATCAACTCTCATCATATGGAGAAGTTATTAAGGTAAGACCACTTTGAAATTATTTCCCAATTTAATCCACAAACGTTATGGAAAGTTTGACGCAAGTAATCCACCCAAATTTGCAATTGGTACTCAATAAACGTCATTAGGTTTTTTAGACTAAGAATTTACCCCTTCACATGTGGAGCATGACCATGAAATTTCCTTAGTTGTAGGAAGTTAGCCACCAATTGTACATCCTTATTGACACCCTTGCTCATCATTAGTAGTAATGGTGTTTCTTAAAAGAAGGAAGGAACTTAGAACATGTGTCATGATTTTAGAGGTCACAATAAATTGATGACTAAGGACAAATTTCTTATCCTAGTTATTAATGATCTATTGGATGAACTTCATGGAGCTAATCTTTTCGTTGAGCTTGATATACATTCAAGATACCACCAAATTGAGACAAAAGAGATAGATCCCTAAGATATCCTTCCAAACACACAAAGGTCATTAATGAGTTTCCAATGATTCCTTTTGATATTGTAATGTTCCATCCATTTTGGAGAACCTCATGAACAATATATTCAAACCCTTCCTATGAAATTTTGTATTTTCCTTCTTCAATGATATCTTAATATATAGTAAAACATGTGAATATTGCATAGGGTATGTTAATAAGTCCTTACAATTGTTGAGGGACAACCAATTATTCTTGAGGCATCCCAAATATGCTTTTGGGGTTCTTGAGGTTGAATATTTGGGTCACATTGGAAGATAGGATGGAGTACATGCCAATCCCATGAAATTTGTGACTATTCAAGATTGCCCTTGTCCCAAAACACTAAAGAGCTCATAGGGCTTCTTCGAATTTATATACTACTAGTAGAAATTTGTGAAAAATTTTGGAAAAATTATAGCTCCACTAACTTCAATACTTAAAAAGAATGGTTTTTTTTGGAGCAAGGTAGTAGAACATGCCTTTAATATATTAAAGAATGTCATTTGCAATACTTTAGTGTTAGTAGTCCTTGATTTCACTAAGAATTTTGTCTTGAAATGTGATCCCTCATGTATATATCTCAATGAAATTTTCATACAAGAAGGATGACCCTTATCATTCACTAGTAACTAGTTATGTGAATGTAAATTAAGAAAATCCACACATGAGAAGAAAATGACGGTTATCCTTCATGCATTGGAGACATGGTGCCCATACCCCATAACGAGGAATTTCTAGATCAAGACTAAATATCATGGTATGAAGTACTTCCTTGAACAATAGTTATGCTTCACTAGAGAAACACAGTGGGTCACCAAGATGTTGGGGTAGGATTTGAGATCATATATAAGAGAGGTCAATGTTTTATCTAGACAATTTTGAGGTGGATGGATCACTCTTTGCCTTATCCTTATCAGGTTTGGGATGGCTTGAGGAAGCTTGTACTAAATGGCTAGAAAATAGTACTTGAAGTAACTCATCCAACAACTTCAAGCACATTCCAACCATATAAAAGTTATATACATGGTAGTAATATACATTGTAGTATAAATGGGGCATTATTTTGGCAAATATTTGGCCTTAAAATGAGTTTTAGAGTGCTACATTCATCATTGATAGCAAGTCATTTTGGTTTTCATAAAAACTATGAAGGAACTAAGTTTTCATTCTTCTCAAAAGGGATAAAAATAAATATCCAAGATTTCATATCATCCTCTGGCACTTGCCAAAGAAACAAGGGAGAGATAGTGAAGACGCCAAGGGAATTGCAACCACTACTAATTCCAACATCGATTTGGATTGACATTTCAATGTATTTTATTATGATATTCCAAAACTCTAGTAATAAATTAGTCATCACGGTCATCATTGAATACCATTCAAAAGCTACTCATTTATGTGTCAGAACTCATCCTTTCACTCCTTCCATAGGCATCCATGTATTCATGAATTATATCTCTAAGCTACATGGTATGCCCGCTTTCATTGTCTTGAATTGGGATCCCACATTCACCATCAAATTTTGGTAGGAGCTATTTAAGCTTCAAGATGCATAGTTGAATATGTGCATGTCATCCATAAACTTTGAGATTCTTTACTTTTACAAAGCCACACCAATGGGAGCATGGTATTTCCCTTACGAAATAATGGCACAATACCACTTATCATTGAGCTACACACATGATATTGCATGAACTTATTTATGGCATAAACCCCTGTTGCTGACATCCTATACTAGGTATCTCCAAGGTTCATGTGCTAGATAGAACACTTACACCAAAGAAGTCATTATCCATACCCTTAAGGACAACTTGTTTATGGCACAAAATGGAATGAAACAAAAATTTGATCAACATAGATGTTGGGTCCCTATAATACTAGTGATTACCCCATTACTATTGTAGTTATACCCCTTATTTATATTGTTGTGCCCCTATTACCCCCATATTGTTATTTTTGTGCCCCATAGAATCCCTCTATTGTTATTTTTGTGGCTTTATATTATTATTGTTAGGTCGGCTGGATTATATTGTGACTCCTTAGACTCCTATATATAGAAAGGAGGTTTTGTCATTTGTATCATCCAAGAATTGTTCATTTATGTAATGTAAAGGAGGTTTCCCCCTCGAAGAGGCTGAATTCTAAGGCGTTGATCTATCTTTTCTATCTTTTCTTGAGCTGGTTTCATAACATTTGGTATCAGAGCTTTGGATTCTAGGGTTTCGCTGCTCCAAACAGGTCATCGTGGAATTTTCGCTATAACTTTTTTTCTGTGACGTTTCAGAAGTCAAAAAAAAAACCCATTTGAGAAGAAATCGCGTTGAACCTTGGGTCCGAATTTCAGAGCTTTTCGCACGATATTTGCGGAGATATGATCTGAGGAAGTTGGTCTTTTTGCAGACTCCTGAATTACATTCAAAACAGGTGACCTGGGGAAAATCGTCATAACTTTCTCTCTAGGAATCAGATTGAAATTTCGTAAGAAGGTACAGAAAGAGGACGGACTGTAGTTTCTTGTATATCTTTTTCAGAACCAAAGATCGAAAATTGTACACGTGGCACTTCATACAAGTTCGCTCTACTGAAAGTCTATAATCAGTCACTGTGGGAGATTGTGCATAACTCTTTCTTGGAGAATCCAATTTGGATCAGACTAGTGGCATTGGAAAGAGGACACAAAGAGCTACTACAGGTCACAAATTCAGAACTAGATGATTGGAAAGTACAGAGATACATCAGAGGCAATATCAAGCTCCTACAAAGTGAAAAAAGGTGTGTAGATTTTTTTAAATTTTTGCTTAAGCTTGGTTTGAAAATTTATTTTAAAGGAATTCAAAGGGCATAGTAGAGCATTATTATCGGTAACTGATGCCCCGAGGAAAGAAAATGCAAACACCTAGTAAGGAACCTGAAAGCTCTAGCATGACTCATGAAGAAGAGGAAGAAATGCTACATGATATATCAAAATTACAAGAACAAGTGCAACAAATGTCACGCTCACAAAAGCTAACAGAAGCTAAGATAAATGGCGTGGAAGCTAAGATGAATGGCATGGAAGCTAAGATGGACAATTTGAAGATAGATTTGAACACAAATTTGAAGACAGGCATGGCAGATTTGAAGACAGATTTGACAAATTTTCTACAAGAAATACTTACTAATGGTGAAAAGGTAGTAAAGGAAACTCATGATGAGAACAAAAGAAATGTTAATCATGATTCCATAGATGCTAATGTTGGATCGAAGAATCACCATATTCCAAAAATCGATATGAGGAAGTTTGATGGCAAGGATCCCGCCACATGGATATTACAGATGGAGCAATTCTTCGATCTCAATAATGTGCAAAACACACAAAAGGTACGTATGGCAACTTTATATTTGGAACCAAATCAGTTTGTATGGTATCAATGGCTTTGTTCTCGTAAACAATTTATCACTTGGGCAATTTTTACGGAAGAATTGATAGCACATTATGAGGATACAAAAAGCAACACTTTTTTTAGCCAATTGATAAGTCTCAAACAAAAGGGTTCAATAATGGAGCACATTGAGGAGTTCCAAAAATTGAACATAAGGGTAAAAGATATTCCAGAGGAGCATAGGATTGATGTGTTCATAGGGTCTTTAAAGGATAATATCCAACATGATGTTCGCCTTTGGGAACCTGATTCATTAGAGAAGGCATTCAGGTTAGCAAGAAAAATGGAAAGCAAAATTATGGCAACTAGGAAGCATACCACTCACAACTATAAAGACGGAAGTGTTGTTGCCCCTAGTCTTCCACAACCTACAAGGTTGACACCACAACAATTGGAAGAAAAAAGAGCAAAAGGGCTTTGTTACAATTGTGATAGCAAATACACAAAAGGTCATAAGTGTGCTGAGAAGAAATTATTCTACATAGATTGTGAAGAGGAAGAAGAAAAGGAGCAAGAAAGGTCAAAAGAAGAGGATATACTCCAGGAACAAAGCCTAGATGAAGAACAAATAAATCCGACCATATCTTGTAATGCATTGGCGGGAATTACCACTCCTCAAACCATCAAGATAGAAGGACAAATCAAGAAGAAAAAGGTAATAGTGTTGATTGATTCAGGAAGCACCCACAATTTTATTCATTGTAGGGTAGCAAAAGAATTGAATTGCTTCCTATATCCAGCACCAGAGTGTCAAGTGATGATTGCAAATGGAGGAACAATAAATTGCTCTGGAAAGTGCCATAATATCAAGCTATCCATGGGAGAATATGTATTGACTAGCCCAATGCTTTCCATTCCAATGGGAGGTGCTGATGTTGTACTAGGAGTCCAATGGCTACAATCCTTGGGTACAATAGCTTTTAATTTTCAAGAACTTTTCATCAAATTTTCTACGGAAGGAAAGGAAGTTGAATTAAGGGGTATTGCAGGGAAACCAGGAAAGATAATCAGCTCTAATGGCATGACAAAGCTTCTAAAAAAGGAGCAAAGAGGTGTAATTGCACAATTATGTTCGCTAGATGTTTCCACATTGGAATCATCTATTTCTCCAGATCTCCAAAAAGTCCTGGACAATCATTCCAAGGTATTTGAGACTCCCAAAGGTCTCCCACCTATGCGTGATCATGATCATGCTATTCATCTGATTCCAGGAAGTGTTCCTCCAAACATCAGGCCGTACAGATATCCCTATGTCCAAAAAAGTGAAATTGAACGTATGGTTGCAGAAATGCTAGAGGCTGGTATAATTCAACCGAGTCAAAGTTCTTTCTCAGCTCCAGTAGTATTGGTGCACAAGAAGGATGGATCATGGCGCATGTGTCCGGATTATAGGGAGCTCAACAAGCTCACTATTAAAGATAAGTTCCCCATTCCTGTCATTGATGAATTACTGGATGAATTGCATGGATCAATTTACTTCACCAAGTTGGATCTTCGTTCGGGATATCATCAAATCAGAATGAAGATTGAAGACATTCCGAAAACGGCATTTAGAACTCATGAGGGTCATTATGAATTTTTGGTCATGCCTTTTGGCCTTACCAATGCACCTTCAACATTTCAAGGTTTGATGAATTCAATTTTCAAACCATTCCTTAGAAAATTTGTGTTAGTATTTTTTGATGATATACTAATCTACAGCAAGTCTTGGAAGGATCATGTTGAACATGTTGACAGGGTGCTACAACTATTGGAGGAGAAACAATTATATGCAAAAAGATCCAAATGTTTCTTTGGAGTCCAGGAGGTGGAATATTTGGGTCATATTGTATCTCATGAAGGAGTTAAGGTAGACCCTAGCAAAATTAAAGCCATTAAGGAATGGAAAATCCCCACATCCATAAAGCATCTGCGAGGATTTCTTGGGTTGACAGGGTATTATCGCAAGTTTGTTAAGAATTATGGGAGAATAGCAGCACCTCTAACAACATTATTGAAGAAAGATTCATTTTCATGGACTCCGGAAGCAACAAAGGCCTTTGAACATCTTAAAGAGGCAATGTGCCAAGCACCGGTCTTAGCTACACCGGACTTCACAAAAACCTTTATTGTGGAATGTGATGCTTCAGGAAATGGAATTGGTGTTGTTCTAATGCAAGATGAAAGACCCATTGCTTTTGAAAGTCGTCCAATCAAGGGAAAGTTTTTAAGCAAAGCTATTTATGAGAAGGAAATGTTGGCAATACTCCATGCACTTAAGAAATGGCGACCCTACCTAATGGGAAGACACTTCAAGGTAAAAACGGATCATGATAGCCTTAAATACTTTTTAGAACAAAGATTATCCTCTGAAGAGCAACAAAAGTGGGTCACAAAGATGTTGGGTTATGACTTTGAAATCATCTACAAAAAAGGGAAGCAAAATGTGGTGGCAGATGCACTCTCAAGAAAGGATGAGGATGTGGAAGCATTGTTGTGTGCCATTTCTATTATCCAACCAGATTGGATAAACGAAGCAAGGGAGGAATGGAAGAATGACGAAGAAGTGTGGGCACTTATTCGAAAGCTACAACAAGATTCCAGTACTTCTGATACATTTAGCTGGCAAAATGATTCGTTATGGTACAAAGATCGCTTATACCTCTGTAAGAATTCCCAGCTAAAACAAAAGATTCTTATGGAATTGCACACTTCTCCCTTAGGAGGGCACTCAGGATTTTTAAAAACTTACCACAGGGTTAAGAAGGAATTTTTTTGGGATGGCCTTAAATCAGATATTCAAAAGTTTGTGGCGGAATGTTTGGTTTGCCAACAAAATAAAGTTGAAACAATTAAGACACCGGGTCTATTACAACCTTTATCCATTCCAAGCCAACGTTGGGAGGAGGTTTCAATGGATTTTATCACAGGTTTACCCAAGTCTGAGGGAAAGAGTGTCATCATGGTGGTAGTTGACAGACTTACCAAGTATGCACACTTTTGTGCATTATCACATCCATTTAAAGCCAGTACAGTTTCTACTGCATTTATGGAAACAATTCAAAAGCTACATGGAAACCCAAAGATTATTGTAAGTGACAGAGATCCCATTTTCACTGGAAATTTTTGGACAGAATTATTTTCTTGTCTTGGTACTCAGTTAGCTCATAGCTCATCTTATCATCCTCAATCTGATGGGCAAACTGAGATAGTAAACAAATGTTTGGAAGGATATCTTCGTTGCTTTGTATCTGATAAACAGACACAATGGGTCAAATGGTTGCCTCTGGCTGAATGGTGGTATAACACTTCCTTCCATACAGCAACAAAAATGACCCCATTTATGGCACTTTATGGGTATCAACCACCATCCATCACATCATATTTAAGAGAAAATTCTAAGGTTCAGGCAGTGGAACATCACATCGAACATCAACAACAAGTCCTCCAACTCTTAAAGGATAACCTCGTGTTGGCACAAAATAGAATGAAACAACAGGCAGATCAACATCGCAGTGAAAGAAGTTTTGATGTAGGTGATTGGGTATTCCTACGGCTACAACCATATAAGCAAATGTCCCTAAAGCAAGCTAAGAAGGATAATAAATTATCACCAAAGTATTATGGTCCGTACAAGGTGTTGCAAAAGATTGGTACTATGGCATACAAATTGGAGCTTCCTGCAGCTTCTCGATTGCACCCAGTTTTCCATGTTTCATGTTTAAAGAAGGTTATAGGCGACAAGCTCCCAATTCAAACAATATTGCCAGAACTTGACGAGGAAGGAAAAATTATATTGGAACCGGAAGCAGTCACAGAAACAAGAACTCGACAGCTACGAAATCGATCAATTTCAGAGTATCTTATCAAGTGGAAGAACTTATCCGCTGAAGATTCCACATGGGAGGATGAGAATTTTATGCAGAAGTATCCAGAACTACTCAAGCGTTGAGGACAACACTTTTTTGAAGGAGAGGGGCATGTTGGGTCCCTATAATACTAGTGATTACCCCATTACTATTGTAGTTATACCCCTTATTTATATTGTTGTGCCCCTATTACCCCCATATTGTTATTTATGTGCCCCATAGAATCCCTCTATTGTTATTTTTGTGGTTTTGTATTATTATTGTTAGGTCGGCTGGATTATATTGTGACTCCTTAGATTCCTATATATAGAAAGGAGGTTTTGTCATTTGTATCATCCAAGAATTGTTCATTTATGTAATGTAAAGGAGGTTGCCCCCTCGAAGAGGCTGAATTCTAAGGCGTTTATCTATCTTTTCTATCTTTTCTTGAGCTGGTTTCATAACAATAGATATGAAAATTATTTTGTCAAAGAGGATAAAATGTTTCTTCACCTACAACCGTATAAACAGACATTTATGAGAGATAAAATTCCCCAAAAGCTAGTTTCTAAGTTCTATTGTCCCTATCAGATCATACAACACATTGGACATGTGGCCAACAAGTTGGCTCTCCCAACCCACTCAAATATTCATCCAATCTTTCATGTGCCTTATTTGAAGGTGTAGAAATTCTCACTGTAGATTAAACTAATTATGAAATGTACTAAAGCAAAATGCTTAATAAACTTCTACAATCAAACTTGCGGAAGCTTAATAGATTTTGAGCAAGATCAAATAGGACACATATAACAGAGAAGAAGATTCAATCACACATGAAACATAGAAGAATACTATGGGGAAAGCCTCAGCTAAAAACCTCGCTATATGTATTATCATACAAGTGGAAATATCTCAGGATTACACAAAGCTTTAACTCTCAAGCTATCCAGCTCTCAGTACAATCCCTCACTACTGCTCATAGACAGAATAGAGAACACATATGCCTTCCTTCAGTCCTCCAAGCCTCCTATTTCCTTTTGCAGTTTCTCCTCGGTCCTCCAACTGCCACCTGTGTGATTCTCACCTCACACGCTACTCTAACCTCTGTAGTAACTACGCAATCCTCAAGGAATGAATTTCTTCTACATGCAAGAGAAATTCACATGGGAATAATCTAGCAACTGATAGTACATTGTCCCTGCCTTTAATCTCAACTAGGTCTTTGTCTGAACTGACATGCATGAGTTATTTATGAGAGAATATTCAATTATCTAGAGAACACTAGTTGCATGAATGCATGCATTAACTGACTAAACTCACAATTAGTTACACAAACTGTTTGGAACTAATTTAACTGGACTTAACTCGGTTAACTGAGCTAACTAATTACAACTCAAATACAACTCATCCTTATCTCCTTAATTAGGGGATAACTTCCTCAATTAAAGGGATAACTATTGCATGCCTTCACAAAGGCTTCATGATTGATTTTCACCAACTAATTAACTCAAGATGAATTAATTAATTATTTTTCAAACAGCTGGTGAGACTAAATTCGGATTTTAATTCAATGACAAATTAAAATTGGAATATATCCTGAAATTCTATCTATAGCAATGCTATTTTTAGCATTTCTTGTTGCTATTTTCAACACTCCCTCTCAATAAGAAAGGGATTATCTGTCACCCCGCTCCTGTCTCTGTGGAACTCGAATTTACACTTTGGCAATGCCTTAGTCAAAATGTCAGCATCTTGCTCCTTGGTCGAAACGTACTACAACAACATGATCCTCCTCACCATATAGTCTCTGAGATGATGATACTGAATGTCGATATGCTTGGACCTGTCATGAAATACTGGATTCTCAGAGAGTTTGATACAACTCTGATTATCACAATAGATCATGGTTGGATCCATCCTCTAATCAAACAAACCAACTAGAATTTTCCTCATCCAAATGGCCTCACATGCTGCCTGACTTGTAGCCATGTATTAAGCCTATTGAGCTAAGTGCAACTAACCTCTGTCTCCTGCTGTACCAAGAAACTACAACTAAACCAAGGTTGAAAATTCCTCTTGATGTGCTCCTCTAATCTGATGGACTCCCTGCCCAATCTGCATTTGTGAAGCCCTTAAGCTTCACCCCCTCTGACCGTCTATACCATAATCCATACTGAGATGTGCCTATGAGGTATCTCAAAACATGCTTCGCTGCCTTCCAAAACAGCTTGGTAGGTTGAACCATAGCTTGACTCAGCTGGTTCATCGCAAAGCACAAATCTGGTCGTGTGTTCACTAAATACATCAATGAACCCACAAGCTGCCGATATACAGTAGCCTCTACTACCTCACCTAAAGTAGCATCCTCCTTCCTCCAGTTACCTGCTAGAGGATTCTGCGTGGGCTTGCACTTCTCCATGTGGAATCTCCTGAGTATCTCATTGGCATACTTTCCTTGAGACACAAACACTTCCCCATCCTTCTGCCACATTTCCATGCCTAGAAATTAGTGCATGAGACCCATGTCTTTCATCTCGAACTCTCCCGCAAGGTCCTCCTTGCAAGACATGATAAACTGATCATCACCTATCAATATCATATCATCAACATAAAGAACAATGATCAACTACTTACCTTCCACCATGATGTGGTACAAGTTCGCATCCACTTCACATTTTGTGAAGCCAAACCTGGTGAAGTAGTTGTCGATCTTGGTGTACCAAGCACGAGGTGCTTGCTTCAGCCCATACGAAGCTCTCTTGAGTGCACACATGCGACTCACAATCAAAGGTCTCAAATCCTTACGGCTGCTCTATGTACACCTCTTCCCCAATCTTGCCATTAAGGAATGAAGTCTTCACATCCATCTGATGGATCTTCTAACCCATCTGTGCTGATAGTGCCAACATCGATCTGATAGATGAGTACCTTGCTACATGAGCAAAAGTCTCATCATAGTCAATCCCCTCGACCTGTGAGAAACCACGGGCAACAAACCTTTCCTTATGTTTCTCCACACTACCATCAGCGGCATGCTTTACCTTGTAAATCCAATGGGAACTCACCACTAACTTGTTCTCTGATCTTGGAACAACATCCCAAACATTGTTCCGAACTATGGAGTCATACTCCTCCACCATTGCATCAACCCAAACTGGCTGCTACACTACTTCCGCAAAGGAAGATGGTTCGGTCTCTACACATTCCCCAAGAAGGTCCATGTAACCAATGTACCGCTTAGGTGACCTCCTCTGTCTGCACTAATAAGATGGCTCTCTCACGTCCCTTAACAATCTGTCAGCCTCCCTTGTGCATTTCCACCCCTCTACAAGACTTTGCATGAGTGGATGTCTCCACTCCTGGAACCTTTACATGCGGCTGCTCCGCATCAGTCTGAGGCTCCTCCTCCTTAGGAACCAAAAGTTCCTCCTTTGCCTGCAACATGAGCTACCTCTCAAGGGAAACTCGCATGGCCTTCAGCTCATCGAACTTAAGATCTCTACGAACCACTATCCTCTGACTAGTAGGCAAATACACCTGATAGTTATGGGGAGTATCAGTGGACCCTACAAATATCCCCAACTCTACTATCGGCTCTAGCTTCTTCTGAGCATCCTTGGTCACATGGCAATAAACCGATGAGCCAAAGATCCTGAAGTGACCCACATCTAGTCTCTTCCCGGAGAAAGCTTCCTCTAGTGTCTTCATCCAAAGTATGTGATGTGGGCTGCTATTCTGCAAGTAAACCACTATGTTGCATGCCTCAACCCACAAACGAAGTGGTTGGCCTTGGTCATGCAGCATCACCCGAGCTACTACCATAATCATTATGTTCTTCCTTTCAGCCAACCCATTCTGTTGTGGGTTATGGGGTGCCGTCAACTCCCATTTAATTCCTTCTACTGCATAGAAGTCCTTAAACTCTTGAGAGACATACTCTCCACCATTGTCGCTTCGCAAGGTCCTAATCTTCTGTCCTGATTCTTTCTCAACCAAGGCTTTGAACTCACAAAACCTTGAGAAGGTTTGATCCTTCTTTTGCATGAAATAGATCCAGCATCTACGAGAAAAATCATCAATGAAAATAACATTGTACCTTTGTTTAGCGGTGGAGGCTGTCGAGAATGGTCCACACACATTTTTATAAACTCGCTCCAAGATTGCTTCAGCTCGACTGTCTCGATCCTAAAAGGAAGATTTTGCATACTTACCCAAGGTACAACCTTTGAATGTGTCCACTTGCTCAAGTTTACCTTTGGGAAGTCCGGTAGAAATCTGTTGCATTATCTTTAAGGCCCCATGATGCAAGTGGCCCAACCATCTATGCCATAACTCACCAATATCTTGGCTTTGCACCATTTCTGCTTTGGAACTCAATGCAGCACAATCATCTACCTCCATCTTGTAGAGATCCTTCACTCGAATCCCATTCCTCTTGGTCTGACTCGTGGCTATGTGTCTCGGGAATGCCTTTCCTTTACTGAAGACTACATCATAACCTCTGTCTTCCAACATCGGGACCGATACCAAGTTTTTCTTCAGTCCAAGCACATACTTTACATCAGTCAGGTTGAGAGGAGCTCCATGCTCCCTATGAAACACAACCATAGCTTCACTTGAAAAACGATATATTCCATCATCGCCCATATCTATGCACATCTGGAGGTAAAATCCAATTCGAACTGTGAGGCCAGTGCCTCACCATCTGATCCTTTCAAGGATCCCTTCTTAGATTTATTCAATGGACAATTAGTTGCATAATGTCCCACCTCATGACAATTAAAGCATCGCACTTTAGATTTGTTAATCTTCTTCCCACCATGGGAAGAACTCAATTTGGAATGTGAAGCCTTCCCTTTCCCTTTCCGTGCTTGCTAAGGCCATATTTTCTTCATCATCATGCTTAGATGAACCATCTCTGGTGCTTCTCCTGATCTCCTCCTACATCAGATCTGACCATAGTCGTTCCCAATTTGGCAATTTCTCTCTTCCATTCTTTGAGTCCTGGTAGCTATGCCAACTCTTAGGAAGACCGAGGAGAGTAAGACTCACCATGTCATCATCGGATGTCGTGATTCCTACACTTCCAAGCTCATCTCTGCAGGTGGTGATCTTGTTCAGATATGTAGAGATTGTGTCTCCCTTTTCACACTTGATTTTCCGAATCTTGTCCTTTAACACCAGCTTCCTCTGGTCGTTGTTGTTCTAATATAGATCCTTCAATGTCTTCCACATTAAAGATGGAGTCTCCTTCCCATGGAGACTCGAAACAATATGGTATCGAACTCCCTCCAGAAGAATCCTCCTCGCTCTCGCCACACATTTCTTCCATTCCGCCAATTCTTGGGCATTAGCTACTACTGGCTTCGGGACTTCTTGATCAATGAAGTCCTTCAAACCGTTGTCCTCTAATACTGCTTCCATGCGATCCTTTCAAGCTATGTAATTCGAGCTGCCATCAAGGGCATACTCGACTCTCAAGCCATGAACGCCATTGGTGAACTTTGAGATGTGATAAGAAATCGATTTTGTACCTACAATCAAGAACTTCAAACTTCGAACTTCAAACTTCTTTGTATATTGTTCTCCGCTTTGATCACCTTTGCTCTGATACCATGTAGAAATTCTCACTGTAGATTAAATTGATTATGCAATGTACTAAAGAAAAATACTTAATCTACTTCTACAATCAAACTTGCAGAAGCTTAATCGATTTTTAGCAAGATCAAACAACACACATATAACAGAGAAGAAGATTCAATCACACATGAAACACAGAATAATACTCTGGGGAAAGCCTCAGCTAAAAATCCCGCTATCTGTATTATCATACAAGTAGAAATATCTCAGGATTACACCAAGCTTTATCTCTCAAGCTATCCAGCTCTCAATACAATCCCTCACTACTGCTCATAGACAGAATAGACAAAACATATGTCGTCCTTCAGTCCTCTAAACCTCCTATTTCCTTGCGCAGTTTCTCCTGGGTCCTCCAATTGCCACTTGTGTGATTCTCACCTCATACACTACTTTGACCTCTGTAGTAACTGCACAAACCTCAAGGAATGAATTCCTTTTGTATGCAAGAGAAATTCGCATGGGAATATTCTAGAAACTGGTAGTACATTGTCCCTACCTTTAATCTCAACTGGGTCTTTGTCTGAACTCACATGCATGAATTATTTATGAGAGAGTATTCAATTATCTGGAGAACACTAGTTGCATGCATGCATGCATTAACTGACTGAACTCACAATTAGTTCCAAAAACTATTTGGAACTAATTTAACTGGACTTAACTCAATTAACTGAGCTAACTAATTACAACTCATCCTTATCTCCTTAATTAAGGGATAACTTCCTCAATCAAAGGGATAATTGTTGCATGTCTTCACAAAGACTTCATGTTTGATTTTCACCAACTAATTAACTCAAGATGAATTAATTAATTATTTTTCAAATAGCTGGTGAGACTAAATTCGAATTTTAATTCAAGGACAAATTAAAATTGGAATATATCCTGAAATGCTATCTATAGCAATGCTATTTTTAGCATTTCTTGTTGCTATTTTCAATAGAAGGAGGTTATGGGATCAATTTGCAAAGTGCAGACCGACCTATTAGAAATTTACAAAGAAGGTTCCACTTGGCTTCAATGAGAAGTAGTATTAGATACTAGAGAGTGTTTTTTGTGTCAATGCATGATCATGGAAGTATTGATCTAGAGGACATATATGTAATCAAAAGATGCCACATGGGAATTGGCATTGATTCTACAACAATTTCCTCCATTTAAGCCTCGAGGGCAATGTTGATTTCAAAAGGGGAGGGTATAGTAGGGTCCTATACTAACCCCTTACTCAGGATACTTTACTGATGTATGATGTCACCTTCCTTCTAAAATGGGTCCTCTTAATTAATAAAGGCCAAATTAGTTAGCATAATCTCATTATAGATGGACTCATAGGTAGTTAAGATTCTATTTTGATAGTTATATCTTGAGAAGAAGGTTATGTAATATTTTTTTAAAACTTGTTATTGTGTTTGAAGCCTTGATCTAGGAGGTTTCCCCCCTTGAAGAAGCAAATAAACATAACTCTCTATTTTTTAATATCATTAATATAAGATATTTTTATAGGGTTTATCTACTTTTTCTTGTGTTCTTCAATTTTTCTATGTGATTACTCTAAATTTCTATGGTTAAATACATTATAGAAAACTTGAATCTCCTTGGAAACATAGGTCATCATGACTTGAACAACCTTATCCCTCTTCCAATGAATAATGAACCTGTTTTGTTCATCTTCGAGGCTTAAACCCATAGGTTTCATATTACCAAAGTGATTTACTATTTAATGACATCTTCATATGTTATAATAACATGCCATAATTGTCGCGACTATTTAAAACCATGGAATCTTTAAAAAAACTCATAACCACTCTATAAGCCTTAATCCAATTTGCAAATCCAAACCTAATTTAATTTACTTAATATATCTAACTTGCACATGAAAACATACTTAAGTAACAAACTCCAAAGTAACTTGTATAAAAGTAAAATAAATATCAAACCATTATGTCTAGTATCGCGTTAGAAAACTAAGAAAATGTTGAAATAATTAGTTGTGCATTCTAAAAGAAAATAACTATCAAAAAAAATAAACACAATATTAAAACAAACACATTTCAAGATATGAAATAAAATACAATAAATTAATTCATAAAATCACCCATAACTGAAAATGTAACTAACTTGGACAAAATGAAAAAAACATCATCCAATTTAAATACCAACATAAACAAAATACAGAAAACAAGATCCTAATTGCATACCCAAGAACCTAATTACGATTACTTTTATTTAGTTCAAGGAAATAGACTAACGACATAGCTAACATATTAGTTAACCTTTGAAAATCTTTAAAGTCACATCAATTTTCATTAAATATCAAAGTTGAAAAATGTTAGACCAAACAATATGCAGCGGAAATAAAATAAACATACATACACAGCACATTAAAAAACACAAAACCATAACACACAGATTTAACGTGGTTCACCCAACCAATCTGGGCTACGTCCACCAGAACAGAGGCATCGGCAATCTTATTATTCAACAGGAGATTACAACAATTTCTAATTCTTCACACATACTCTCAGCTCACCCTATTTTCTCTACACTCTCTACACACACTCACAATCCTCTACGGGATTACATTTCTTATAAATGGAGCATAAAACTAAATCATAAATTCCCTCACAACAAATATAGGATGCATTAACTCCTCCTCAAAAATACTGGAGCTAATATAGAAACTAATCCTATTGTTGTCACATACATGAGATTTTTTCCAAAATTAATTAAAACAGAAAATCTCAACAATCTCCACATTGACAACAATTAGCCTAATACCCTGTTCATTTATTATTTTTATCTTTTATGCAAGCCAAGAGAAGCTAGACACCAATGTAGCTTCTCTAACAAAACTGGTTTCGTGAACATGTCTGCACAGTTTTCCTTCGTATGCACTTTTTCAAGAGAAACACCCCTTTCAGTGATAACCTGTCTTACAAAATGGTACTTGATAGGTATATGCTTTGATTTACTATGATAGGCCGGATTCTTAGCCAAATGAATTGCACTTTGACTATCACAAAATAATTTGATGTTGTCCTGTAACGTACCAAACTCACCAATCAAACCTTTCAACCAAACCGCTTCTTTGCAATCATGCGAAGCAGCTATGTATTCTACTTCAGTAGTGGATAAAGCAACAATATTTTGTAGCTGTGACATCCAGCTAATAGCTCCACCTGCAAGAGTAAACACATACCTTGAAGTTGACCTTCTCTTATCCAAATCACCTGCAAAATCGGAATCAACATAACCGCAAACAAATTCACTACTTCTGTTATAAGTGATACAATAATCACTTGTGCCTCTCAAATACCGAAGCACCCATTTCACTACTGACCAGTGTTCTTTTCCTGGATTTTCCATATACCTGCTGAAAACCCCAACTGCATGTGAAATATCTGGTCGAGTACAAACCATCACATACATTAAACAGCCTACTACATTGGCATATGGAATTCGAGACATATATTCCTTTTCTTCATTTGTATTAGGACATAAACTTGAAGAAAGCTTAAAATGGGAAGCTAAAGGGACTAAAACAGGCTTCAAATTGTTCATACCAAACCTCAAGAGTATTTTCTCAATATACTTCTGTTGTGATAGCCACAGCTTACCATTGCTCGTCTCTGAAAATCTCCATGCCCAAAATTTGTCTTGCTGCTCCTAGATCTTTCATATCAAATGTCCTAGCCATCTGAGCCTTTAACCTGTTGATCTCTGTTATGCTTTTGCTTGCTAAAAGCATATCGTCAACATACAACACTAAGATAATGAACATGCCATTACTTAATTTCTTAAAGTAAACACAATGATCATATTCACTTCTTATATAATTTTGACTCAACATGAAAGAATCAAATTTCTTGTACCATTGTCAAGGCGATTGCTTCAGACCATACAATGATTTCTTGAGCCTGCAGACAAATTTCTTGTTTCGATCTTGAACAAACCCTTCTGGTTGTTTCATGTAAATCTCCTCATCTAAATCTCCATGTAAAAATGCAGTTTTAACATCTAGTTGTTGTAATTATAAATCAAGCAAAGCAACTAATGCTAATACAATTCGAATTGAAACAATTTTTACAAATGGTGAAAATATCTCATGAAAATCAATGCCTGCTTTCTGAGAAAAGCCTTTCGTGACCAGCCTTGCTTTGTACCTGTCCTTTGAACCACCAACACCCCTTTTCAATTTGTACACCCATTTACATCCCACAGTTTTTCTGTCTTTAGGAAGTTCTACCAGATCCCATGTGTCATTCTTGTTTAATGCCATCATCTCGTCCTTCATAGCTTCTTTCCACTTTTCACTTTTAGAACCTTCTACAGCTTCTTGATAGCACAAAGGTTCATCATCGTTAGCGGTTAAAGCAACTGAAGTAACATAATAATCATACCTTCTAGGACGACGTTTAATTCTCGTGGACCTCCTTAAAGATGTTTCTGGTGCTTCCACAATTTGTTGATTATTATCTGTAGGAACTTCTTCATGATCTGCATCTAAAACCTGTTCATGACTTACATCTGAACCATGTTCATCTTGATCATCATCAGTATTTTAATTGGTTTCAAACTGAATGTGTTGAAGCTTAGATACATTATCCTGTTTCAATTTATCATCTACATCTGAACTTTCAAGTGAGGATTCATTAAATTTAACATCTCTGTTAATGATGATCTTGTGAGTAGTAGGATCCCACAATCTGTATCCCTTAGTCCCATCACCATATCCAACAAAGATATATCTTTTTGATTTAGGATCTAATTTAGAATGCTGATGTTTTGGAACTAGAGCATATGCATCACAACCAAAAACTTTCAGTTTAGAATAATCACAAGGATGACCTTTCCATACCTCTTGAGGAATTTTGCATCCTATTGCAATTGATGGTGATCGATTTATCAAATAGCAAGTTGTAGCAACCACTTCTGACCACAATTCCTTCTGCAAATTGGCGTTACTCAGCATACTTCTTGCTCTCTCTAAAAGAGTCATGTTCATGTGTTCAGCAACTCCATTTTGCTGAGGAGTATATATAATGGTTTTATGTCTTTCGATCCCAGCTTCCTTGCAATAATTATCAAATTCCTTTGAAGTAAACTCACCACCATTGTCAGTTCTTAAACATTTAATAGTTCTTCCAGTGATGTTTTCAACTAATGCTCTAAACTGTTTGAAAACTGTAAACACATCAGATTTGTTCTTTAACATGTAGACCCACACTTTTCTAGAGAAATCATGAATAAAAGATACAAAATATGACGAACCTTCATATGAGGTTGTAGGAGACGGACCCCAAACATCAGAATGGATATAATCAAGGATTCGCTTACTAGTATGTTTTCCAGTTTTAAACTTCTGCTTGCTTTGTTTCCCAAACAGACAATGTTTGCAAAAATCTAACTTAACAGACTTTAGACTAGGAAGTAACTTACGATTAGATAAAATCTTTAATCCTCTTTCGCTTATATGGCCCAACCTTTGATGCCATAAACGAATAGAATTACTGTCGTTTTAAGAAACTATAGAAACATGATTTGATTGTGTTCTTCCTTCTAACTGAAAAAGATTTCCAACCTTCTTTGATTTCATTACTAGTAAAATTCCTTTATAAATTTTCATTACTCCACCTTGAATAAAGGTTTTATATCCAATAGTGTCTAGTACTCCTAATGAAATGAGGTTTTTCCTTAGTACAAGTACATGTCTTACATCAGTTAAAATTTTATTTGTCCCATCAAACATTTTAAGTTGAACGGTTCCAATTCCCACAATGTTACATGTGACATCATTTCCCATGTAAACTACTCCATCATTGATTGGTTTATAAGTTTTAAATAATTCCCTATGAATACACATGTGATTTGATGCACCAGAATCTAACAGTCAATGTTGATCATGACTAGACAAATCAACTAATAACACTTCATCACTCATACCTGTCTTGGATGCCGAACCTGTATTTGTCGTGTTTTCTTCTTTCTTCTCTGTTGAAGAGTCTTCTTTGGATGCTTGCTATCTCTTCCAACAGTCCTTCTTCAAATGTCCCGATTTGCCACAAAACCAGCACTTTAACTTACTCTTCTTCCCTTTCGATTTTGAACGCGAGTCGTTGTGCTTACTGGAGCGTCTTTCTCTAGAATGACCTCTAGCCATCATCGCTTCTGATGTAGAGGTTTTGGAATTTGACCTCTTCCTTGTCTCTTCGGACAACAAATTTCCAACAACATCATCAAATTCAAGGGTTTCTGATATACTTAGACTTATAGAAGTAACAAAATGATCCCATGACTCGGGCAACGAGCATAATAAAGTTATAGCTTTATCTTCTGATTCAAATTTTACTTCTATACTTTCTAATTGCACCAGGAGAGTATTAAAGACATTCAAATGATCAGTAATAGCTATACCTTCCTTCATGCACAGACTGTACAATTGTCGCTTCAGAAGAATCCTATTGGTTAAGGATTTTGTCATGTACAGCTTCTCAAGCTGTGTCCACAAACTAGCAGTAGTTTTCTCTAACACGATGTTAAACAAAACATCATCCACCAAACACAGTCGAATATCGCTCAGAGCTCTTCCATCCAATTCTTTCCGTTCATCATCTGTCATGGTGTAAGACTGTTTGGATTTTCCCAACAGTGCCTTCGCCACGCCTTGTTGCACAAGTAGATCATGCATCTTCACTTTCCAGATTTTGAAGTTATTTTTGCCATTGAACTTCTCGATCTCAAAACGAGCACTTTGAGTTTTTGCCATGTTGTAACAAACTGAATCTCCAATTCCAACTTAATAAATAAAGTTAATATCTAACAAAAAAATTCCTTTGCCTTCTACTGTGCTGCCTTTACCTTATCATACAATCCCTCTGTTGTACAAACTGCAGATTACAAATAAAAAACAAATAACAAAATTGCAGTTTTACCAAAGTGATCCTCGCTTGGCGTGTTGGCGCTTCTTTGACAGCAGACGATCCGCGCCGGAACAAAAACTGTGTAAGTGACAAAAAATTGGCGCGCTTAAACCCGTCGATTCCACACCAAATGGGATACTGGCGCTCTGGTGCGAGTATTAAACTCGGATCCGCGCCACTGGCGCGTCTGTTCCAAAATAAAACGCGCCAACCCGATCACTATCAGAAATTGGTGTGACTATCTCTGCCGAAACCGCGCCAATCGCCAAAACTCCACCTTCAACAGCTCTGTCACACGCACCAGCTCCACAACCAGAGACCTGTAGGTTATGGGCCCTCCACGCTTCCGCTGCGCCGCTCTGATACCACTATTTAGACCAAACAATGCGCAACGGAAATAAAATAAACATACATACACAACACATTAAAAAACACAAAACCATAACACACAGATTTAATGTGGTTCACCCAACCAATCTGGGCTACGTCCACCAGAACAGGGGCATCGGCAATCTTATTATTCAACAGGAGATTACAACAATTTCTAATTCTTCACACATACTCTCAGCTCACCCTATTTTCTCTACACTCTCTACACACACTCACAATCCTCTACGGGATTACATTTCTTATAGCTGGAGCATAAAACTGAATCATAAATTCCCTCACAACAAATATAGGATGCATTAACTCCTACTCAAAAATACTGGAGCTAATATAGCAACTAATCCTATTGTTGTCACATACATGAGATTTTTTCCAAAATTAATTAAAACAGAAAATCTCAACAAAAAAACCTTTCTTAAGACATTTATACGAGGTTTTGCCTTATAACTAACTTACATATTATAATTTTCGTTACGATATTTTCCTAAAAATGCGCACTTCTTGGTATTTTTTTTTAAGGGCTAACAATCCGAAACGTCACCCCATACCATTATCTTTTTTATTTTGCCTAAGAAAAAAAATTTGGAGAGAAGTATAAACTAGATCTATTTTAAATATAGATTTAACATGAGTAGAGATGAATGTAAATTTTTTATGAATTGATATTATTTAAATATTTTGTCTAGTTATTTAATTTTATTTTATTTTTTAAAATTTAAGAAAAAATTATTTAGACTGAGCAAAATTTCAATTTTAATGACGGACGTACATAATTATACATCATAAAGACCCTAAAGAGCGAGTCTCTGGGGTTCATCTCCCTTTCATCTACGTGACTACTGATAAGATTGCTAGAACTCTTAGGAAGCATAATGTTCCCTCTACCTTCAAACCCCTTAACACTATCCGTAGCTCCCTTATATCGGTAAAAGATCCGGTTGACCCCAAGGACATGAAAGGTGTCTATGTTATTCCATGTTCCTGTGAGACCCCCTATGTTGGTGAGATCGGTCGCTCTATTAATCAAAGGATTAATGAGCACTCAACCGACATAAAACATAGGAGGACCCGATCTTCCGCCCTGGCCAAACATGCGGAGAAGACTAAGCACCATGTAAGCATTGAGGAGGGTCGTGTTATTGCCAAGGTGGCGCATTTCCATCACCAGAAATTTAGGGAAGCCATAGAAATCGAAAGAAGGTCGAGCAACCTCAATAGAGATGACAGCTGGAAAATTAGTAGTTGTTGGATCCCTACCCTCTCCTCCTAGCCGCTTCCCGGCTTCCCCCCCTCCCCTTGTTCTCAGCCTGAGTTTCCTTGTTTCCCCCTCCTCACCTTGTTCCATCGTTGTCCTTTTTTCCCTTCTCGTCTCTCTATTTTTAGTTTCTTTCACTCCCTCCAGATGAATAATCCTTTTCATTAACCTTATTGTATGAACAGATGAATTATGAACATTCCTTCTATTCCTAGACATTGATTTTAACCAGTAAATTCCCTCCATTTTGCCTCTTCTCAATACATTTAGATCCCTTAATCTTAATTATTGTTCCTTTATTTATCTTATTAGGTTTGATAAGCCTCTAGAATATATATATATATATATATATATATATATATATATATATATATATATATATATATAAAATTGATTTTTGTTTTTATTTTAGATAGGTATATTAATAGGTTAAGGTCTTGTGAGTTAATTCTTACAATTTTTGTTTATGATAATAATATTACAAGAAACTAACTTGCATAATAACTAATTAACTATTTATTTATATATTTAATTCGGAAAATATATATTTACATATTATTCCATATTATATTAATGCTTTAAGGCTTTTGATATATAGCTATTTCATAATATACATATATATTTATTTAGTACTCCATCCCCCACACACACACGCATATATACATATATATAATTGATTTTTGTTTTTATTTTAGATAGGTCTATTAAGAAGTTAGGGTCTTGTGAGTTAATTCTTACCATTTATGTTTATGATATTAATATTAAAAGAAACTAACTTGCATAATAACTAATTAATTAGTTATTTGTATATTTATATTTAATTAAGGTATATATTTACATATTATTCCATATTATATTATTGATGTAATGTTTTTGATTTATAGCTATTTCATAATATACATATTTATTTAATTAGTATTCCATATTAGTAATTTTTAGGTTATTAATTATTATTGTTTGATTTAGTGATTACAATTTTTGGTAATAATTTATCATAATAATTTACTAACCATTTATTTATATGATTATAATTGAAGAAGAGGCTTAGTAATAACTAATTTATTAATTCTCTTAATTTTTAAATACAAACTTTACCTTTATCAAATGTTGATAATAATTTTAGTAATAATTATAACAAAAATAACTTTTTCTCTCCCTTAGTCCACTCTGGCCACTCATATTTAGCCGTTTCTCTTCCTAGTCCAATATAGTCGTTGGAATATCTGCTCTCCCTATTTAACCTGCAACTATGATTTGGTTCTTCAACTTGTCATGACAATCAACCACACTTGGTTCAAAAACGGGTGGACAAAAATATTATAATGTGATTTCCGCCAAAAATATATTCTCATTAAACTTGATATAGATCACAGAGGCTTAAATTCAACAATCATATTTGACTGTAAAATAAACCTTTAGACTCAACTAAAAAATCTAATTTCTTCACATGTAATTTTTTTATAAATTAATATTAAAAATAAATAAAAACATTTTAATGATAAAAATAATGAATAAATTTTTCTTGCTCTTATTATTTTATGCTTTTGTTTTCCAAATTTATATTTTCAATTAAATTTGAAATTTCGCAAACCATTGTTAGAAATTCATCAGTAAATTATATGCAATCCGAGTACAATACCAATTTTTCAGTACTTTGAAATCATTTTATATTAAAGACATATAATAAAAAATCATAGTTTAATTAAAACTGGTTTCATTTGTAAATTATATGCAATCCAAGTACAATAACAATTTTTCAATACTTTGAAATCATTTTATATTAAAAACTATAATAAAAAATCAGAATTTAATTAAAAATGGTTTCACCAATTATAGTTGAGCAACCAAAACAATGTGAAACAGAACGGAAAGCGGTTAATTTTTTTAAAAATGCCCTCAATAAAATTTCTAAATAAAATAAAATAAATATGTGTTGTGTTAAAATCTAATGTGATTTTTTTTTAATTTGCTGACTTTTTTGATTTAATTTCTCTAAAATCCAGTAAGAATTTATTGAAATCATAAATTTATAAGTAACTCGACACAATCAAAGTGAGCTACCAAATTTTCAGAGTACTAAATTCATATATATAATCAAAAAACTAATTTAAATAACACAAATCAAAATTTCACCTTAAATTTTTCAGCATAAAAAAATCTAAAAAATCACATTAAAAACAACTCTTTAAAATTGTTGACAGAATTGCTCAAAGCTCGCCAGAAAGTTGATCTGAACATTGATCCTGTCATTCATTCTTTTTCGTGACCAACGTTTTATATTTATTACAGAACTGAACAAACAGTGGGCGCGGCTGCTACCAAGTGCCCAAGTAATAAAGATGCAATGAATTGTAACATGATTAAAGACTTGATGCGAAGGCTGACATTATTATTTCAGCGCTAAAAATGGAGACCCGACTCGAGTGCGCCCCATGTGCAGCTGAATGTTCAGATCGTGATTGCATGGGTATTTTTAGTTTGTAACAAATATACTTTCAGTTGATAGACATTTGTATATATTCACAGTTGGATAATTGGTTGGAAAATTTTCTCATTTGTACGATACTTGAAATTTGTAATATCTGAATTAATATCACACTTGAGATTTATAATATCTAAATCGAAAATAAAATTTGATAGGCAAAATCTTTCCTTGAAACTGTGACAGGTGTTGGTCAGAAGACCAGCAAGCAGATACTAAGTAGGCTATCAGTTGATTTGTTTCTTTGTGAGATGAAGATTATGTGGTGACCATAATAATTTTCATATTATAATTATGTGGTGAAGGTTAATGTTTATATTGGTATAATACTTTTTTTTCTAGTTAAGACTAACTTAAATATTCATGGGGATTTGAATCGGTGACCTATAGCAAGGAGTGCCTTAACAGTGCACCCATTCACAGTCAATCCAAAACCCCATAGACAATTGTTTAGGTATAATTAACAATACCTATACTTATATATTACATAAACTCATCTTAAATATGAGTTGTTAGCTCAGGGTTCTGCCAAAAGTACCAAAAAAATTGGCTGCTCACGCTTTTAAGGAAACATCAGCCTAGGCCCTAAGGGATCCGGACTTTCTAGATGAAACGCTGATATGGGAATGACCCCTATTTCAGTATTTCCCGCCATCTCAGTTCACCACTGTGTGCATTAAATGTTTAGCGTGAGACTTTAAAATTAAAATTAAAATTAACATTAAATGTTTTGCAGATAGATTTAATGTATACTCTTAACGGAGGTCTGAATCTTCTCGGCTTAAAATCGCCGAGGAAAAGAAAAACCTGCTTTTTAAATTTTGGTGAAACCAAATATTTGTCGGATATTTTGCTGTTCAGTTGGCACTTGGCCACGCATTTTCAACAGAAATCAGTCAACAACCGTACTTAAAAAAACAAATTGCCATCAAAAAGACTTATAAATAAAAATGTCATCTGTTTTAAGATTGTCTGCAGTTCAAGCTCGCCGAAAAGCTGATCTGCACATTGATCCTGTCATTTGTTCCTTTTAATGATAAATAGAAATCAAGATTTATACACAACGGTACAAACAATGGGCGCGGCGGGTACTAAGTGCCGAATTAGTAAAGATGCAATGAATCATAGTGTGAATAAAATACTTGGTGCAAACGGTGATATTGAGGGAGATTTACCTGAAGCAAGTCTCATGGGTATATAGTCTTGCAGAGAATTGGACCGCTAGATTGATGGGCACAAACCTTCACACTCACTGTTCAAGTGATATAATTTGATATAAATATCATTAAAAAAAATAGTGAGTTAAATTATATCATTAGTATAATTATATTTAATTAATTAAATGTAGTGGATATAAGTGGAAGGTTTTATTTGTACTTACACAAATTATTAATAAATATATAATATTAAAAAATTATTACAAAATATATATATATAAGTTTGGTAGGATTATATTTTCATATGTTTAAAGATTTTAATCTTAGATTTCCACTTACGTAAAATTTCATTTCTAGGCCTATTGCCAATTGAGTTACTATAGTAAACATAAAAATATTATTATTATTATAATTAATAAAAATAATTATTTTTAATTAAAGATTATTATAAAAATTTTAAAATAATTATTGTTATTACTCAATATTTATTACTATTAAGATTATTGTTGGTAATTAATATTATTTAATAAAAATAATTATAAAGAAATTAAATAATAAAATAATATAAAATAATTTAATTAAATATTAATAGTTTTTAATGAATAATATTTATTTATTTATTTATATATATTAAAAATAAACATAATAATAATTATTTAAATATATATTGTATATTAAATTGAAATATAATATATAGTTATTATAATATTAATTTTTTGAATTTAAATCATAAAATAAATATGGTTCACCTTGGTTTATTTTTATATTGAAAGTATCTTTGACACAAAATAACACTAAACCATAGTTAAATATGGTAGACCACACTCAATCTCTTTAAGTGATATAATTTGATATAAATATTATAAATCTTTTATTGAGCTTAATTATACAAATATAAAAATAAAATTAATAAAAAATAAAATTAATAATTGAAATAAAATTGAAATTGAAATAAGATAATTATTTGATTAGTGATAGTTTTATGAATTTTAAATTTTAATAATCCAGTGTATTGAAAAATAAATAATTTCACATATTTGTAAAAAAATATATATGTATAACTCATTTAGATTTATTTTAATTTAATATCTATTAAATAGTCTCTTGACATATAAACATATAACTAATCTATTCATATTTAATTATCATACTATAAATCAAAATCTTCATATTCGATCATTGTATTTAGTATTTAATCGAATTATGATTATGTCACACCCTCATATACATATACATAAAATAAATAAAAAAAATTTAAATGGCATAAATGGTAACTCTAATACTCCATATAAACCTATCCCTTACGCATTACTGCATGTCAATTTATGTGCTATATTAACCTATGCCTTACCGCATGTTAGTTTATATGCTGCGTTGATTTTATATGCTGCACGGTGGATTGGATTATGGTTGGTCGTATGATATTGTTTTTAACTCTAAACTCACCAACCCCTCAGTACGTGGCTTATATTAAATTGGCGCGGAGATTTTTGGTCCGGCCGCAGTCTCTGCCGGCGCCGAGTCATCGGTTGCCTTTATGGTTCTGGTCCACACTTTGGCAGGTGGCATGGCTTACCCGCTTGGCCATGTGACACCTCGGGCTCCGTCTTCTCGACCTCCCCGCTCCAGTTTCCCGCGCTGCATCAACGGCCGAGATTTACTCCTCAGATCGAAGGGCTGGGGTAAGCCCAAGGGTATTAGGTTAATACTTAAACCCACAGGAGCAAGCCTGGGGTCATTTGCTCCACAAGGCCGACTCCACTCTGGTTCTCAGACACCGGTTCGAATCCTGTTAGCCTTCCGGATGCCGTGGTATGCTCATCAGAAACTTGCACAGGTAATGTATTACCACTGCTTGCATGTTCATCTGCTACCATTTTTGTTATTCGCACTCAGAGTTAAGTTTGTTTGCCCATTTTAGAAGTTCATACTAATTTTGTTTTCCCTTTGCTGGTAGTGCATGCAGGTGGATCCGCTCGAGCCCCTTTGACAGCGTAACCTCAACGCCTCGGCTCCCTCGGCAATTTACAGGTAGGGGTTACCTCTTGTTTTATTTTTCCTCCTGGGTGCGAGAGCTCTAAGGCTCCTTCGACCCTAATATATCCATATTGTGATTATTGCAGTCTGTCCTTCTGATGCTGGTTTTCTCTCGTTTTCGTTCTGATGAGGTGTTTCCCGAGGGAATCCTCACGGCTTATATGGATTTTAATTATCAGGCTTAAAGCCATGTCCGGCTCTGGTGAGATATGATACACGGCGGAACTTATGTGTTCGATTTCATTTGACTGTGAATTAATTTTGGACATTTCTACCCATTTCGGGATCTTGGGCACTGATGCCTCTGTACTTAATTTAATGGCAACTGTACATGAGCTGGCTGTAATGCCAAACTTGTTGGTTAGCGGGACCAGTCTATACATTTTTGTGTTTTCAGTTGTATATATATAAATGTTTACATTTTCAGGGTTATATTATCTGAGTTCTTTTCTAATTTGCATTCGAAGATTGTTACTCTGTCTGAGCCCCCTTCTGGGTTGCTTGCGTTTTGAACATTATTAACATGGTTCGCTGTTATCATTGTTTGCTAATGGTTATCCGCCTCCGGCTATGGTTCAGCTGTCCGTCTCTGTGACGGCAGGATTCTTTCAAGTTTACTTATATTTTGTTAACAGTTTTCGAAGTAAATAGAACCATTACCTCCGTGTAATTTTGTCATTGAATAGTTCGGTTATTTGATGTTCTCGGCTCGGTTTATACAATAGCGCCATATTTCTTTCCCTTTCTTGTAGAGGTTGGATTATAACTCATGTAGGGGTTTACTTGGAAGCATGTACAGGTTCTTTGTTTTTTATATGGATTACTCCGAAGAAAAATTCCCCACAGCTGGGCTCACGGCTGCGGTTGCGCATTCTCTGAGTTGTTTAACCCTAATATGAACACTGTTTGGTGCCTCGTTTTTGTTAATCTGTATTTGTTGATTCTTCTGTTGGCTGTAAGATTCGAACATTACTTTTAACGGCATTGGTAGTATCTGGTTACCGTATAGTTCCACCATCTCATGCGATTGCAGAGCTTGTTTTCTTTTCCTGAAACGATATATTAAATTTCCGGTTTTCGACAGTCTCTTGTAATTTAAAGTAGGTTCATCTTCTTTCTGTCGATGTTTTAGAAAAGATTTATGGTCGGCATTCCTTGCACAGGCTCAAAATGTCTCTGATGTTACTTTCGGTACATTAATAGCTGGTTAAGTTCTATGGCATTCTGGCTGCTTGTCTCGTTATATGCATTTTCTTTACTTGAGACCACCTCTGTCTCTCTGTTTGTTTCTTACTATGTCTATCGAATAATGGTCTGTTATTTAAGTTAAACTACCACCTGTTTAACTATATTAACATCATGATAGTCTGTCATTTAAGTTAAACTACCACCTGTTTAACTATATTAACATCATGATAGTCTGGCATTTAAGTTAAACTACCACCTGTTTAACTATATTAACATCATGATAGTAATTAAAGAAATGGAACACACAGTTATCCCTTGACTACTATAAGTCCACTGTGCATTCAACATTCATTATTCATTTAAATTCTCTGCAGTATGAATTCGTACCTGGTTCGCCAGTGTCATGAATAGGTACTTTAGTAAATTCACCTGCATTCCAAATCTGCTCTTCCACCCAACCATGAGATCCATCTATAAGACTGGATTCTCCCCCCGAGCCATCTTGCAGGCCTTCAGCCCTCAACAAGATATGTGCACCTTGTGCCTGGTTATCTGGTCCTCACCAGACTTAACCAGTTTCCTCTTGCCTTTTTCCTTTTCTCTCTGGAAAAAGATCCTTCTGTCTGTCCCAACAGCACAGAACTGACTTCTTTCTTTGAAATCCTCCTTTAAGAGGCTGCCAGCATTTCAAGAAAAATATTTAAATTTCTCAATAAAGTAGTATATCAGAGTTTTGTTTTTTTCTTAAAATAAAACAACAACTACCACACTATCTTTTACCATAGTAAAATTCCACATTTACATCTTCTGGGGTCATTACATCTCCCCCTCCTGTGATTGGACATCGTCCCGTTGTTTGTTTCGCCTAAACAAGTTCGGGTAAGCTTCTTTAAGGAGTTCCTCATCCTCCCAAGTGGCCTCATCAGGCCCATAGTGCTGCCACTGCACTTTAGCTTGGGAAATAACCCGCTTCCGCAGCCGCACTTCTCTCCGGTTGAGAATGTTCAGTGGTTCGACCAGAACCTCGCCTTCCGGCTCGACCCAAACATCTTGCCATTGGATCACATGTTTAGGATCGTAGACGTATTTTTTTAGTACAGAAACGTGGAAAACATTGTGGATCTTAATATGACTTGGCAGGGCGAGTTGATAAGCTACTGGCCCCACTCTTGCCAAGATTTGAAAAGGTCCAAAATAGCGAGGGGCAAGTTTGGCACACCCACTCCACTGCAAGGTACTCCTTCTGGCTTGAATTCTTACAAAAACATGGTCTCCGACCTGAAATTCCTTGAATCTTCTCTTCCGGTCTGCAAAACTTTTTTGTCTGTCCTGGGCAGCCTTTAAGTTGGTACGCACCCTTTTCACCATGTCTTCCATTTCCTTGAGCATTTCTGGGCCAAATCTTAATCTATCCTCAGGTCCACCCCAACTTGAGGGTGTGCGGCACTTCCGCCCATACAGAACCTCAAAGGGACTCAGCTGTGTTGACGTGTGATACCCATTATTATACGCGAATTCAACCAGGTGGAGATATTCCTCCCATTGGGTCGGTTTCAGCATTACACATGCTCTCAACATGTCCTCCACCACCTGGTTCACTCGTTCCGTTTGGCCATCGGTCTGGGGATGATAGGCTGTGCTAAAGTTCAGCTGTGTTCCCAGTTCAGCAAACAATGTTCTCCAAAAAGTTGATGTGAACTTGACATCACGATCAGATATTATTACCTTCGGAAGTCCATGCAATTTGAACACATTTTGCATGAAAATATGAGCAATTTGCACAACCTTATACGTGGACTGTACAGGTATGAAGTGTGCTGCCTTACTCAGCTTATCTACCACCACCATAATGGAGTCATTATTTTTCTTTGTCCGAGACAACCCGGTTATAAAATCCATGGAAATAGTTTCCCATTTCCATTCCGGAATGGGTAAGGGTTGTAGCAGCCCTGCTGGATGCAAATGCTCCGCCTTAATCTGTTGACATTCCAGGCATCGCGCCAGATATTCAGCTACATTCTTCTTCATTCCTGGCCAATAGTATTCCTTCCGAAGTGCGGTGACCATTTTTTGGTATCCTGGGTGCCCGGTGTAGTGGCTGATGTGAAATTCGTCCAGAATCAGTTTTCTAAGACTATCTTCATTAGGTACATACAACCTTTTATTAAAATACAGCATTCCGGCATCATCTAATTCATATCCCTGCTGTGTTTCCCTACCAGAAAGTTGTTGTACCTGCTGTTTAATTTGCTGATAATCAGCATCTTGATCAGCTGCTATTTTTATCTTTTCAAGTAAGGTATTCTGCCATCTACTGACCGAAATTTTGCACAAGCACTGCACCTTTCGACTCAATGCGTCAGCTACCCGGTTCTCCTTTCCTTTTAAGTGTTTAATTTCAAAATCAAACCCACTTAGGAAGTCCGCCCAACGAGCTTGCCTCGTATTTAAGGTGGGTTGGCTGAAATAGTTTGTTAGACTATGATGGTCTGTTAACAACAGAAATTTTCTTCCCAAGAGGTAATGTCGCCACATCTTCAGTGCATGAATAACGGCTGCCAACTCCAAGTCGTAGGCAGAGTATTTCTGCTCATGTTCCTTTAGTTTCCTTGATTCGTATGCAATTACTCTTCCTTCCTGCATCAACACTCCTCCCACACCCTCTTTACTTGCGTCAGTACAAACCACGTAATCCTTATTAGGATCAGCTATACTCAAAATGGGTGCGGTGGTGAGTAAGTGTTTAAGTTGCTCAAAGCTCCGCTGACACTCTGGGGTCCATTTGAATACCTTCCCTTTCTTTTGTAAGGAGGTGATAGGGTATGCTACCCTTGAAAAACCTTCCACAAACCTTCTATAATAGCCAGCTAGCCCCATAAAGGACCTAATATCTGCCACGTCCTTTGGTATGGGCCATTCCATTATGGTCCTTATTTTCTCAGGATCTACTGCAATCCCCTCCTTGGTGATTATATGGCCTAAGTATTGTATCTCTTCCCGGAAGAAATCACACTTACTAAACTTAGCATATAACTGATGTTCCCGCAGAGTTTGTAGCACTACTCTAAGATGTTCCTCATGCTCCTCCCTCGATCGGGAGTAGATCAGAATATCGTCAATAAATATCAGCACAAATTTATCCAAGAACCTGTGAAACACATTGTTCATCAAACACATAAAGGTAGCAGGTGCATTGGTCAGACCGAAAGGTAGCACCACAAACTCGTAATGCCCATACCGTGTTCTGAAAGCTGTCTTAGCGATATCTTCCTCTTTGATTCTAATCTGATGATAACCAGACCGCAAATCGATCTTAGAGAACACCGTTGCCCCCTTCACTTGATCGAAAAGTTCATCAATCCGGGGCAAAGGATATTTATTTTTGATCGTGAGCTTATTCAGCTGACGATAGTCAATACACATCCGAAGAGTTCCATCTTTCTTTTTGACAAATAACACTGGGGCTCCCCATGGTGATACACTGGGATGGATGTAATTTTTGTCTAGCAGCTCCTGCAGTTGCATTTTTAATTCTGTTAATTCTGGTACACTCATTCGGTATGGTGCCCGTGACACGGGTGCTGCCCCCGGGGTCAGTTCGATGGTAAAGTCCACATCTCTTTTAGGTGGTAATCCCGGTACTTCCTCTGGAAAAACATCTGCAAATTCTTGCACCACTGGAATGTTGTCCAGCGTAGCGGTTTTGTCCTTCTGATTTGCGTAGCCCACCTGAATAGCATAAATCTGACATTTCTTTTTGATGCATTTAGCTAACTGAGACGCTGTAATGGGTCGGATCCGTACGGGATGCTTGATCCCTTGCAGTTCTTGCTGCTCACCAAGATCATTCTTATAGTAAATGGTTTTAGTCTTGCAGTTTACTAATGACCAGTGTTTCTCCAGCCAATCCATCCCAATCAGGATGTCATATGAACCCAAGGGTAGTACGTTCAGATCCACAACTATTGGCTGTCCTGCTACGGTTAAAGAGCAATTATTTATTTTTGCCAAGACCCGTCTCTTGGCTCCCGTAGCTAGTTGGACCAACCACGGATTTCTGAATTTTTCAGATTGTAATTTACACTGTTCTACTATCTTTGGGCTAATATAACTTAAAGTAGCTCCTGGATCAATGAGAACAGCTATAGAAAAGTTTGAGATTTTACCTTCAAATTCCACCATAGTCGGCTGGTATTCCGCTTGGCGATCATCCAAGGCTACGTTAATCCTCGGTACACTACGTGCCACATCCCCAACGGTCGATGCTTCGTGAATCTGGGATATCTGGTCCGTACCCTTTCGCTGTGGGCAGTTTTTAACATAGTGAGGTCCTCCACAGCCCCAGCATTGAACTGGAGGTCTGGTCATTCCTTCACCTTCTGGCCTAACAGGCTGTTCACTTACTCTAGTCTCACTTGTTGGCCTAGCTCGGGGCGCACTTCTTGCTACAGTTCTGCTGTTCAATCCTTTACCAGCTCCCTTACCACCATTACTGCGACCTCCTTTGCTGTTTCCGACAATCCGACTACTCCTTCTTTCATTCCATCTTTTATTTGAAGCATCCCCCTTCTGTTTATTCTGCTGGTAACAGATCCTTGCTTTGCGGATAGCCTCATCCATTGTCCTAGGATTGTCAAACTCAATCCTTTCTCTTATATATGAAGGTAAGCTGCTCACAAACCTTTGCACCTTGGCTTTTTCCTCCTTAATATAGGGTACATAACGTAGCAGAGAAGTAAAACGATTAATGAATTCGTCCATAGTCTGCTGCCCCAGCCGTAAATCATGGAATTCTCTTGCCTTTTCATCGTAGAAGCGCTCGGTCAGGTATCTCTCTTTGAAGTATTTCTGAAACTTCTCCCATGTGATGGTCCGTTCACTTACCCCCTTGACAATCTTGATTTCCTCCCACCACAGGGTTGCTTTACCTTGTAACTGGAAAATAGCCAGTCGCGCCTTCAAGTTATGATCATACTCATACAACTGAAAATATTTGTTCATGTTTATTAGCCATGCTTCAGCCGCTTCTTCCTGTTCCCCATCAAAATGTGGGGGTTTAATTTTTCGAAACTCTCCCTGCAGCTCCATCCTCTGACGTTTTGAAGTTTGCTGTTCTGGTACATTATCAGAATGGTCCTCCTTACCTTCTGAATTTTCAGGTCCAATTTGATAGTCTTGTTCTTCTGTCATCTTCTGTTGTTCCGCACTGGGATTAGATAAGGGTGGGTTCTGCCTGTCTGACAAACTCTTCAGAATTCTCTCTTGTTCCACCGTCAAGCGCGCGTTGTCTTCTCGTAATCGTGCCATCTCATTTTTCAACTCCTGAACAGTTTCCAGTATTGCGAGATTGGTACTTCGTGTTTCCTCGCCCAGCTGTACCCACAGCTCTGGGTTTTCCCGAGGGGCGCTGCCGGCTCCTTGCATTTCACTTCTTTTTCCTAGCTAACTATTAGCTGTTATGTTCCTGTATCTCACCCCTAAAATAGACAGAAACAGCAGTTAATTGATTTATTAACTTTCTATACATATGTATGGTGTAATTTTCTGCACAGTGAAACATGTCGTTCCTGAGGCCACAGTGTTGAAACTGGGCTCTGATACCAATTTGTCACACCCTCATATACATATACATAAAATAAATAAATAAATAAAAAATGGCATAAATGGTAACTCTAATACTCCATATAAACCTATCCCTTACGCATTACTGCATGTCAATTTATGTGTTATATTAACATATGCCTTACCGCATGTTGTTTTATATGCTGTGTTGATTTTATATGTTGCACGGTGGATTGGATTATGGTTGGTCGTATGATATTGTTTTTAACTCTAAACTCACCAACCCCTTAGTACGTGGCTTATATTAAATTGGCGGGGAGATTTTTGGTCCGGCCGCAGTCTCTGCCGGCGCTGAGTCATCGGTTGCCTTTATGGTTTTGGTTCATACTTTGGCAGGTGGCATGGCTTACCTGCTGGGCCATGTGACACCTCGGGCTCCGTCTTCTCGACCTCCCCACTCCAATTTCCCGCGCTGCATCAACGGGCGAGATTTACTCCTCAGATCGAAGGGCTGGGATAAGCCCAAGGGTATTAGGTTAATACTTAAACCCACAGGAGCAAGCCTGGGGTTCATTTGCTCCACAAGGCCAACTCCACCCTGGTTCTCAGACACCGATTCGAATCCTGTTAGCCTTCCGGATGCCGTGGTATGCTCATCGGAAACTTGCACAGGTAATGTATTACCACTGCTTGCATGTTCATCTGCTACCATTTTTGTTATTCGCACTCAGAGTTAAGTTTGTTTGCCCATTTTAGAAGTTCATACTAATTTTGTTTTCCCTTTGCTGGTAGTGCATGCAGGTGGATCCGCTCGAGCCCCTTTGACAGCGTAACCTCAACGCCTCGGCTCCCTCGGCAATTTACAGGTAGGGGTTACCTCTTGTTTTATTGTTCCTCCTGGGTGCGAGAGCTCTAAGGCTCCTTCGACCCTAATATATCCATATTGTGATTATTACAGTCTGTCCTTCTGATGCTGGTTTTCTCTCGCTTTCGTGCTGATGAGGTGTTTCCCGAGGGAATCCTCACGGCTTATATGGATTCTAATTGTCAGGCTTAAAGCCAAGTCCGACTCTGGTGAGATATGATACACGGCGGAACTTATGTGTTCAATTTCATTTGACTGTGAATTAATTTTGGATATTTCTACCCATTTCGGGGTCTTGGGCACTGATGCCTCTGTACTTGATTTAATGGCAACTGTTCATGAGCTGGCTGTAATGCCAAACTTGTTGGTTAGCGAGACCAGTCTATACATTTTTGCGTTTTCAGTTGTATATATATAAATGTTTACATTTTCAGGGTTATATTATCTGAATTCCTTTCTAGTTTTGCATTCGAAGATCGTTACTCTGTCCAAGCCCCCTTCTGGGTTGCTTGCGTTTTTGAACATTATTAACATGGTTCGTTGTTATCATTGTTTGCTAATGGTTATCCGCCTTCGGCTATGGTTCAGCTGTCCGTCTCTGTGACGGCAGGATTCTTTCAAGTTTACTTATATTTTGTTAACAGGTTTCGAAGTAAATAGAACCATTACCTCCGTGTAATTTTGTCATTGAATAGTTCGGTTATTTGATGTTCTCGGCTCGGTTTATACAATAGCGCCATATTTCTTTCCCTTTCTTGTAGAGGTTGGATTATAACACATGTAGGGGTTTACTTGGAAGCATGTACAGGTTCTTTGTTTTTGATATGGGTTACTCCGGAGAAAAATTCCTCACAGCCGTGCTCACAGCTGCGGTTGCGCATTCTCTGAGTTGTTTAACCCTAATATGAACACTGTTTGATGCCTCGTTTTTGTTAATCTGTATTTGTTGATTCCTCTGTTGGCTGTAAGCTTCGAACATTACTTTTAACGGCATTGGTTGTATCTGGTTACCGTATAGTTCCACCATCTCATGCGATTGCAGAGTTTGTTTTCTTTTCCTGAAACGATATGTTAAATTTCCGATTTTCGACAGTCTCTTGTAATTTAAAGTAGGTTCATCTCCTTTCTGTCGATGTTTAAGAAAAGATTTATGGCCGGCATTCCTTGCACAGGCTCAAAATGTCTCTGATGTTACTTTCGGTACATTAATAGCTGGTTAAGTTCTATGGCATTCTGGCTGCTTGTCTCGTTATATGCATTTTCTTTACTTGAGACCACCTCTGTCTCTCTGTTTGTTTCCTACCATGTCTATCGAATAATGGTCTTTTATTTAAGTTAAACTACCACCTGCTTAACTATATAACATTATGATAGTCTATCATTTGAGTTAAACTACCATCTGTTTAACTATATTAACATCATGATAGTCTGGCATTTGAGTTAAACTACCACCTGTTTAACTATATTAACATCATGATAGTAATTATAGAAATGGAACACAGAGTTATCCCTTGACTACTATAAGTCCACTGTGCATTCAACATTCATTATTCATTTAAATTCTCTGCAGTATGAATTCGTACCTGGTTCGCCAGTGTCGTGAATAGGTACTTTAGTAAATTCACCTGCATTCCAAATCTGCTCTTCCACCCAACCATGAGATCCATCTATAAGACTGGATTCTCCCCCCGAGCCATCTTGCAGGCCTTCAGCCCTCAACAAGATATGTGCACCTTGTGACTGGATTCTCCCCCCGAGCCATCTTGCAGGCCTTCAGCCCTCAACAAGATATGTGCACCTTGTGCCTGGTTATCTGGTCCTCACCAGACTTAACCAGTTTCCTCTTGCCTTTTTCCTTTTTCCTTTTCTCTCTGGAAAAAGATCCTTCTGTCTGTCCCAACAGCACAGAACTTCCTCCCCACTACCAGGACTTTTCCTGTTTGGGAGGGTAGTTTCAATCAGTTATTACAACTGACTTCTTTCTTTGAAATCCTCCTTTAAGAGGCTGCCAGCATTTCAAGAAAAATATTTAAATTTCTCAATAAAGTAGTATATCAGAGTTTTGTTTTTTTCTTAAAATAAAACAACAACTACCACACTATCTTTTACCATAGTAAAATTCCACATTTACATCTTCTGGGGTCATTACAGATTACATTTTGAAATAAGATAATATTTTTTTTAATTTAAAAAAAATAATAAATAAAAATAAAAATCTTCGTACTAATCAAAAAAACATCTTTCTACATTATTATTGATCACAAAAATCTTAAATCTAACCATATATAAATTAAATAGATCCTCCAATTTTATTTTTTTAACTACTCGTGGGTCATTAATCTCTCCATCATGAATGGGTGGCTTTGTATTGAACTCTCTTCACGATGCATGAATTCCATCGGTCATTGTTTGATTCGTTGTGTTGTTAGAACCAATCCTCTCATCTTCAGTTTCGTTGGGAGTAAATTTACAATTTTCAAGATTAAAACAACGTCTTTTATGCTAATTTATATATGTAATAAGGAAATAATAATTTAGTTTAAAATGGTATTATATCATATTCTGGAAAAATAAATTAAAATATTTATTTTTTTAATAAAATAGTTTAATTAATAAATGTTTTGATTTTTTAACAGTGTGTTTAACAATTTTGTTTAGAATTTCGGGGAGATTTTTAGAATTGTAAGTTTGATTTGTGTATTTTATGTAATTTAATGAAAAAAGATTTTCCATATATTCAAAATCATCTTTTGAATAACAAGAAATTATTATATTGCTCAAAATTGTATGTCCTGATTCCAACAAAATAGGTCTAAACATCTTAGTCAGACTGTACCTTTCTCAATTGTCTAGTCTAACTAATAAACATATAACCATTTTTTGAGCGTTTTTTTGTTCAATTTTGGCCAAAATCTAACAAAGATTTTTTAGATATGCATGTTTGAGTTATGTAATTTGTATAATCAAAGTGTCCCAAATCATTTTTTAGGGCTTTGAATCCATTTATACATTCAAAAACAAAGTTCAAACACAACAAATCCCAAAATTGTATCGCTAAATTTACTATAAAAAAAAGTGTCAAAATGTATATTAGTTATATTAAGCATCTCTCAATAATATAGTCTAGCTAATAGACATTTTGGCCTTTTATAAGCACTTTTTTCCATCAAATTTTCTCAAAATTCAGAGTTTTTTGGCAAATTTGATTTTTGTAATTTACATAATCCAAGTGCCCCCAAAAATTATTAGAACATTAATTCATTTATGCATTCAAAAAAATATTTTAAAAACCAAAAAATCATAATCTAAAAAATCACAATCTAATTCAAAATTGCATGGCTGAATTCTAATAAGGATATCCATCCTTATCATCTTAGTCTAAACATGAGACAATTTTGCCCAAAAAAGAAAGGTTTTTTTGGTAAGATTTCCATGCAATTTGGTGGAATTTTTTGGAAATCCATAATATAGTTGTAAGTTTCAAAATTTTAGGTGTTCTAGGTGTTCTTAAAGGTGTTAATCTATTTCCATCATTAAAAACACAATTCAAACACTCTTAATCACCAGATTTCCACTACAAAAAGAAAATTTACCACTAATTAAACAAATCCTATCAATTATAAAATATCATTTACTAATAACAACTTGTAATCTGATTTTGACTATAAACTAGAGCAGTGTGGCATGTCACTGCTTATTTGTATACATGAATTGTGTGCATATGGCATGCCATTGCTTATTTGTATACATGAATTGTGTGCATCTAATTTTGCTATAAACAAGAGCCACGTTTGGCATGTCACTACTTATGTCACTACTTATTTGTATACATGAATTGTGTGCATATAGTTTTTAGTTTATTTAGTTAAAATGATATGTATGAAGATGAAATCATTAGAACAAAATTCTTTAACATATCACATATAGCCCAAGCTCATATGAACAAGTTACACAACTTTGTTTCACCTATAGCTTTGATGCCAAATTGAGAACATAGATTCAAAAAGCATTAATCTTGTAAAAACATATAACTAAATTTAACAAGAAACCAATTATAATATATGGAAAATTTAGGCCTAACCAATTCCTCAAAACAAAGATAAAATAAACCTAAGTATTTTGAAACTAACTCCAAAATATTCAATTTTAATTTCTAAGTATAATTTTATAGGTTATTCTTTATTCAAGATAAACATGAGCTTTCAATAATACCACAATTTTTTTTCTAAATCTATTTCTGTTGGTATTATTTACATGGGATGGAAAAACAAGTTTTTTTTGCAAAACTGACTTTTACCTGACCTTTTCCAAAATCACATTTATCTCTATGTTTTTTATTTAAATAGACAAAAACATTGCACTATTTTCCTTGGTTTTAACTGATATCCCTTGTCCTTATTTTAATAGAATTTTTCTTACTATTTTAATAGAAATTTTATTTGTTATAACAAATAAGAGAACAATTGGAGCACTTTGACATTGGCTCCATTTTACATTAGATCAGGGAACAAGGATAAACAATAAAAAAGTGGTTGTGGTGATGGCTAGTTATCATAATTTGAACAAAAATTTACTATTTATGTGACAGTCCTACCCAAGGTTCTGGTATGAGCTACATTGTAAAAAGGATGTAAATATGTTGCGATATTTGAAATAACAAAAAAAGGGGGACTAAATCTTGGGACATGGATTCCTAAGCTATGGATGGACAATTGTTGCTAGTGTCAATAGAATTGTTGATAAATAATTCAATAATTGAAGTTAAGGAGCTCAATGATCTATTGTAGTTGTAAACCATGATCAGTTGAAATAAGTGGGTTCTGAGACCTTTTGTATTAATGTACAACTTTATAAGAGAGAACCTTTGTTGACCAATTTGGGTCATGTTTACATTAGGGTATCAGTTTACAAAGTGTTGTGCTGACAGGCGAACAATATCCAAAAGATCAAGGGAGCGTCGTGTTGATTTTTGGTAGCATCAAACGTTCTCTAAGTCTCAAATTGTGCAGGGAGGCTTGGCCACATGTATTCCAAAGAACCCAAAAATTGTTTTGGGAAATTCCACCCAAAAATAGTTTTATTAAAATAATTAATTATTTGTAATGGAACCCTAAGTCTAAACTTAGGAAAATAAAATAATTAAAGGGTAATATAAATTGTGGGTGTAACTTCTAGAAGAAGACGAGGATCAAGCAGAAATGATCTTAGCCATTGATTAGCTTCTAATTTGGGTTGTTGAATGTCAAGGAGGAGATTATTTAAGGAGGCTTGAGGGTCATTTGGAAACACACATAGAGTGAGTTTAGAAGTTCAATTTTCTAAAGCAGAGAAGTTGCCGAGAGAATATCAATAGTGAGCTTGTGCAGTGAGGGGCAGGGATAGTTGGGTTGGAGTATCTTCTCCAGAGCCTAGGATATGTAGCAGAGAGGTAGAGAGACACCAGAAAGAGGTAGCGCAAGACCTAGGAGGGGTTGATGTTGAGCCAGAAGGGCTCACACAGAAGCACCGTAGTCCTCCAAGAAGAAGTCCAAATTTGTGGAGGGAGCTGACATTTCTGAGCCGTGAAGGCTGGAAACTGCTCTAGAAGGCAAATTGATTCTTAGTTGAACTAAAGCTCAGCCGGAACTTGCCAAGTAGAGTGAAGTAATCTCACAAATTTCTTCTACCGGTTTATTTCTCTGTAGCTGGATTGTCAGGAGGGCATCCAGAGTTGTATTCAGAAAACTGTTGCATAATAATAAAACCCCTCATAATTGTTGCACCAGTTTTCCTGCATTGGGCTTTTCCGGGGACATTTGTCCAAAAAATACTGTCATTTGTGTTGTATCTTTCTCTATTGTTCTATTCTTGTTTTGGGCATATAATTTAATTGGTGTAAGTTTTAGTGTATTAGCTTCAATATTTGTTGTAAGAAGTAGTAAATAATTTGTTTCAGTAATTAACAAATAGGAGAAGTTTAATCAGTTTCTGCAATAGGGATTTCGGTTTCTAGATTTTTCACGTGGTATCAAAGCTAGTGTAGGTGAAGCAAGAAGAACAGTGCTAGAGAACCTAGCGCTAAGCAGAAAAGGAGGTTGAAAAACTTGCAGGAGGCAACAGTTCGAATCTCCAGAGGGGTTTGCGCAATGTTAGTTGGAGGGCTGAATTTCGAGGTAGTCTCTCTCTAAGTGAGTCAATAGAGAGAAGGGCTTCCAGATCGAAATCTTGTCATGGTAGAGGGAGTAGCGTTGAAGCCTCAGCGTGAGGAGGAGTTGGTGGGATGCATTTTTTTTCTGCGGGTCATTTTGTTGGGCAGAAAGTCATCAGAAAAGAGAGGAGAAGCACAATGAGGTGATTTTTTCAAAGAATACTTCCCGCCAAGAAGTTTGTTTTCTTATTGGCTAAGAAACAATGGCAAGAAGAGGAGTAGTTCGACAATTTTCATGGAAGAAATGGAAATCAGTGGCTTGAGGGATCAGGATAGATTGGACGGAGCATCCAACTATGTCATCTGGAAGGAAAGAATGTCATTTTTTCTAAATGAGCATACCCTCAAGACATATGTCGACAACATGGTGGTTATGCTTGTAGATGCAGATCCATTAAAGAAGTACAAGGTATAAATGGTGAAGGCAAAGAGAATGATCCTCGATGGAGTGAAGGATCATGTAGTCTATTACATTGCTAGCAGAGGGATTATTAAGGAGATGTGATGTGTTGCTTACGTTGTATCTGGGATCTTATGAGCAGTGGAAGATTTACCTTCAACATAAATTGAGATCTTCTCAGATGCAAAAGGCGGAGAGTGTGGATCCATTCCTCGCGAAGCTTCAGGAGACCCGAGATGAGTTATCAGTTGTGGGATCTACATCTCAATATTTTGAGTTGGTCAGACTAGCCCTCAATTTTGTCTCAGATGAGTGGCAAGCCTTTGTCCAAAGTATCCTAGGCAGGGCAACTTTGTTGAATTGTGATGATATGTGGGCAACTCTTAAGCAAGAGGAAATGAGGAGAGATCTAGTCAAGTGTAAGCTTGACGGAAGCAGCGGTAGTGGGTCGAAACCCATGGAGGAGGAGGAGAATGCAACCCTTGCATCAAAGGGGTAGCAGGAGCAACGGAGATGTAAGAAGGATGTCTCGAAGATAAAGTGCTTTAGGTGTGCTGAGATGGGTCACTATGCAACACCATGTCCTATAAAAAATAAGGACAAAGATGAGAAGCACGATCTGAAGGATGCACATGCAAATATCGAGGAGGAGGAGTTTGCCATGACAACTGAGATACCTCTAGGAGGGAGGTGGGAGGACTTCAAGTTGTAGTTCGAAAGAGACACAGATGGGCAGGATCCTTGAGGAACCCACCGCTCATATCAATTCCTTGCTACGGGAGCCCAGATCAGAAGTAGCGGGATCGACAACTGTAGGATGGTGTCAAGGAGTGTTGAAGAGACAGTTGTTGTGGCTAGGAGTGTCAGAGACTGAAAAACGCAGAGAAGAGTTGGCAACAGTGCAGATGGCACAAAGCAGAAGTCAGTAGCAATGCAGTAGGTTCAGAGGGTCAACGCAAAGACTAGCAACAACCAGGCTCCAACATTCACATGGTATCATACTGAACACAATTAGTTCAAAAATTTGGGATTTTTTTCCATTGTTGATGCAGTAGCAACATTAGTTTGCAATTCAGGGGCATTTGGCAGTGGTAGTGTCAGCAACAACACGGATGCAGAAACTCAGAGGGAGTTGCAGTATAGATGCAATCTTGACAGTGACAGGGTTAGCAGCAATACAGATGCAACATTTGCGCAGTGGTTGGTGGACAACATGTCATACATGAGCAACATAGAGGGAGATGTTACAGAACAGAGTGATGCTTTAGCAAGTTGCATTACTAGAGCACATTTCTCGCTAAGAGGGAGTGTTGATTTCTGGTAGCATCATATGTGCTCTAAGTCTCAAATTTTGTAGGGAGGCTTGGGCACATGTATTCCAAAGAATCTAGAAAGTTTTTTGGGAAATTCCACCCAGAAACAGTATTATTAAAATAATTAATTATTTTTAATGGGACTCTAAGTGTAAACTTAGGAAAATAAGATAATTAAAGGGTATTAGTATAAATTGTGGGTGTAACTTCTAGAAGAAGACGAGAATCAAGAAGAACTCAACTTAGCCATTGTTTAGCTTCTAATTTGGGTTGTTGAATGTCAATGAGGAGACTATTTAAGGAGGCTTGAGGGTCATTTGGAAACACACACAAAGTGAGTTCAGAAGTTCGATTTTTTGAAACAGAACAACTACCAGGAGAATATCGATAGTGATCTTGTGTAGTGAGGGGCAAGGATAGTTGGGTTGGAGTATCTTCTCCAAAGCCCAAGATACAGAACGGAGAGGCAGAAAGAAACCAGAAGAAGGTAGCGCAGTGTTAGGACCTCATATTGTCCCTTTTTTACCATACATTTTGCCATGATATCATCCTTTTCAACTTGTTAGTGTTTTAACCCAATTATCTCAAAGGTATGTAATGATTCTTCTCATCACTATACGTTTAATTATTTAGCATATAATCACGACATCTTCATAGTTAATCTTTGAATTATTAAGTGTTGAATAGTTAAAGAATGATGTGCAGTCCGCGTTGCTGAAACAACCTGGAGTTTGCGAGACTATTTTTGCAGTTGCTGAAACAGTAAAAACGGCACGCGAATCTTGATGCTGAAACAGTTGAGATTTGCGTTCTAAATTTGACAGCAGCAAAGGAACTAGAACTGATCACCAAGGAAGCTGTTACACTGGATGTAACGCCTATAATCTAAAGACAACATTACTGTAACAACATTTTGTTGACGGGAAATTGATTTCCCTATTTTTGTATAATGGGTTAAAATAATGTAAATCTTTTGTAATAGATGTATCCTCTTTATAAAGAGGAGACATCTACATTAGAGGGGGATGAACAGACTGCAGAAAGAGGCTTAGCTGAAGGAACATGACTATAATTCTTTTTGTAATATGACATATTGATGGATGAATAAAATTTTGTTCTGAACATATTTTTCTAGTTCTTGTTTCCTGGGGAATCTTGTGAGAAGGACAGGGCCCACCTTCATCACAGATTCACCCATTATATTTCTATAGTGTGTCAAGTGTGTCTTTTATTCATGCCTTGTTAACAAATATTGTTCCTTGAATATTGTTTATAATACCTTTTGCTGCAACTCTGTTTCTTTCTCAATTGATTGTTGTGTTATTTAAAGTTAGTTCATTAGTGTTTCACCAGTGATTAAGTTACAGAGTGAATTGGCAAGCTAGTTGATCAAAGGCAGGTGCTGGAGATTCCCGCTCTAGAGATAGGGTCCTGACTCTCTGTTACAGCACAGCCATTGTTTTCCTTTGCAGATTTACTCTTTTTCATTATATGATTCTTTGAATGGAATTAAGCATTCTTTAGTTATCTGCAATAGAGTGTAATTGTTGTAATGCAGAGTGGAGCTTCAGTTTGTTAATTTAAGGCGTGATTTGTTCGTACTACAGCTTTTGTTGCTTTTAAAATTGAGTGCATATAGTACACAGTTGCCTTTGAAATAACAAGACTTCCCTGGTTTGACAATTAATGTCGCACTTTGTTGTTTAATTCAATAAGCAATTAAAGTGACCAACATTTTGGTGCCATTGCCGGGGAAGGCAATTATAGATTTTAAAAGTACTGACGATTTCCTTGTAGATATGTAGGATGAATGAGAGGACGCAAGAAAACTAATCCTACAGGGGGCAAGGGCAAAGGAAGAGGAGGAAGAAAAACTTTCATCGATGATATTATTTCAAAAGCTGAGACATCTCAGAGGTTAAGCTCTCGGAGGCCACAGACTCAGCACTCTCTCCAAACGGACTATCAAACGGAGGAAGTAATGGGACCTGAAAGGGTTGTAGAAACAGCAGAACATATCGAGGAACCCGTGGAGGAAGTTGAAGAACCAGTAGAAGATATTGAAGAACCAATAGAAGATATTGAAGTTGAGGAACAAGTTCATGACATTGAAAGTCCAACGGAAAACACTAAAGACCGGGCAAGTGCATCAGGAAAGCAACCAATGGATGGAAACAATGAAGGAATCTTTGGTGGAGGACATAGAGGTGAAGGAAGAGGTGAGAATTCTCTCTCCGCCTTGGAATTCCCTATTGAGGAACTTCCCAGAGGTACAACTCCTATGAAGAATATTCCACTCTCAGCCCTACCTAACTTCCATGGTTTATCCTCTGAATACCCTGATGAGTTTCTTTTTGAGTTTGATATATTGTGCAGAAGTTATGATTATGTTAATAACGCTCAAAAGTTAAAGTTGTTTCCAGTAACACAAAAAGGAAATGCACTAAGATGGTTTATGAGCTTGGGAGGTCATGTGATCACAACATGGGATCAGATGAAGGAGAAATTTCTGGCCAAATACCAAGATTATTGCCGGACGAGAGAAAAAAAGGGAGGAATTATTCAAGATGGTTCAGAAGGAGGATGAAAATTTGGAGGACTTTGTGGAAAGACTCCAGTATAATCTGCAGAGATCTGAGCACTGTGATGTAAGTAAAGATATTCTTAAAACAATATTATTGAAAGGGGTAAGGGATGATTGTTTAGATATGTTCAAGAGGAGCTGCAAATAAATCAAAGAGCAGGGATAGTACTTATTCAAGGGTCCAGAAATCAGTTAGTGGAGGAGCAACAAGAGCTGAAATAGGTAATCTACTTGAGGAATTCAAGAATGAAATGTTAAGTTCTTTTGCTTCACAGATTGATACCTTGCAGGTTAAAAAGAGGCAGGCAGAGGCAGAAGCTGCTTTGGCCATTTTCTGCCCTAAATGCAAAGAAAAACACCCATTGAGGGAGTGCCCACTGGACAAGGTACCAATTTGTACCATTTGTGAAAAGGACCACGAAACTCAACAATGCCCCTCTTTACCAGGGATAAAGGCAGCGTTACAACCGACTGAAAAGGAAGCTGAAACAATTTATTTGCTGACACAAAGGAGGCAATGGCAACCACGAGGACAAGGTACGAACTCTAGTATGCCATTTAATCGTTGGAATAATTATCCTTCTTTTAATCAATCAAATTACCCACCCTTTAACAAAATGCAATACCCACCCTTTAATCAAATGAATTTCCCACCCATGCAGCAAACAAACCCTCCCTTTATAGACCCTGTAATGTGGACTCCCTGGCTTCTATAGCAATCCTATTTTAACCAATGGAACCCAAACTAGAGAGCTCAACGAACTCCATTCACAAATCAATTTCCTCAGTTCCAGCAACAACTTTCTCTCCCGTCAGGTACCCCACCGAATAATCAGACCATGAAGCCTCAGCTGCCTGTACAACCGAACCCTAACCCTAATAATAATAAAGCTGTGCAAGTCATCGACATTCAGAACCTGCCTACATCTCCTATGCAATGTAATGATATTCATTTACGATCTGGGAGAGTAGTCGAGCCAATTATAGATGATATTACCTCTTTTGACTCTGATAAAGAAGAGATAGAAAAGAGTAAATCATCTAATAAAATTGCTGAAACAATCAAGCCATTCTAATAAAACTGCTGAAACAGTTAAGCCATCCTCTAATGAAATTGTTGAAACAATAGAACCACCATTCCCTTAGCGTTTGGATCTCACTAAGATGCCTGAGCCACCTACTTTTAACCTTTTAGGGGAATTGCAAAATCTGTATGTTAAAATTCCACTTTTACAAGCACTCAGAGATGTGCCAATCTATGCCAGAACCGTTAGAGACATTTGCATCAAGAAACCTGGTAGGAAGGCCCCTTACAATTCAAGTGATGGGAGATCTAGCTGCTTTAATGTCAGGAAAAGTTCCCCCTGTAAAATATGGTGACCCTGGTCACCCCATGGTCACAGTACAAGTTGGAAAAACTATTGTTTCGTGAGTTCTGGTAGACCTAGGTGCTGCTATAAATATTATGACCCTTGAAACTGCATAACTGTTACAGTTGAAAAATGTAATTAGAGAGACACCAACTATCCTGGAATTAGCTGATCGTTCCACAATCAAACCAGAGGGGGTTATTGAAGACCTGATCATTTTAGTTGAATCCTGGAATTACCCAGCTGACTTTGTTGTGTTACAGACTAAAGCAAAGTTGGGGGGGCATCCTCTGATCTTAGGGAGACCCTGGCTGGCTACAGCAGATGCTTTTATCAGCTGTAGATCAGGTTCAATGACAATTTCTAATGGATGTGAAACTAAGCAGCTTACGCTATACCCTCATGCTACACCTATGATTAACAATGATGATTCTATATGGTTAGACTATGAGGATAATGATACTCAACCCATTTTAACCATTGGACAAGCCTTAACTCTTAAAGATACCATAGAAGATGAAGTAATTAGTAATTTTATTTCTGAACCTTCCTCAGTTACTTCTGAAGCACATAATCAGTTAACTGAAATTCTGGATCCTAAAACACAGCAAAAGCTTAAATCTGAAAATTTACCTCAAACATCAACTGCTATCTCCTCTAAAAGCATAACAGTAGAAATTGAACCTGGCAAAACATTGAACATAAACCCCAATTTATCAGATACTGAAACACAACAGCTAATGAAGTTGCTCCGTGAGAACAAGGAAGCATTCGCATGGGACTACACAGACATGAAGGGGATCTCTCTTGAATTATGTACTCATCATATCTATATTAAGGAGGGGGCCCGACCAGTCTGTCAACCCCAGCGGCAAATGAATCCCAATTTGAGGGAAATTGTTAAGGAAGAACTTCAAAAGTTGCTTGATGCAGGGTTTATATACCCCATATCTGACAGTGAATGGGTTTCTCCATTGGTAATAGTACCGAAGAAAAATGGGAAGTGGAGAGTGTGTGTAGATTATAGAGCCTTAAATAAAGCTACCCAAAAATATCATTTCCCCTTGCCATTTATTGATCAGGTGTTGGACAGCTTGTCAGGAAAGAAATTATTTTCCTTTTTAGATGGTTTTAGTGGATATAACCAAATCAGAATTGCACCTCAAGATCAAGACAAGACCACTTTTACTAGTCCTTGGGGGACTTTTGCTTATAGAGTTCTCCCATTTCGACTATGTAATGCTCTAGCAACGTTTCAGAGAGGAGTAATAGGAATATTTTTTGATATGCTTAATGATTCCTTGGAGATATTTATGGATGATTTCACTCCCTATGGTGTGACTTTTGAAGTTGCGCTACAAAACCTTGAGAAAGTAATTAAACGATGCATACAAGCTGATCTTTCCTTGAGTACCGAAAAATGTCATATGATGATGAACGAAGGAATTGTACTAGGACACTTCATTTCATTCCTTGGGATTCAAGTGGATACATCCAAAGTACACGTAATTCAGACCCTTCCTATTCCTAAAACACAAACTGATGTAAGAAGTTTTTTAGGACATGTTGGATATTACAGAAGATTTATCAAAAAAATTTCTAAAATAACTTCTCCCTTGTTTGTGTTACTTATGAAAAATGTTGAATTTAAGTGGACTGATGCCTGTTAGAAAGCATTTGATGAACTTAAGCATCAGTTGTCTACAACTCCTATTCTGAGGGGACCTGATTGGGCACTTCCCTTTCATATATCCTCTGATGCTTCGGATACTGCAATTGGAGCTGTCTTGGGTCAAGAAGAAAACAATCTTCCTTATGTTATCTACTTTATTAGTAAGAATATGACCCCTGCTAAGCTTAATTACACAGTTACCGAGAAAGAATTTTTAGCAGTTATTTATGTTATTAATAAATTTCGACATTACATTACTGGCTATCCTACTTTTTTTCATACTGACCACTCGGCTATCAAGTATTTAATGAACAAATCTGTTACAAATGCTTGAGTTACCAAGTGGTTATTGTTACTACAAGAATTTGATATTACAATTGTGGATCGACCAGGTAAAGAAAATGTAGTTGCTGATTTCCTTTCCCAGATAAAAACTGATGATAATACTCCAATAGATGATTCCTTTCCTGATTAATACTTGTTTGCAGTATCTGCTCACTCACCATGGTATGCAGACATTACCAATTATCTTGTTGCAGGGAAGCTACCATCGCACCTATCACACCGGGAGAAAAGAAAGATCATTCAACAAAGTGCTAGGTATAGCTGGATAAGTGGGTGTCTTTTTCATACATGACTTGATCAGGAGATCCGAAGACGCATTAGAGAAGATGAGGTTTATGATATATTGAAGGCTTGTCATGATGGCCCTTGTGGTGGGAATTTTGCTGATAAGAGAACAACACATAAAATTCTCAGGATGGGTTATTATTGGCCCTCACTTTTCAAGGATGCAAAGAAATATGTCAGGGCCTGCGACACTTGTCAGAGAATGGGCCAATCCAATCATAGAGATGAAATGCCACTGAACCCTCAGGTAATACTTGAACCCTTTGAAAGATGGGCTCTAGATTTTGTAGGGCCCATCAATCCTCCATCCAACCAAAGAGTTTATATATTGGTTTGTACAGATTATATGACTAAATGGGTGGAAGCTAAGGCACTTATTAAAGCTAATGAAGAATCTGTTTTAACCTTTTTATTTGAAGAAATCTTCATTAGATTTGGGGTTCCTAGAGAACTAGTCACAAATGGAGGACCTCCTTTCAATTCACATGGTTTTAAAGATATGCTTCAAAAATATCATATCAATCATAAAATGACTACACCTTACCACCCCCACACTAATGGTCAGGTGGAAAGTACAAATAAAGTCATAGAAGCTACTTTAACAAAAACTATGAAGGAGAATAGGAAAGATTGGTCTCAAAGACTGCCTGAGGCATTATGGGCTTACAGAACTACTTGGAGGAACACTACAGGTTTTTCACCCTATGAATTGGTTTATGGTAAAAGTGTTGTTTTTCCTGTGGAATTTGAAATTAAAACCCTAAGAACTGCTTTAGCTGTTAACCTTGATTTGACTGATGCACAGACAGCTAGGTTGTAGTAGCTGCAGGAATTGGATGAAAAAAGGTTGGATGCCATCCATCAAACAACTATGATTCAGCAGCAAAGAACCAGGTGGCATGACAAAACTATTAAGAATAAGCAGTTCCAAAAAGGTAATTGGGTTTTACTATATGATTCCAGGTTTGAAAATTTTCAAGGGAAACTACGAACAAGGTGGCTGGGACCTTACGAGATAGATACTGTTTTTCCCAATGGAACAGTAAGGCTCCTAACAATTGATGGTTCTAGAACTCCATTGTTAGTAAATGGGTATCAGCTTCGTCTGTATCAACAACCCATTTCTAACGAGGATTTTAAGGCCACTTGCATGGCAGATTCACATTATATCTTTTTGGGGGAGCCTCTTACCCCTCATTGCACTTAATCTCTGCATTATATATTCTTGTATTATTATTAGATTAGATTACTTAACTAATAATCCCTGTCAAGGGCTGCCATATTACAATTTATTTTACAGGTCTTGGATTCGGAGGCTGGCTGAAGGAACAATTGCATTACAAGCAGGATCAGGTTTCAGTTTGGGAAACATTGCCATTCCAATCCAATTCACAATCCATCCCCTCATACTATCCTTCAGCAACATTTTCCTATTCTTTTTTTAATAGCAGCATCTCTTTTTCTCGTTGTTGAAACACCAGTTTCGACCATTGCTGAAACACCAATCTTTGCCCATTTTTCCCCATTGCTGAAACACCAACTTTTCCCCATTCTCTCCATTGCTGATACACTGATTTCTCCATTGCCGAAACACCGAATTTTTCCATCTTTCCAAAAAAGCGTCAATTTTCCCATTTTTCCGTAATTGAGGCATCAACTTCTCTCAAAAACGACTAATACATATCTGATAAGTGTGTTCCTTCACCATTACCTCCTGTGAATAGAGAAAGCCTTTTATATAAATACCCTCATATCTTATAACCCTTTCCCATAACCATTGGTGATCTACTAAACGAAGAAATTATACTTTCAGCACAGCAATCGAAGGTAAAACGTGAGGTATGCGTGTTTATGTGTAAATATTAAACTATAGTTAATGAGAAGATTCTGATATGATTGCCGAAATTGCCGTACATTCAAAACTTATCATTTTAGCCGCAGTTGGGGGGAATATCAAAATTTTGCAATCATTACCCGATATGCCAATCACCATCGTTTTTTATCACGACCGAGTCTCGTCACCCCGTCTCTGTCTTATTATGTCATAACCTCATTTGCAATATCTTACTCTGTCTCGGTTGTGGTAACTCGGCTCTGTATTGTGCATTTTACTGAACCGGTAACTATGGGAGGTAACGTTGTTCGACATGAACCTAGTTCAACGACTCTATTGGAACTACACCCAAAAGCATATCAAATTTTTTTGCAAGCAGGCTGGGTGGATTACTTCCGAAGGCTCCAGGAATTTGATTCTCAGCAAGTCCTGGAATTCGCACATAATTTAAAGGAAGGTTATTCTACTGTTCGGGGAGTGCGAATTCCGGTAATAGAGGAAGATATAGCACAGGTTTCAGGATTACCAGCCAATGGCATTCGTTGGTTCAGCCGTAAACACATCATTCTGAACGCACAGCAAGATTTTCTTCTACCTGGGGAGCGGGTCGAACCTAAAGGCAGGGGTGTTTCACTACATTCATTACCAACTCCATGGCCAAAGGTTGCAGATTTTTTCAAGCACTACCTCACCTGTGAAGGACGTTACCAGATAGTGTACCAGCATGACTTGGTGTTGTCGAATCATTTAAGACATGGTTGTTTATTAATTATGCCATACTATCTGCTTGGGTGTCTAAAGAATATGTCACATTATTCCATGGATGCAAAGTACCCACTCCTCTCCCTTACTCACCATCGCCTGGTTCAGCTTTTAATCCTGAGGGGCTTTGCCCTGCAGAATCCTCCTCCCCTTAACAACCCACCCTAGGAAGCTGCTGAAATCCCTCAACCAGTAGCTAAAAACCCCCAGGAAGCTGCTGAAGTTACTCAACCAGCAGCCAAAAATCCTCAAGAAACTGCCGAAACTTCTCAAGCAGCAACCAAAACTCCCCAAGTGAATGCTGAAAATCCCCAACCATCCATGACAGTTAGTCCAATTGACCCCGCAATGGCATCAACCACATCCCATAATTTACGTGGATCATCCACTCCCACTGTCCATATCCCCAGCGATGATTCAAACGACGACATTCCCCTGGCTAAGCTAAAAAGGAAAAGGAAAAGGCAAAAAACGGTTGTTCCTTCATCAAAAATACGAACAAGGGCCTCAATTAAAGAAGTTATTACCTCTAATGTCCCTCCTACCCCAGAGAAGGCCATCCATAAAAGAAAAACCATTGTTTTTCCTGCCTCCTTACCTCGAAGACGAAGGAGGACGTCTTCTGAAGCAGCAACAGAGACCCTCACCCCAAATTTCCCACCCATTATCCTAAAACCCCGTACCCCACCAAACCCCAAATCCTTACCTTCCTCGCCCTCGAGTACCGAAATACAAAATATCTAGGATTTTGTGACATCATTCCTTTCAGAAGACGCAGCTGCTCCACAAGAACCAGCTGCTAATTTATCAAAAGTAAACACCCAAGACGATGTACAGCATGTAACTGTTACACAAGAACTAGCTACCGACTCAACAGGTGATACATAAGAGCCACTTGCTGAGGAGCAAAAGATAGACAACCTAGAGGTAGTTGTCCCACAAGAACCAGCTACTGACTCAACACCTACTAAGGAGCAAAAGATAGACGACCTAGAGGTAGCTGCCCCACAAGAACCAGCTACTGACTCAACAGGTGTTACACAAGAACCACCTGCTGAGGAAAAAAATATAGATGACCTAGAGGTAGCTGCCCCACAAGAACCAGCTACTGACTCAATAGGTGCTGAGGAGCAAAAGATAGATGACTTAGAGGTAGCTGCCCCACAAGAACCAGCTACTAGTCCAGCAAGTGCTACACAAGAACCATCTGCTAATGATCATGATCAGGAAGTAGATCAGGACGTAGTAGCTACTGACTCAGCAGGTGTTATACAAGAACCACCTGCTGATAAATAGGAAATGGATAATCAACATGTAGCTGAATCAGCTACTGGCTCAACGAGTGTCACACAAGAACCACCTGCTGATGACCACGACCAGGAAACAGAGCAAGACTTGGCTGCTACTGACTCAATGGAACCACCTGTTGTAGATACAAATGATGAAGCTACCACCAAACAACCATCCGCCCATCCACTTGAACCAGCTACAGAGACTGCAATTGCTACAGAAGGCCCTGTCATGTTAGCTTCCCTTCAATAAGAGAATGAGTTTCTGAAAGCCGAGATTCAGGCTTATAAGTAGGAGTTAATAATAGCAAGGGAAGCTTATGAAAAAGAACTTAATCTGTATACTTTAGTTCAGGTAGCATCTGCAACTGAGAAAAGTGCAGATAAGGATCGATACTATGAATACATGTGCAGCCAATGTGGTGACCTCTATTCTCGAGCTGGTTATAAGGTAATCGAAGTCCCATTATCTAGACCCACTCCTGCATTTATTCATGTTGTAGTTAAAAAGGAACGCCCTGCTGTTACACAAGAACCAGTAGGGACTTCAAAGATTTCTGAAGAAGAAGAGAAACCGCAAATACCCTGGCCTACCCTGTTAAGAAACCAGCTCAAGAAAAGATAGAAAAGATAGATCAACGCCTTAGAATTCAGCCTCTTCGAGGGGACAACCTCCTTTACATTACATAAATGAACAATTCTTGGATGATACAAATGAAAAAACTCCTTTCTATATATAGGAGTCTAAGGGGTCATAACATAATCAGAGCCGACATAACAATAATAATGTAAGGGCACAATAATAACAATAGTGGGCTTCTATGGGGTACATTAGTAACAATATGGGCAGTACATGGGTACATCAATATAATAAGTGGGTTTTACTAATAACAATAAGGGGTTACACTAGTAGTATAGGGGCCTAACATGCCCCTCTCCTTCAAAAAGCGTTGTCCTCAATGCTTGAGTAGTTCTTGATGCTTCTGTATAAAATTCTTGTCCTCCCATGTGGAATCTTCAGCGGGTAAGTTCTTCCACTTGATGAGATACTCTAAAATTGATTGATTTCGTAGCTGTCGGGTTCTTGTTTCTGTGACTGCTCCAAGTTCCAATATGATTTTTCCTTCCTCTTCAATTTCTAGCAATATTGTTTGAATTGGGATCTTTTGCAACTTTTGAATAAGTGGCCATACTTCTTCGTCCTTCTTCCATTCATCCCTTGCTTCGTTTATCCAAACTAGTTGGATAATAGAAATATCACAAAACAATGCTTCCACATCCTCATGCTTGAAGAGTCTTCCCATTCGGTAAGGTCACCATTTTTTAAGTGCATGTAGTATTGCCAACATTTCCTTCTCATAAATAGCTTGCTTGAGATGTAGAAGTAAAAATACCCAATGATCTACATCAAAACATTTTTCACTACGATGTTGATCTACCTGTTGTTTCGTTTGATTTTGCACCGAAGTGGTGTTATCTGGAGAACTTGTTGTTGATGCTCGATGTGATCTTTCTCTGCTTGAACCTTTTTCTTCTTGATATGTCCTTCTACCTCTAGAGTTTGATGAGTGATAATTTCTTCCAATCCTTTACAAGATATGGTCGGATTCATTACTTGATACTCAATGCGATCTTTCACTTCTTGAACATTTTTCTTCTTGATATGCCCTTCTATCTTGATAGTTTGAGGAGTGGTAATTCCGACCAATGAATTACAAGATATGGTTGGATTCATTTCTTCTTTCTCGATGTGATCTTTCACTTCTTTCACCTTTTTCTTCTTGATATGTCCTTCTATCTTGAGAGTTTGAAGAGTGGTAATTCTTGCCAATGCTTTACAAGATGTGGTCTGATTCATTTCTTCTTTCTCTGGGGTGGGGTCCTGGGGTATATCTTCTTCTTTTGATGTTTCTTGATCCTTTTCTTCCTCCTCTTCATATTCTATGTAAAATAATTTTTTCTCAGCACACTTATGACCTTTAGTGCATTTGCTATCACAATTGTAACAAAGCCCTTTTTCTCTTTTTTCTTCCAATTGTTGTGGTGTAACCCTTGTAGGTTGTGGAAGGCTAGGAGAAACAACACTTCCATCTTTATAGTTGTGATGGGTATGCTTCCTGGTTTCCATAATTTTGCTTTCCAATATGTCACAAAGCCCTTTTACTTTTTCCAATTGTTGTGGTGTTGCTCTAAAGAAGGTGTTGCTCTTCGTATCCTCATAATGTGCTATCATTTCCTCCGTGAAAATTGACCACATAACAAGTTTTTTATGAGAACAAAGCCCTTCATACCATAAAAATTGATCAGGTTCTAAATATGAAGATGCAATACATACCTTTTGTAACAGTTTTACACCATGTAGATCAAAATATTGCTCCATCTGAAGTATCCAATTTACCGGATCCTTGCCATCAAACTTCCTCATCTTCCTTTTTCTTGATTTTAGGAGCTCGATCTTGAAACGACTGTAACTCTATACTTTCAGATCTTTAAGTTCTGAAATTGTGACCTGTAGTAGCCCTCTGTGTCCTCTTTCCAATGCCACCAGTCTGATCCAAATTGGATTCTCCAAGAAAGAGTTATGCACAATCTCCCAAGATGACCTGATTATAGACCTTTCCAGAAGAGCGAACTTGTATGAAGTGCCACGTGTCACTGTTTCAACCTTTGGCTCTGAAAAATATCTACAAGAAACTACAGTCTGTCCTCTTTTTGTACCTTCTTATGAAATTTCAATCCGATCCCCAGAGAGAAAGTTATGACGATTTTCCCCAGGTCACCTATTTTGAATGTAATTCAAGAGTCTGCAAAAGGACCAACTTCCTCAGAACATATCTCCGAAAATATCGCGCGAAAAGCTCTGAAATTCGGACCCAAGGTTCAACGCAATTTCTTATCAAACGGGTTTTTTTTGTGACTTCTGAAACGTCATAGAAAAAAAGTTATAGCAAACATGCCACGATGACCTATTTGGAGCAGCGAAACCCTAGAATCCAAAGCTCTGATACCAAATGTTAAGAAACCAGCTCAAGAAAAGATAGAAAAGATAGATCAACGCCTTAGAATTCAGCCTCTTCGAGGGGGCAACCTCCTTTACATTACATAAATGAACAATTCTTGGATGATACAAATGAAAAGACCTCATTTCTATATATAGGAGTCTAAGGGGTCATAACATAATCAGAGCCGACATAACAATAACAATGTAAGGGCACAATAATAACAATAGTGGGCTTCTATGGGGTACATTAGTAACAATATGGGCAGTACATGGGTACATCAATATAATAAGTGGGTTTTACTAATAACAATAAGGGGTTACACTAGTAGTATAGGGGCCTAACATATCCTAGTTGTTAAAGTTGAAAATCCTGCACCAAAGTCTGCAAACACAGTATTTACCCAGACTGAACCTCCGTGTGCAGAGACTGTCTTTACTCAGACCTTAAGCATTCAAGAACTCAGGAATATATGGAAGAAAGAGTATGCCATGTCACAAGACAAGGCACTGCAGGAACATAAATCATTATGGCAGAATCATGTATATAGAAATTGGGAAGTACTGGAACAATTCCATGCACATCAGAAGGAAAATAAAAAGTTAAAAACTAGACTGTCTCTTATCTTTGAATTAGTTCAAAGACTTTTGGCCACTAGGAAACCATCTTTTAACTATTCTGTGCTCCTAGTAGAACACGCCTAGCATTCCTTCAGGTAAAAGCAGTCAGAGATGGACGACCTCATGAAGTGTCTACACCCCAGCAGTTTATTGAAACCTTTGCAGCAGCGTCAGTCAGTGAACAGAATCTCTTATGTGAACTTTATCTCCATAATGAAGCCATGCCGGAGGATAGGAAGATCAATTTGATTCTTGTCGCTGGTGACATTCAGATTAGAGCCTTGGTCTCTTTTATGGCCAATCAGCTCACGTGGAAAAACAGTTTTCTTTCAGCAAAACATAACAAAGAAAATCGCCTTCTGTGGATCCGAGCTGAACCACAGAATGTTGTTGTTTTTATTGCTGAATATCATCGGGTTAAAAGAGAACCAGGAATGACTGAGCATATCAAAGAATTACAGGCAGCAGTGTTAGAGGAATGTCAACAGTATGTCAAAAAGAAGGGACCTCTTGCCATACAGGAAAACAATTTGTTCTGGGAACATTGCCCTAAGGAGAGAAGGGAATACCATCCCTTTAACCCTCTTAATCTTCATGCACCAATTTCATGAGTGCCTAATTATGTTAAATGTGTTCAACAATGTGGCGAAAAATGGTTGGGTTATCATTTTCATTTCCCGCTTCTATGGTTTCCAGTACAGCAATATAAGGGCTACTTCAAGGTGTCCAAAAAGGAGGAGCTTGCAGCATGGCAAAGATTACAGAATGTCCAGGGCTTCAGAGATTCTACTGATAGCACCTTCTATACTTATTGTATAAGTAATTTGCACTGTACATCCCAGTACTCTGATTCAGACTCAGAGTAAATGTTGCATGGGGACATGCAACTGCTTCAGTTGGGGGGGATGTTAGGACCTCATATTGTCCCTTTTTGACCATACATTTTGCCATGATATCATCCTTTCAACTTACATTTAAAGTCTTTGTTAGTGTTTTAACCCAATTATCTCAAAGGTATGTAATGATTCTTCTCATCACTATATGTTTAATTATTTAGCATATAATCACGACATCTTCATACTTAATATTTGAATTATTAAGTGCTGAACAGTTAAATAATGATGTGCAGTCTGCGTTGCTGAAACAGCGTGGAGTCTGCGAGACTATTTTTGCAGTTGCTGAAACAGTAAAAACGGCACGTGAATCTTGATGCTGAAACAGTTGAGATTTGTGTTCTAAATTTGACAGCAGCAAAGGAACTAGAACTGATCACCGAGGAAGCTATTACACTGGATGTAACACCTATAATCTAAAGACAGCATTAGTGTAACATCATTTTGTTGACGGGAAATTGATTTCCCTATTTTTGTATAATGGGTTAAAATAATGTAAATCTTTGGTAATAGATGTCTCCTCTTTATAAAGAGAAGACATCTACATTAGAGGGGGATGAACAGACTGCAGAAAGAGGCTTAGCTGAAGGAACAGGACTGTAATTCTTTTTGTAATATGACATATTGATGGATGAATAAAATTTTGTTCTGAACATCTTTTTCTAGTTCTCGTTTCCTAGGGAATCTTGTGAGAAGGACAGGGCCCACCTTCATCACAAGATTCACCCATTATATTTCTGCAATGTGTCAAGTGTGTCTTTTATTCATGCCTTATGTTGAGTCCCAAACTTGCATCTTCCCTATACACCTTTTTAACCTTCTTTTCCAGTTACTTGAACCACCAAGCTGTCAAATCATTGCATATTAGTTTAAAAAGAGCTTATAAATGGTTTCCTAACTATGTCTTATGACTGCTGTTTGATCTAGATTTTTGCTCGGTCAGCTGCGGAATCTTGTCAGTTTCTGCAGCCAGCTCAACTTTCCGCAGCCTTTATGTTGAATTCTATGTTACAGGTGTCTACTGGAGAATCTAGCCACATGGGCAAGTTGCAAATGATGTGGACATGGAACATGTCCCTTTGGTTCAGCCAAATCACTCACAAAAGGCCATGGTCAAGGATAGTCAAAGCGGTGGTCAACCTAAGATTTTTGCGGTGGCAGGACTCTGTTTTTCATCACGTGAAGACTTGCGTGGCAAATTCCTCAATCTCAGGAGGTGTGCTAACACCTGTGGACTGCTCCGTGAACCCAAATCCAACAGCCACCACTGCTTGGATTTAATTGTCACGGCTACCATATTGCTAGATCTCCGGACGTGGTTATTCAAGTGTCTGTGTAGCAGCGCAAAATTTAGGAAGTAGTTGTAGCATCCTCAGTTATAAATAACGCGTTATCATATGCTTGTTAGTTAGCTTGATATATGTAATTTTGACTGTTTTACGAGCCCACTGTGCCGTGCTCTATCTTTATATTATGACTGCATTTTAATATATGAGAAGACAGTGTTCTTAAGTTCAATTTGTGATTGATTGTTGATTGGCCGAGGTTGCAGAGGGTCCCTGTACACCAAGGCTCTGTAACTACTATATAGTTTCTTGCTTTCTTCCTTTATGTTACTGTTGCCATAATCGTTTGCTTGTATATATTACACTGTTTTTTATATTCATGTTAACTGCTGTCCATATTTTCTTTTATGCTTTCTAATGATTGTTAACTGATCAGTGTTTTTCTTTTGGGTTCTTGTAGATAGCCCAGGCAATTTCACATAGCTTTTTAATGACTAATGACATGAAATCATCTTGTCCTTCTGCTGATTTATTTTCTGAGTTCTAATTCCAGCATTGTTATTTCTTTCAGTTTTATTTTGCTCATTTACTTTTATGCAATTTAGATATCAGATTACTCAATTTGTTTATGATTACCTCCTATAGCCAGAGCGAGTCGAATGGTGAGGGGTCAGAATATGAGTTGATGTGATATGATTTAGTTTATTTTTCTGCAAGTTAGTGATTAGATTACTCATGTCATTTTCAATTACCTCCTATAGCCAGAGCGAGTCGAATGGTGAGGGGTCAGAATATGAGTTGAAGTAGTATGATTTAGTTTACTTTGCTTACAGTTTTTGAATTGCTTTGAGTTCAGTTTTTTCTCTTTTTATACAACAGCAAGGATACTGGGCTTCATTGTCACTAGCTCACTGTTTGGTACATTTTTATTTTCTCTTAGGAATTGATTTCATCACTGCAAGTTTTAAAACCTTTTTGAGAATTTTGAAGTTTGGAAATTATTTTAGAGGTCACCATTGCCTTGAACACTTATATCCATACTTGACTTTTTCCATCTCACATTAGGAAATCAACAAAAGATAAACCCAAAAACAAACCAAAAATCACAAACGACAAAGAATTAAGAAATCGATTATCTTGCATATACAGTGCACTTCACTTCAGTAGTTTACGACTCCCGGATTGACAATTTATATAGCAATTTAGGACACACTAAATTGACCAAACACCTTGTTAACAAGTATTGTTCCCTGAATATTGTTTATAATACCTTTTGCTAAAACTCCGTTTCTTTCTCAATTGATTGTTGTGCTATTTAAAGTTAACTCATGAGTGTTTCACCGGTGATTAAGTTATAGAGTGAATTGGCAAGCTAGTTAATCAGAGGCAGGTGTTGGAGATTCCCACTATGGGGATAGGGTCCTGACTCTCTGTTACAGCACAACCATTGTTTTCATTGAAAATTTACTCTTTTTCATTATATGATTCTTTGAATGGAATTAAGCATTCTTTAGTTATCTGCAATAGAGTGTAATTGCTATAATGTAGAGTGGAGCTTCAATTTGTTAATTTAAGGCGTGATGTGTTCGTACTACAACTTTTGTTGCTTTTAAAATTGAGTGCATATAGTACGCAATTGCCTTTGGAATAACAAGACTTCCCTGGGTTGACAATTAATGTCGCACTTTGTTGTTTAATTCAATAAGCAATTAAAGTGACCAACACGCAAGACCTAAGAGGGGCTGACAATGAGCAAGAAGGGCTCACGCAGAAGCAATGCAGTCCTCCGAGCAGAAATCTAAATTTTTTGAGGGAGTTGACATTGTTGAGACGGGAGGGCTCGAAACTGCTCCAAAAGGCAAATCGATTCCTAGTTGACCTAGCGGAGGGCCCATGCAGGGGCAGTGCAGAAATAGTCGGGGACACATTGGTTTAGCTGCCAGATCAGTCGGAACTTGCCAGGTAGAGTGAAGTAATCTCACAAATTTCTTCTACCAGTTTATTTCTCTGTAACTAGATTGTCGAGAGGGCATCTAGAGTTGTATTCAGAAAACTACTGCATAATAATAAAAATCTTGATAGTTGTTGCACCGATTTTCCCACATTGGTCTTTTCCGAGGACATTTGTCCAAAAAATATTTTCATTTGTGTTGTATCTTTCTCTATTGTTTTAATCTTGTTTTGGGAATATAATTTAATTGGTGTAGGATGCAGTGTATTAGCTTCGATATTTGTTGTAAGAAGCAGTAAATCATTTGTTTCAGTAATTAACAAATAGGAGAAGTTTAATCAGTTGCTGCAATAGGGATTCTGGTTTCTGGAATTTTCACATGTCGCGAGGTTGATCATGGTCTGTTGTATTTCTATAGGCTTTAGCCTTGCTTGTGCACAAGCCTCCATTCCCACCACATAGAATTTTGCAATGAGGGCCACGAGCCCTTCCCAGTAGCCAAATTCTCTCATTACCCATGAGCAGTCTCGAGAAGCTGCTGAGAGAGTTCGTGAGGATTCTGGAATAGTTGGCATGTGGTAGACGAGGTGGAAGCCCGTGGTAAGGTGGCCCTAGGTTTTTGATAATAAGAGATGCAAGGGTGCCTACATCGCCATGTGAGTAATTAACTACCCAAAGGTAGGGAAGGCTCACAGGATAGTAACCCCTCAATGTAGCTATCACCCAAGCTTAGAAGGCGTAACATTGTGGAACATCTTAGTATGACTTTGAAAGAGTGGCAAGGCCATGATGTAGATCTAGAATCTGAATGGATCCCTAAGATCGGGTTGTAGTCTAGAGGATTAGCTCAATGTAGTTCGTGCAGTAGTAGAGCCAGTCTCTGGGGAAAGCATAGAAATCTCCACCAAAGGCTTTTCCTGGTGCAGAGCCAAAGACCCATGATCCAACCATTCTTGAATAACAAGGAAGGGAATTTATTGTGGAGTAAAGGGGTGTAACCCTGAACTTAAAGAAAGGATTGGATAAGTCTTATCCTCTTGCAGTTAGGACCATAGGTGGGAAAGCTTCTCAATTATGTAGCGAGATTCTCATCTTGTGCGATTGGACATCGTGCGTGGATTATCTGCAAGGACCACACAGCTAGGTGGATAACCCAAAGATCGGAGGACCAAGTAATACTTGGATAATAACATATGAAAAATGGTGCTGACTACGACTCATTCGGAGGTCGGGAGGTTGGGCATATGCGCAGTGGAAGAACGTGCGTGTATGTCAAACCGTCTTGTGAAGGTCGAGGGTCGGGTGGTAGGAGGGAGCCCAAGTTACAAGCTTCAAAATGAACTGATTGCGACTAGGTTATGAAGTCGGGAGTCTAAAGCAAGATGAGGTTGTGAGGTAAGAGACGTGTATGCCACGACCATTCACCCATTCTTTGAATTTTCGAGCTAATGGTGAACCTTCGCGTGGCAACACGTAATTGGTGATCCCCATCCTCTATGACCGAGAAATCTAAGGACCAAAATGTGTTGAAAACTTGACTAAACTGAGGGGTGGTGAATCAGATTAGTATATTCATGGACATTAAAAATATTTTCATTAATCTCATTAACTGGTACATAACATGAGCATCTTAGCAAATTATGACCAACGGATTGAATATGTGAACAAAAATTAATAGAAAACCAAACCATCGCATGAACACATAATAATCAACACATATTGACACCAAATATATGTGGAAACCCATAAAGGGAGAAAACCAGAATTTTATTATTGTTGTCATGCAAAGGAAAGCTCCTACTCCTTATTACATATGATTTTATGTAGGCCCCAATCTAAAGGAGGTTACTACCTCAATTTTCTACAAGATGTAACATGCAAGGAAGCTCCAACTCCCATATGTTTTATGTAGGCTACAACTCAAAGGAGGCTTCTACCTCAACTAGCTCCAACTGGATATTTATCAAGCCACAACTTGAAAGGAGGCTACCATCCCCTGATGCAAACACAAAATAACAATGTGTTGGTTTACCTGGTCATCTTCTTCCCTACAAATCTGCTTCGCATCAGCTTCATAAGTGTCAGGTAACTAATGCATAATAGTTCAATCAACTCACTCACATTCTTCCATTCTCTAACCTTTCTTATGCCTTCCAAAATCACATATTTTATAGAGATAGTTTTTTGGTTGTTTGTATCCCACATAGGAATATGAAGTGAATAGGCTTGACTCTTTGCCTTCCACTCATTCGTTTCCAAACTCTTCATATCTTGGATATTAGAACAAAAATAAATAATTCATCCAATATTAATTTCAACCACATGTAATCATTAAATGAATCAACCTAATGCCAACATCAAATACCAACATTCCTCATTAAAGCATCACAACAATATTCTCCTTTTCCTTGGAGTCTTGCCTTTGCATCACAACAATTAAGCTTAATGAACAATTTTACATCACAACAAATTATTTATTATAGTAACCTCTATAACATTATCAAAACATTTTAATGTATCACAACTCTTCCTTCTTCTTTTGCTCCTTTGCCTTCTCTTGCTGCTTGCTACTCCTACCATTGTTGCTCCTTGTGTTGTTCCTTTGCTTGCTGCTCCTTTGCCATCAATGACAATATTGCCAACAAAATGCACAATAGCATATGGAAATATTATTGTAACATATTTAAGTTATTGGAAACCAATTCATGTGTAGTGTAAGATCATAATCGAATGATATATTATTAATCAAGTTGTTACATAAATATTTGTTCACATGTCTCTTTTAGATGATAATTTTCAGGCAATGCATATGAGTTTGATTATTTTATTTTTGTTTCCTATGCATGCAAATTAACAAGAGTTTTGACACAAGTAATGAGAACATTAAGAAACTTGATACTGAATTGACTGAATATAAAGAACAAATAAAGAAGACTAGATTTGGCTATGTCCAAGAGGTTATCAAAATATGATATTGTGTGCATAGAGACAATTATTTTCTTGAGTCTTAGGTCAATTATTGGTATCATTAGTGTACATGTTATCTGGCACTATAAATTATTTCTAGAATTTCAGTAACTGATTCTCAAAGCTCACATTTCCTATATGTTTATCTCTATACCAATACCTCGTAATACATTTCTACAATTTTTTCCTTTGGTATCAATGTCGCTATATTAGAAGAGTTCTCTAGTTGACGCTGTATTCATAGCTAAATACTTAACACAGATGAATACAAGAACATAGTGAATGGCAGGGAAGTTTTTGACGAAATGTGCGAATATTTCCCCAACTCCTTGTTCTAGTTCTGTGTATAAGAACTATTTTCCTGGAACTTTGGCGACACCTAGTGTTGAACCTAGGTTGAACATGAAATGAGGTGTAATGTTCTGCTTCATCTGATAAACATAATTGTTTTCATGGACATAATGACACACATACATTACAAGTAACAATGTTGCGGCGAAAACTAATGGTATGTACCTTCTTGGGGAAACTTGTAGAACAATGTTGAAAATAATAGTAACTTCATTGGGCCATATACAATGACAAGCATTCTAAAAATAAATATATGAGTTTGTTATATTATAAGCATTATCAATGTCAACAAGGATCAAGTAACAATTATGATTGCAAGAACCGTTATGCTTGCATCCAATTTACAAAGGAATTCTTAACAGATTGAAAAAAATCATCTTATAACAAGTGAGTATTTGGCCAATCAAAGTCTATTTAGAGTTTTTTTTGTTTGTTATGGTTGTATAGCCCCTGTAACAAAGGCCCACTTTCCTATCTAAAACTAAAGTTAAGCTAAGAAAAAATATGTAATATATTCTATTAATTCATAGAATAAGGACATAGTCTGCTACAATGATTTAACCAATCTAAAGAGAAACAATTAAACATTTAAATGAACATAATACCACGTGAAATATCATGAGATTTAAAATACTAATTGAAATTGAATTCATAAAACCGAACAAATAAGTTTTGGCTGAACGTCTAAATAGAAACTTCAAAAATATTTTCAGGTTTTGATTATATTCAAACATATTTTTTGGTATTTTGTGAAATATGTATGGATACACAATCTAAAATAAACAAATAACAATTTGTATCTCACAGACGAGAGCAAATATGCCTATATTTGAGTACTAGATTGCAATGATCAACCAGTAATAACTAAATTAACAATTTTCTCTAATGATAAAAGGATGTAAATTGCAATGTTGTCATAAGGAATCTTAAACACAATTATCAAATATTTATTCAAAATCAAATAGCATAAGTCATAGAGAAATACCAGAGGTATTTATTAAGTGATTAAAATGTTGTATTGACATAAATCTTATAGCTCATCACACATTAACATTGAAAATGGTTTTCAAAAAGGTAATTGAAAATTGATTAAAAACATTAAAGTTTGTATTTTTCACTGATTCTGGACCCTTTGCACCAACACATAAGCGTCTATAAATCCTAAAAAAAAAAAAATCTTGAAACAAAAAATCAGGAGATTTTCTGAAAGTAAATACTCAATTCTAAATATATATATATATATATATATATATATATATATATATATATATATATATTAATTGATATCTGGCAGAGAAGTAGGGTTATTTTACTCATCTTCAGAATCTTCGTAATTGATACTCAGTAGTAGGTGAGGTGCATGTACCTTGATATAAGTTTCCCATTGTGAATATATTTGGTGTAGTGTAGAGAAATAAATGGAAGGAAAATGATTAATGTTTTGCTCGCAGCTGGCTATCAATTCATGGAACTTTTTCTTCTTCTTTTATATTTAACCTCAAACTTAGAAATAAGCTTGATTTGTTCAAAAGGCAATTGCATAAATTTTTGGAAAGTTTCTTGTTTCCAAACTTTAATGCTTTTGATTTCTACTTGGTCCTTGGAAACAAGACCTTTCATACATAGTTTTAATTCTCATGGAACTGCTTTTTTTAATGACTTGGCACCTGACAGGTCAAATTCTTCTATAAAATTTGTTCCTTTTTCCCAAATTGTTAAACATTGCTCATATGTTATATGTATGCATGTTCTGATTTATTTTTCCTCTTTCTCCCTGTGACTTAAGGATGCAAGCATCAATCTTTTATCTGTCTTAGAAATTTTTGGAATTTCATTAGATTGAAATTCCTTTTCCTAGTCATGAATAGACAAAATTTGTTTTTAATTGATTAGTCTTCTTCTACCCATCCCTCTTCCAATGAATAATGAGATTGTGGTGTTCATCTTCAAGGTCTAGACCCATAGGCTTCAAATATTACCAAAGTGATTTACTATTTAATGACATCTTCATATCTTATAATGACATGTCATAATTGTTGTGATTACTTAAAACTATGGAGTCTTGGTTAGAACTCATAATCACTCTATAAACCTTAATCCAATTTGGAAGTCAAAACCTAATTTAGTTTACTTAATATATTTAACTTACACATGAAAGCATGCGTAAGTGACAAACTCCAAACCAATTTGTATAAAAGCAAACTAAATCGAAAACCATTATATCTAATATCACGTTAGAAAACTAAGAAAATGTTGAAATAATTAGTTATAAATTTTAAAAGAAAAACACTATAAAAAACATAATCACAATATTAAAATAAACAATATACAATATGTTAAACATATTTCAACACACAAAATGAATAATAATAACTTAATTGATAAATTAATCCATAAAATTATCCATACCTTAAAAATGTAACTAACTTAACAAAATGAGAAAAAACATCATCCAATTTAAATACCCACTTCAACCCAAATAAAGAAAACAAGATCCTAATGGCATACCCAAGAACCTAATTACAATTACTTTTATTTAATTCAACCAAATAAATTAACGACATAGCTAACATATTAGTTCCCCTTTGAAAATCTTTAAATTCACACCAATTTTCTTAAATATCACAGTTGAAAAAACCTTTCTTAAAAACATTTATGAGAGATTTTGCCCTAAACTTAATCTTTGAAAATATTTGAAGTCACAACAATTTTCTTATTGAATTTAGGCTTTTGTGATCCATATCAAGTTTGAGATAGATTCTTCGGCGAAAATCACATCTGGATGCTTTAGTCGACGCGTTTCGAACCAACCAGTGTGGTTCATCATCAGGACAAGTTGAATGAACAGATCTCGCATTGCATATTAAATAACCAGAGCAGAATATCCAACAGCTAAATTTCATGACATAGTAACGACTATAATGACTAACGACTAAGTCATTATAGCCGTTACCTATGTCATGAAATTTAGCCGTTGGATATTCTGCTCTGGTTATTTAATATGCAATGTGAGATCTGTTCATTCAACTTGTCCTGATGATGAACCACACTGGTGTTGGAAAACAATGATAATTCCAACCACTGCCATTAATGCAGACACCTCTAGAGAATTCAGCAGGTAGCTTCTTCTAGAATTCGATGGAGCTGGATAGCTTCCTGGAGAAGCCACCGCCCCACTGACTCCAGAAAGATCTCTGCTATGTATAAATACCTATTCAGTCATCAAATGAAGATAAATTCTAAGTTTTGTTCATGTGTTTAACTGTGTGTGATCTCTGTTTTGGTATCAGAGCTTGGTGAGTGCTGCAAAGTTCTTCTGAGAGGGTGCGTTCCAGAGAGGCTGGAGCTGTAGAAGAACGCCGTGAGAAGCCTGCTTGTGAGAGCCGGTCAGGAAGCTGAGTGAGGCATTCGAGCCACTGTAAGGAGGACATTAAGATTGAGTTCAAGAGCGGTGTGCTTACCGTGAGCGGAGAACAGCAGAAGGAGAAGATTGACAAGTCCAAAAAATGGCACCGAGAGGAGCGATTGGTCGGTAAATTTATCCGACAGTTCTGTTTGCCGGACGGCGATAGGGAAAACGTCAAAGCAAGCTTGGAGAACGGCGTGCTGGTGGTGAGCGTGCCGAAGGTGGAGAAGAAGGTCGGTGAAGTGAAATTTATCAGTATAGAATCCGGGGGCGACAACCAAAAAGGTTGTTTGGAAGTGACGGCAATTTCGGTATATCTTTGATTTTTTGTTTTCTCATTGGAATCTGTTGCTATGATAATCTTTATCAAAATTCCATTTGCACCTCAAAATTTAAAGTAGCCTGTTGGATAGCTGAGTTATAAATCTGTAACAAGCAGTGGAAGGTGATTACTCTTTATTAGGAATTTTTTGGGCAACTTGAAAATTGGAGTTCGCTTGTTCTATTGTAATGAAAGCTAAGTTCAAAGATTTAACTTGGATGTTGAAAGGCTTTATTGTAACAGTGATTTGAATTCAAATTTGTATCCGAGGTATTGTTTTGTTCTAGATTACTTCCCTTCAGTTGAGAAGATATATAATAACAATTTTGGAAATCAAGGCAGCCATATTATCCATAATATTGGATAAAATTTTTTACTAAAGGATTTATAAGCTTATTGAAAATGGCTAATGTATTGGCAGAATCTATTTTATCTGACTCTAACAAGTTAGATGGTGAAAATTATGCAAATTGGAAGTTTAAGTTGCAGACTTTGATGGAAGGCAACAATACATGGGCAATTGTGTCTGGAGCTGAAGTTAAGCCAGTGTCCCCTCAAGCCACAGATGCTGCAATTCAAGATTGGGAGCGACGGGAAAACAAAGCAAAGGTGCTTCTGCGGATGACGGTTAAGGACAACATTATTCCACACATTAGAGAGTGCAAAACATCCAAGGAGACATGGGACACTCTCAAAAATTTGTATGAGACGAAGACTACAAATCGAATATTGTATTTAAAGAGTAAGCTTCTTTCAATTAAGATGGAAGAAAATGAAAGTGTTAGTGATTTCATTTCTAGAATTAAAGATCTAAAGGATAAACTAGGTGACATTGGTGAATCAGTATCTAGTACAGACTTGGTTACTATGACATTAAGTGGAATGCTTGATGAATATCAATCCCACTTCTTCACCCCTGTGAGCATCACCCGATGCAATGAGTGCTAAGTGAACTATTCAAAAATCATGAGAAATTAGTCAGTTACGACTACCTCTCATGGAAATGGTCATACGTTTGAATGACTTACTTAACGCAGTTGAATCCCAAAATGATATCTAATATAATGCACTGCGTAATTCCCCCATACTTGAATATCAAATGTTTATAACTGGTCTTTCAGCTAGATAGAAGGCTCCTGCTTTTGATGAGTTGGCAAGTATACTTATGCAGGAAGAAGAGCGGAGAAGAAGCATTAAACAGAAATCTCCCAATTCAGATTTGGCATTGATGGCCAAAGGGAAGAAGTCCTTCAAAGGAAAATAGTGGGAGAAAAATAAAGGCAAAAAGCCACAGGTAAAATCATTTCAAGGTACCCCTTTACCAAGGACAAATGTCAAATCAAGTAGAGATGATGTGTGTTATTACTGTGGAAAACCTAGTCATTTTGCTAAGAATTGCATAAAAAGGAGGTTTGATCAATTTAAACAAAGAAGGCATTCAGGAAATTATGTTGATAGAGATGAAGCAATTAGTCAAGATGTTAGCAATCTTAAATTGTTTGTGTCCAATGCTGCTTTATCAGTAGAAACTGATGATGATAATGCTTGGTTTATAGATTTTGGTGCATCAATCCATATGTCATGCAAAAGAGATTGGTTTGATACTTATCATGAGATTAATAATGGTGGACACATATATTTAGGAGATAACAGATCACATGAAATTAAAGGATATGGTAATATAAGTGTTATGATTCCTAATGGACAAGAAAAACAAATTCAAAATGTGGTGTATGTTCCAGGATTAAAGAAGAACTTAATTTCAGTCTCTACTATCACATATCAACATTTAAAAGTTGAATTTGTGAAATCACATTGTCTAGTAAAGGATGTGCAGGACAACTACAAAGTTGTTGCAAAAGGAATGAGAGTTGGAGGTTTATACAAGTTGGATGTAATGAAGAATGGGCATCAAGCTTTGGCATCAATAGGCATGTCAACTATAGAACTTTGGCATCAAAGGTATGGACACTTAAATCATAATGACCTAATGTTACTACAAAAGAAATTGATGGTAGAAGGTCTTCCAATTATAAAGGGTGAACACTTTGAATGTGAAGGTTGTGCACTAGGAAAACAACATAGGGAAGAATTTCCTGTGCATGAAAATAGAAGAAAACGTGAAATACTTGAACTAGTGCATACTGATGTATGTGGTCCAATGCAAACTAAGTCACTTGGTGGAGCATATTACTTTCTTATATTTATTGATGATAGCACTAGATACACCTGGGTATACTTTATAAGAAACAAAAGTGACGTGTTTGAATACTTTAAAGAATTCAAGAATATGGTTGAAAAGCAAACAAGAAAGAACATTAAAATTCTTGGATCAAATAAATGTGGTGAATACACTTCAGGGGCTTTTATCAAATATTGCAAACAAAATGGGATTATGCAACAATTTACAGTACCACATACACCTCAACAAAATGGAGTAGCTGAAAGAAAGAATAGAACATTAGTTGAATGTGCTCGAAGTATGATAAAAAGTAAAGGACTTTCTAATAGTTTTTGGGCCAAAGCCATTAATACAGCTGTATATCTTAAAAATAGAAGCCCTACTAAGTATCTTGAGCAAAAAACACCATTTGAAGCATTTTATGGTTTTAAACCTAAAGTTAGTCATTTAAGGATATTTGGATGCAAGGCCTTTGCTCATATTCCTAAAGAGGATAGGAGAAAGTTAGATGCCAAAGCCATCAAATGTATTTTTATTGGATATTGCACTAATAAAAAAGCATATAAAATGTATGATCCAAGTACTCACAAGGTCTTTGCAAGTAGAGATGTTATATTTCATGAGCATGTAGATAAACAAATAAAAGAAGATGAACATAATACATGGCAGTCTTCTTATGAAAACTTTAAGGAAGAAGAAGAAGTTGTGGAATCAACTCAAGAACCAGAACACAAGGACATTCCAAAAGACACATCAAGGAATCAAAGTCCACAAAGAAATGAAGGCACTCCACAGAGAAGAAAAGGAGAAGGTACTCCACAAAGTAATGAACCTCTAAGAAGGTCAACACAACAAATTCAAGCTCCCATTAGGTATAAATATTATGCTTTAATGTCTCAAGTAATGACTATTTTTGAGCCCTTAAATTATGAACAAGCCAAAAATCATAAAAAATGGATGGAAACTATGAAATAAGAATATGACTCTATAATGAAAAATGAAACTTGGGAATTAACGGAATTACCTGAAAATAAAGTCCCTATAGGATCAAAATGGTTGTACAAGACAAAATTTAATGCACATGGTAGCATAGACAAGTATAAGTCAAGATTGGTTGCAAAAGGTTATTCACAAAAAGAAGGAATAGATTATGAAGATACCTTTGCTCCGGTTGCAAAAAATGAATACAATCAGAATAATGATAGCATTGGCAACTAAATATGATTGGAAGCTACATCAATTAGATGTAAAGTCAGCTTTTCTAAATGGTGACTTAAAAGAAGAGATTTATCTTGTTCAACCAGAAGGATTTGTAAAGAAAGGACAAGAACATCTTGTATGCAAGTTAAAAAAGGCCTTATATGGACTAAAACAGGCCCCCAGATATTGGTATGAGAAAATCGACAAATTCTTCTTTCAGCAAAGATTTAAAAGGAGTAAAAATGATCCTAATTTGTATGTCAAGACAGATAGAAATGGGGATATAGTATTACTTTCTATATATGTTGATGATCTAATAATAATAGGGAGTGCTGATAAATTAATTACAGATATAAAAATGAAGTTATCACAGGAATTTGAGATGAAGGATCTTGGTGAGATGCACTATTGTCTAGGTCTTGAAGTATGGAGAAATGATGGAAGAACCATAATCACACAAAGAAAATATACAAATGAAGTACTAAAGAGATTTCATATGAATGAATGTAAAGCAGTGAGTACTCCATTGGAACAAAATATCAAATTAAGAAGTGATGATGGAACAAAAGAGGTGAATGGAACATTGTATCGACAATTAGTGGGAAGTCTGAATTATCTCACTACCACCAAACCAGACATTGCTTATGCAGTAAGCATACTTAGTCAATTCATGGCTAAGCCTCATGAAAGCCATTGGATAGCTGCAAAAAGGGTCCTTCGATACTTAAAGGGAACTATCAATTTTGGTATTGAATATACTAATGCTTGTAATGTTGAATTGACAGGTCATTCTGATTCTGACTGGGTTGGAAATCCAGATGACAGGAAATCCACCACTGGATACGTCTTCAACATAGGATCGGGAGCTATATCATGGAGCAGCAAGAAATAGGCAACAGTTTCCTTGTCATCAACTGAAGCAGAATATAAAGCATTATGTAGTGGCACCTGTGAAGCTATATGGCTCAGAAGGATACTTGAAGATGTTGGAGAAGGTCAACAAGAACCTACAGTGATCAGATGTGATAATCAAAGCACCATCAAACTAGGGAACAATCATGTATGTCATGCAAGGTCAAAACATATAGACACACAATATCATTTTGTAAGAGAAAAGGTCCAATCAAAAGAAGTTTCTCTAATGTACTGTAATACAAATGAGAATGTAGCTGACATATTCACTAAGCCTCTTGGAAAGGCAAAATTTAAGTTTTGTAGAAGTAAGTTATGTGTTGTAGAAAATCAAGATTATATTGTAAGCCTAGTTGAGACTTAGACCAGCAGGCATGACAATTAAGAATATAGTGTCTTGTATATTGTGCTATAGTATATGGTTGGAATTAAGGGGAAGTGTTGGAAAACAATGATAATTGCAACCACTCCCATTAATGCAGTAGCTGGACACCTCTAGAGAATTCAGCAGGTAGCTTCTTCTAAAATTTGGTGGAGCTGGATAGCTTCCTGGAGAAGCCACCGCCCCACCGACTCCAGAAAGATCTCTGCTATGTATAAATACATGTTCAGTGATCAAATGAAAACAAGTTCTAAATTCTGCTCATGTGTTTCACTGTGTGTGATCTCTATTTACTAGTTGATTCGAAACGCGTCGAGTAAAACATCCAAATATGATTTTTGCCAAAAAAAATCTCTCTCAAACAATTTTCTTAAACATCACAGTTGAAAAAACCTTTCTTAAAAACATTTATAAGAGGTTTTTGCCTTAAACGCTACAGATATTTTGCGATATACCTAACTTACATCTTATAATTTCGGTTACGATATTTTCTTAAAATGCACACTTTTTGGTATTTTTTAAGGGCTAACAATCCGAAACTCCATACCAGTATTTTTGTTTTACTTTACCTCGGAACCTCTGGAGAGGAGTGAAAATGTATAAATGAACAATATTTAAAAACATTTTATTTATGAAAATAATGAATGAGAGTTTCGTACTCTAACTGTTTTCTGTTTGGATTTTTTTTGTTTTTAATTTTATTTTTCGGTTAAATTTGAAATTTCTGAAACCATAAATTTATTTGTAAATTACGTGGAATCAGAGTACAATAAGATTAATATATAAAATTATATCATAATTTAATTAAAAATGGGTTTTCTCATTTTTATAATTGATCTGATTTGGGATACGTATTAAAACTGATTTTGTTGGGCTAAAAGTTCATTTTTCTTGGACATAATGAAACAGAGTAATAACCCAAAAACCATAGACATCTGGCACAAGTGAAAGCCTGCTTTTTACGAACCACTAGCTGATTATTCCAGGGGATGTGGTTTTCTTTGAATAAGGAGTGAAAGCCTGCCCACTTACGGACCACTAGCTGGTTATTCCAGGTGACGTGGTTTTCCTTGAATAATAAAGGTGATGAATCAGTATGGATTCTCAAATAGCAACCATATATCACTATCCTTAGTGAAACTGAAACTAAAAACATTAAATTTAAAAAACCAATGCCATCAAAAAGATTCTTAAATAAAATCAATAAAAATATGGATTGTTTTAAAATAGAGTTGTCTTGAGACTTTTTGGAATTTCTGGTGCCGGAATCCGGCATAAAAAATTGTAGTGAAATCATGATTTGTGTTATTTAAACTAGTTTTTTTATTCTATATATAGATTCAGCACCCTGAAAAATCCTTCGGCCATTTCTATTGTGTAGGGTTTACCCATCAAACTTGTGATTTCAATGAATTCCGGTCAGTTTTGAGAAATTAGACCGTAAAAATCTACTGGAAAAACTTCCAAAAAATCACACTAAAAACAACTCCTCTTAACATTGTCCCCAAGTTATTCTGTCGTTTCTCTGTCGTGGGAAACGGGATGCTTAGAGCTCGCCATAAAGTTGATCTGAACATTGATCCTGTCATTCGTTCCTTTTCGTGACAAACATTTTATATTTATTACAGAACTGAACAAACAGTGGGCGCGGCTGCAACCAAATGCCCAAGTAGTAAAGATGCAATGAATTGTAACATGATTAAATACTTGGTGTGAACGCTTACATTATTATTTCAGCGCTAAAAATGGAGACTTGACTCGCGTGCTCCCCATGTGCAGCTCAATGTTCATATCGTGATTGCACGGGTATTGTCAGTTGGACAGTGAAACGGTTACTAAGATCGAGCTGGTTTGCAGGGAGGACCTTTTTGGAAAGTTTTATTGTTTGAACGATACTTCAGATTTGTAATGTCGGAATTAGGAATGAAATTTGATGGGCAAAATCTTTCTTGAAACTGTGAAGATAGGTCCGGATGGAATACCATACGGCAAAGGTTGGCTGCATACAAACCCTTATCACGCTTTTAGCGGAAACATGAGCAGGACTTTCCGGATGAAATGCTGATCATTAAATGTGCATTAAATGTTTAGGATGAGACGTTAAAATTAAAATTTATTTTTTGGTTCAAGGGGGCATACCCGAACATGCAAAACATTAAATGTTTTGCAGATAGTTGTTAAATGTGTACTCTTAACTGAAGTCTGAATCTTCTCGGCTCAAAATCGCCGAGGAAAATAAAAACCCGTTTTTTAAATTTTGGTGAAACCAGACATTTGTCGGATATTTTGCTGTTTAGTTTGGCCAGGTATTTTCAACAGAAATCAGTCAACAACCGTACTCAAAGTGGTATCAGACTCTGCATGCCGCCCATGTGCAGATGAGTGTTCATATCGTAAATGCATGGGTATGGCCAGTTGGCCAACAAAAAGTTTTTGAAGGGTTGGTGAAATTCAGCTAGTTTGTGGGGAGGGGTCTGTACCATACTTGAGATCTGCAATGTGCTGGCCATCCGCTTGATTTGTGGATAGTGATGGTCAATTACGTGGTTGAATAAATCGCAATTTTATGGCGAAATGTAGTCATTGGGTCAGTAATGGGCTGTGCATATATGCATGTACTGTTTATATGCAGTGTACATCATACTGCATATACTGTTTTGCCCATTAATGACTTTATAGTTATATATATTGTTAGCAATATTCTATTTTTATTTATTGGGTGGGTTATTCCTCTCATGAAGGGATATAATTTGATATAAATATTATAAAAAAATTATTGAGATTAAATTATATAAAAATAATAATAAAAATAAAAATGAAATAAAATAATTAATTTATGATTGATAGCTTTTTGAGTTTTAAATTTTAATAATTTAGTGTATGGAGAAATGAATGATTTTTTTGTTTGTTTGTGAAGTTGTATAGTTTTTAGAGTTGTTGGGTGGCTTGAGGAGCCACAACCCAGGGGCATCTAAGCCATTAAACCTGGGATCACACCCAACATGGGCCACACGAGCCTTTAGCTGACTAGATTTTTTAGCATGGCTCCTTCCCCAGCGCATGGCACAACTGCCCCATGAGGGTTGATCCTCAGTGACTTTGCTAACGAGGCCCATCCTCAATAGGTTGTGGTAGTAAGACTTGACAAAAATAAATGATTTTAAATATATAACTAGTTTAAATTTATTTTAATTCTATACCTATCAAATACTGAGCCTCTTGACTTCCAAACATCTAAAAAAAAATTATTGGTATTTAATTATCAAATTATAAGTCAAAGTCTTCGTATTCCAAGGAATTATGATGGTATTTTGAAATAAGATAATGAAAATTTATTTTATTTATATTTATATTATTTAATAATTAAATTATTCAGGGGTTTTCTCAGTGCATTATATTAGATATCATTTTTTAAGTAAGTCATTCATCTTTGACCATTTCCATGAGAGGTAGTGGTAACTGACTAATTTCTCGTGATTTTTAAATAGTCTACTTAGCACTCATTGCATCTCGTGATGCTCACAAAGGTGAAGAAGTGGGATTGAAACTAGTGAAATGAATCAGACTATTCAAAAATCATGAGAAATTAGTCAATTACAACTATCTTTCATAAAAATAGTCATAAATAAAAAATAATATATTAATTAAATAAATCTTCCATTTTATTTATTTTTTTTTTTAAACTACTAGTACGTCCGGTCATAAATCTCTCCGTGATGAGTGGGTGTCTGTATTGAACCCTTTTACATGCCATCACAATGCATGAATTCCATCGGTCATTGTTTGATACGTTTGATTCGTTATGTTGTTAGAACCAATCCTCTCATTTTCACTCTGGTTTGGAGTAAATTTACAATATTCATGGTTAAAGCAGCGTTCTTTTGATACTAATCAAATAAACACGTACTTTATATATTCTTCGGTGAAAGTGTTCTGAGGCTCGGTGAAAGAGTTAAAAACATACTCTATATATTCTTGGCATATATTCTTACTCTATATATTCTTCGCATATATTCTTTGGTGAAAGTGTTCTGAGGCTCGGTGAAAGAGTTAAAAACATACTCTATATATTCTTGGCATATATTCTTACTCTATATATTCTTCGCATATATTCTTCGGTGAAAGAGTTCTGAGGCTCGGTGAAAGAGTTAAAAACATACTCTATATATTCTTCGGTGAAAGTGTTCTGAGGCTCGGTGAAAGAGTCTGCGGGTTGCGGTGGGCACGGGCGATCTGCAGTCAGTTACCAAAGATTACCAAGGGCAGACGGGCGATCTGCAGTCAGGTTTTCTGATATCAGGTGCACACATTCCTTATCTTTTTCTTTTTCTAATACATATTTGCTCATATAATTTCAAGTATGAATATTTCACCACAGTTACCAAAGATTACCAAGGGAAGACCTAGCACAGTTACTCTACAAGGCCTTTATGAGTATATAGAGTCTTTAGAGAAACATAGAGAAGAAAGAGAAGCCAAGCTACAAAAAGAGTTAGAAGCCATGCTAGAAAATAAATTTGCATCTCTTGAAGACACGATCCAAAAACAAATAGAAAATAAAATAGAACTACTAGAGAATAAAATGGAGGCAATGGAGACTAGACTGCAGGTTATAGAAAAACATAACCAAGATACTAACCAACCATCCCAGCAAGGGGATGCTGATACTTTAGAGAGTCTTAAAATGAAAGACATGATTAAAGAACTAGAAGAAAAAGTTAATAGCCGCCTCACCCTAAATAATGTGGTAGATAAGTTAGATATCAAACCAATTAAAGATGAAATGAAAAAATTAATAGAATTAGACCACGAACGTAACAAAAGGGCCTTAAACCTTATAATATTCGGTTTAAAAGAGGAAGTAGATGAGGATACTTTAGCCTTAGCCCAGACAGAACTACATAATAGATTACAAATTGAAACATTGTGTCTCACAGAAGCAACAAGGTTGGGGAAATTAACCGAGAATAAAGGAAGACTAATCCGCATAAAGGTGAGCTCCACTGATCATAAGCATGACATACTTAGTAAAACCTCAAGTCTAAAAGGAACGGGAATATTCATAAATGAAGATCTCATTCCAGAAGACCAAGCAGAATTAAGAAAGGAGGTTCAAAAGGTAAAAGAAGCTAGAAAGGAAGGAAAATGGGCAATAATCAGAAATAGAAAAGCCTTTATTCGAGATAGAAACCAAAAAGATAGTAATCAATAGCAATTAAACATGCTCTGGATCCTTTCTTGGAATTGTCGGGGCTTCCCATGGAACAAAGGCCCCAAGCTAAGTTGGATTTCAAATGATGTTGATATTATTTTGCTTGTTGAAACTTGGGAGCACGAAGAATCTAAGGTCCCTAACATAGATGGCTTTACGCTATGGTCTACCTGGAACAAGTGATCCTCCCGTAGAGGCATTGGGGGAATAGCTTGTTACATTAAGAAGAACATCTCCCCCCATGTTAGGATTTATAAAAACGACCCTCACAACCAATATAGTTGGATAGAGATCAAAGACATTAATAATAAAAAGTCCTACATAGCAATATGTTATTTTCCTCCCATTAATTCTAACTTCTATAAGAAGAAGAATCTAGATAAAACTAACCCTTACAATGGTTTAGAGAATGATATTTCTAGCCTAAGGAATGACGGTAATATCCTTTTAATAGGTGACTTTAATGCTCGAACTTCAAACAATCAAGCTATTATTCTAAGCAATCATTCCAACCCTAATCCTCTTTGGTTAGACGAAGACCCTGCTCTAGCTAGCAGGTACAAAAGGAACTCTGAAGATCTCGGGGAAAATTTGTTTGGGTCAGAGCTAGTCAAGCTCTGTAGTGCTCAGGATCTCATAATTTGCAACGGTCTAAAGAAGTGGCCCAATTCTAGCAAGATGACCTGCATCCATGGACTTGGTAGCAGCGTGGTAGACTACGTTATTTCCGATCTCCCGTTATACAACGAAATAATAAATTTTGACATCTAAACGACCACGAACCTGACTCTGATCATAGGCCTTTACTTATAACTCTCAATTTTGTCATGCATAGAGTTCCCATAGAAAATAATACTTATAGCCAAAAGAACTTAATATTTGATAGAAATAAAAATGATCTCTTTCTAAATGAATTAAAAACTAATTTGCTTCCTTTATCTAATATAGACAACATAGAAGACCTCTATCATAATTTTACTACAACCCTCTCATATTCTATTAACAAGTTCTCAATTGAAGTTTCAAATAATAAAAGAAATAGCAAAACCAATCCATGGTATGACAAAGATTGTAAAAGTGCAAGGAGAGCAATTAAGGAAGCTGTTGATGAATCTCTTAAAATGGACAAGATAAAAATATACAAAGCCCTAACTAAAAGGAAAAAGAGGCAGTACATTCGTCAAAGACAGGAGAATCTCTTACACCTCTCTAAGGTAGCTCCTAAGAAATTTTGGAGGCAGATTCTAACTAGGAAGACTAAGGATAATAATAAAATTGCTCTTCACGATTGGAATTCCTATCTTAAAAAACTTTATGAATCTCCAAATGTCATGGATAATTTGGAAACCCTTCTCACAACGAAAGAAGTTTTCTCTTTAGAAGACATTAAGTTTGGGGTTAATCGCCTCGCTAATGGGAAAGCTAAGGACATTGAAGGTTACCAAGCGGAAATCTTAAAAATTGGAGGTCCTGTCCTCATCCCCCACATCCACAAGCTTTTCAATCAAGTAGTCAAGCAAGGGTTCCCTAAACCTTGGACTGAGAGCCTCATTATCCCTATTTTTAAAAGTGGGGATACAAATAACCCCTCTAATTATCGAACAATTATGATCAGCCCTCTCTTAGCCAAGTTATATGGTAGTATTTTGGAAAAGAAGTTAAGCATATGGCTTGAAAGTGAATGTACGTGGGCTAAAGGCCAAGCAGGTTTCATAAGGCATCACTCAACAACAAACCACCTTGTTACGCTTAGGATCATTGCGGAGGAATGTCGTAATGATAAATCCAATTTATTTTGTTGCTTTGTGGACTTTAGAAAGGCTTTCTATACGGTTCCTAGATACAACCTTTGGAATAGATTAGAAGAGCTAAAGGTTCCTCTCGAGTTGAGAGCTGCCGCTATAAGGTTATACGAGAATGTAATTGCCAAGATAAAGAGCAATGAAGGGTGGTCGAAAGATATTAAGTGTAACATCGGAGTTAAACAAGGTTGCCCCCTCTCCCTTACCCTATTTGGCATTTACATCGATAAGCTCGAAGGCTATTTAGAGGAAGCAAGATGTGATGGCACGATCTTAGCTGGGATAGTCGTCATCCTTCTTCTTTATGCTGACGATATTGTTCTTTTGGCAAGGTGCCCATCTGATCTTAATAAGCAACTCAGGCTTCTTAAGGATTTCTGCTCTACCATGGGTATGACTGTTAACAATGACAAAACAAAAGTTATGATTATCAAATCCAAGAAGGACACTTACGCTAATTTTATGTATGACAATAATAACTTGGAGGAAGTGTATTCTTACAAGTACCTAGGAATTGATATTCATCACAAGCTCAACTGGAACAATAGCATTGAGAAAAGGATTAATGGGGGTTGGAAAGCTTACTTTGGTCTTGAAAATAATTGTAAAATAGCAAACCTTGTAATGTGGGATAAAAAGAAGTTCCTCTTTGAAACTTTAGTCACTCCTGTTATCTTATATGGCTGTGAGGTTTGGGGTTGCAGCATCTCCAGAGAATCATGGAGAAAGATTGAGCAAATTCAAAAGCGTTTTATAACTTATAACCTGAAAATTAAAAGTAATACACCCTATCCTATTCTCCTTATAGAAGCAGGTCTTTCCCCTATTGAGAGCCTAGCTATGCTTAGGTTTCTGTTGTACAAGCAAAAAATCAGTAACATAGATGATCATAGACTTCCTAAGCTAGCTTTAAATTCTAGCCAAAACCACCTAAGGCTCAATCGAGGGTGGCATAAAGACATAAGGGCCTGGTTAAACTATTGGGAGATCAACGGAAATGATGCATTGCAAAACATAAATAACATTAAATATATTGTTACTTCTAAGTTCAAAGAAAAAATGTGGTGTGAGAGAGACTTAGCGGCTAAAAGAAAATTAAGTTATTATAAGAAGGTCATCAACCCCACCCTAGAAGATCAAAAGTATCTCTCTATTTTAACTAGCTCAAAGAAGAAAATTAGTATAGCAAAGATTAGAACGAATTCTCATGAGCTCCATAGTGAAACAAGTCGTTGGGCAGTTCCTAAAACGCCATGGACGAAAAGGATCTGCCATATATGTGAGAATAGGAACATCGAGGATGAAAACCACTTCCTCTTAGAGTGCCCCGCATATAACCACATTAGATCTCAGTTTCACAATCTTTGTTACAATACTGACCTTCCTAGCCTTTTACAATGTCAAAATTATAGTGAGCTCGGGAGGCTTCTCTCCAAGCTTTTTGAGCATAGGAATAAAATCTTAAATCAAAATAGATAATTTGTTTCTTTAGGTCCAATAGACCATTATTTGGTCTCAGCGGACGTTAACCATCATCATCATCATCATATTTTAAATAATAAGGAAATGATAATTTGAGCTAAAGTTTTATTATATTAGATTTTGGAAAAATAAATTAAAATGTTTATTAAGAAAATGTTTATTGTTTTTTAATAGAGTAATTTAATTAATAAATGTTTTGGTTTTTTTATGGTTTTTCTAAACAATTTTGTTTAGAATTTCGCAGTTGTAAGTTTGAGTGTATAATCTAATTAATTTAATTTGAAAGGATTTTTCAAGATATTAAACCCATTTATGTATTCAAAACCACATTTTCATTAACAAGAAATTATAATATGGCTCAAAATGGGATGATATGATTCTAGCAAAATAGGCCTACAACATCTTAGTCAAACTATACATTTCTTAATAGTCTAGTCTAACTAATAAATATATAATTTTTTTCTTAGCATTCTTTTGTTCAATTTTTCCCAAAATCCAACAAAGATTTTTAGATATGTATGTTTGAGTTATGTAATTTGCATAATCAAAGTGTCCCGAATGGTTTTTTTGGGTTTTGAATCAATTTATACATTCAAAAACAAAGTTCAAACAACAACAAATCCCAAAATTGTATCACTAAATTTACTAAAAAAAAAAAAAAACAAACAAACAAACAAAAATGTATATTAGTTATATTGAGCCCCTCTCAATAATATAGTTTAGTTAATAGACATTTAGGCCTTTTATAGGCAATTTTTTCCATCAAATTTCCCCAAAATCCAGTTCAGATTTTTTTTAAATGGTCATGGTAAATTTGATTTTTGTAATTTACATAATTCAAGTGCCCCAAAAAATTATTAGAACATTAATCCATTTATGCATTCAAAAAAACATTTTAAAAACCAAAAAAGTTACAATCTCATTCAAAATTACATCGCTGAATTCTAATAAATATATCCAAAACATCTATCAATTAAATCTTATCCTTAACAATTTAGTCTAAGGAAGAGATAATTTGCCAAAAAAGAAATTTTTTTGGGCGAGATTTTGATGAAATTTAACTGAATTTTTTGGAAATCTAAATTATAGCTGTCAAGTTTCAGAATTTTAAGTGTTCTAAAAATTCTTAAAGGTTCTTAAAAATGTTAAAGATTCGACTACAAAATCATTCTCTAAACAAAATTGGCACCTAATTAAACAAAATCTTATTAATTATAAAAGATAATTTAATAATAACAACTTGTAATATGATTTTGCCTATAAATAATGGTTTAATAAGGAAAACTCTCTTTTTTTTCTTTTTTTCTTTTTTTTTCTTTTTTTTTTTCTTTTTTCTTTTTTTTTTCTTCTTCTTTTTTTTCAGGAAGAAAAAGCATGATATTATATTATATGAGGAATATAAAGAGGCGTATATATACAATCGATTTCTGAAAAAGACCCAGTACAGGGGATCATAGAAATCAAAAAACATGGATCATATCCCAAAAACAACACCTGCCAGGAGAATGACAGATAAGAGACTAAATCCAGCACCACAGATATCATAAGTCATATGCAGATCGTCCAGCTACAAGATTTTCTTCATTTTTTGGACAAAAAGTTATCATAGGAGGAGACTTCCGCGAGGAATAAAACAGATACAGCATCATATGAAACAAAAAACGAAAGAGAAAACCTGAGGGATTGCATGCGAAAACTAGAGATCAGGAAGAGAAAATTCCTGGATAGGAAAAAGATTCCCTTCAGATGAAACCTGCAAAAACCAAGGACCCGGAGCAGCATGAAGACCCTCTTTTGACAGCGAATCAGCCTGCTGATTTAGATTCCTACTGATATGATGAATGGAGCCGCCTTCCAAGCTCCCCCAGTATAAACTGATCCTATCCATCCACCCTAACAGGTGCGGCATGAAAATATGATTTTTCTGAGAGACGAAGTCCACCATCACCTTTGAATCTCCAAAAACTGAGACATCCTGTATGTTTAGAAAGAGGCAAAATTTTAGGAGGCCAGCGAGGGCCATCGCCTCAGCTTTGTTGTTGGTGCCTCTCCCGCCATTCCAGTGGATGAAGAATTGATTGTTTTCATTTACCATAATTATAACACCACAACCACAGGAGCCTCTCTGTTCAGCTCCATCGAAGAACGCCCTTGGATAAATTGAAGGATCCATAGAAAGGTCTTTGCATGCGCCCTTTTTTTGCTTGAGAGACTTTTGCGGGAGAGCTTCATAAAGAGAAACAATATTGAAAAAGATTTCCAGGAAAGGGGATTTGCAGCCATTGAAAATAGAGTTGTTTCGCCACTTCCATATACTCCACAGAGCGATAATGAAAATTGTTCTCCATGATTCCTTTTGCTCACTGCACCAGAGGAGCGCTTCAATGATTGAAGCGTGGATATTGTGCTGAATTCCATAATGATTCTCCAATGCATGCCATAATTGCTGGGTACTTTTGCATTCTAAAAATAAATGTTCGTTGTTTTCCTCCTCTGATCTGCAAATAGGACATAAGCCGGGACCATGCCATCCCCTCTTCTTTAAGTTTTCCCAGGATAGATTCTTGTTATGGAAGGAGAGCCAGGCAAAGAAAATCATTTTGGGCGGGCAATCTGCCTTCCAAAAAATGCAAGGAAAGATAGGATTGAGAGAGGGCTGCTTTAGACCAATTAAATTCAGATATACATCTTTGACGCGAACATTATTCAATCCTTTCGAATTTTTCCAGGTGAGACTGTCAGATTCAGCAGAGCGAAAAAAGCCGCAGTTCCTTAGGCACGTCCTGATGTGTTCCCATTGAAGGGCGATCGGACCAGGCATTTCCAGAGTTCTTGCATCTTTCCACAGTGGAATAGATCCCTGCCATTCCGCAATCAAACTGTCCCAAAAGAAGAGGCCCCGTCTATGAAAGAAATTTAATAAAGATACAGGCACATTGATCTCCTCGGCGCCGCACAGGAATTGGTCTTTCCCGATAAGGATCTTGTTGCCAGATTGGAAACGCCAAATTAAGTTCTTCAAAAAATAATTTTCAATTTTACGAAAGCTGAGCCAAATTGAAGAACCATATGGGGCACCAATCCTTCCCTCCCTGAACCAAAAAGATAGGTCCTTCCTGCCTAAATATTTCTTCTGAATAATGGAACTCCATGATCCTTCTCCGTGAATCGCTCTCCACAATGACTTGCATAGGAGAGCCTTCCCGAAAGTGCGCATGTCGAGCAAACCCCATCCACCCATACTCTTTGGCAGCGAGATACTAGACAGTTTTGAGAGATGGTATTTCTTTCTTCCCGCTTGACCGCCCCAAATAAAATTCGCTGTAAGTTTATTCATACTTTGAATTATACTCGCAGGGAGAAAATATAAATGTGCCCAATAAACCGCGAGCTGGTTCAGTACTGATTGCGCCAAGGTCACTCTTCCCACCAGAGTTAGACATCTAAATTCCCAAGCTGAAATCTTCCTGTAGTATCTGTCTGAAATCCAATTCCAATCTGCCTTTGAGTATCCATTTGCTTTTATCTGAAAACCCAAATATTTAATACCAAGACTGATGGATTGCGCTTTAATTCCAAATAGGCTAGCCAGCCATTCAACTTCAACCGGATTGGAGTCATTGTGGAAAATAGTTGACTTGGCATAGTTTATTTGCAATCCTGTAGCCATTTGAAAAATTTTTAGGATTTCATAGAAGCAAATCCAGGTGAACCTGCAAAACATTCCGAATAGAATAATATCATCTACAAATAAATTGTGAGAGATTGAAATATTTCTGCAAATTTTCAGGGGGCGGCATTTGTTTTCCATGACAGCCTTGTTGATATGAAGGCTAAGTGAGTTCATAGCCAGGATAAACAAGAGCGGCGCAAGGGGACATCCTTGGCGGAGGCCTCTGGCCGCATGGAAAAAAGGAGATGGAATCCCGTTAATGATGATCGCATAGTCCACCCTTTCAACGCAGGCCATGATCCAGTTGATCATGCTGGCTCTTAAACCAATCTTTGCGAGCAGACACCTAGTGAAGCCCCAATCAAGGCAATCGTATGCCTTGCAGAGATCGATTTTGAGAATAACCGCATCACTTTTTTTGGAGTGTATAGCAAACAGGCCTTCCTGTGTGCTTGCGACTGCATCTAGTATATTTCTTCCCTTTAGAAAGGCGTGTTGATCCTTTGATAGGTATTTTGAAAAAGTTCCTTTTATTCTTTCAGCTATGATCTTCGATATAATTTTGAAAGAGATATTAACTTGGGTCACAATGTAATTTTGACTGTAATTCTCATATGTTTTTGATAATTAATGTCGTTATGAACATGACAATTTCGAATAGGCTATATAGCTTACGATAAATCTCATGGGAGAGTGAACACGGGAGTATTTGTAGTTAGTTAACGAAGAGGCATATAACTACCCATTTTGAAGGATCTCATGATTTTGCCACTAATTAAACAAAATCTTATCAATTATAAAAGATAAGTTAATAATAACAACTTGTAATATGATTTTGCCTATAAATAATGGTTTAATAAGGAAAACTTGCTATATGTTTTTGATAATTAAATGTCGTTATGAACATGACAATTTCGAATGGGCGATATAGGTTACAATAAATCTCACCGGAGAGTGAACAAAGGAGTATTTGTAGTTGGTTAACGAAGAGGCACATAGCTACCCATTTTGAAGGATCTCATGTTTAGCGGAAAGTTGGTAAAAATAATCAAAACGAGAGATTAGCTAAAGTTCTTTTTTTGTTATGTAAATATTTTATTTTGAGTTTTTGAAGTGAAAATATTATTGTGTTGAGAGGGTCTTTTACAATTTAATATGATGTTATAGTATCTCGAAATCAATAAATATAAATATTGAAAGGGAAGATGTTAGAATAATGTAAACATTTAAATCTAAATATTGAAATGTTTTTAAAATAAAGTATTAAATAAAAATAATAAATGAATTTAATTTAATTTATTATATTATAATTTCTATATCTATTAATAAAATTATAAGTAATTTTTCTAAAGAAAAAAAATCATAATATACATATCACATTAAAATATTAATTATTTAGTAGTTGTTTTAAGTGTTAATTTATGGAAGGTTTTTTGGTGGGTTTTTTTCAGTTTAATTTCGCTAAAAACCGGCAGGAATTTATTGAAATCACAAGCTTGAGGGTTTTGTGGTGGGTTTTTTCCAATCTAATTTCTCTAAAATCCGGTAGGAATTTATTGAAATCACAAGTTTGATGGGTAACCCCTGCACATTCGAAGTGCCCTAGGGGTTTTTCAGGGTGTTGCTGAATCCATATATGCAGTGAAAAAAACAGTTTAAATAACACAAATCAAGATTTTACCTCAAAAGTCCAAAAAGTCACACTAAAGAAAACTCCAATTATTTATATTCTTAACTATAATATTTTAGAAAATTATAATTAACACAAAGTTAAAAACAAAAATATTTTTAATTATAGAACTTATAAATTAAAATAATAATTTATATGTAACTATTTTTATTCAAAATTTTATATTTAAATTTAACTAATAAACATATAAAATTCAATATTTACAATAAAAAATTAAGATATATATTTATATCTATATCTATATATTTTTCATTAATGTTATGCATTTCACCTTTTTAAACTAAATTATAAAAACTATAAAAATGTTGTTGCATATATGTGTAACTATGTGTATTATTAAGGTTTTGACAAAATTAAAAATAAGATTAGAGCATAGATCCATTTTAACACTGAATCAACCAAAGGCTGAGAGGAATAAAATCCCTAGACGTGCAAACTTTTCCTTTAGAGGTGTAAACTTTTCCTCAAGTTTTACACAAGTTTGCATCTTGAGGGATTTGATCCCTCTGAGTGCTTGATAGATGGGGAGTTGGATCTATATTGGTTTAATAAAAAAGTTTTTACAAATTATGATTTATAATTCACAAATTAGATCATATTAATTTTTAATTTAGGAAATTGGGTTACACTGATTTCAATGTCACACTCTAACAAGGCATTATTTTTGTTATTTTGGTTAAAATGTGTTGGAATTTGTTGAAATTGTAATGTTTTATTATTTAAATTGTATTATTTTGGCTAAAATTTATTGAAATTATAATGTTTTATTATTTATATTGTATTTTTAACTGCATAAATGGATGAACAAAATAGTAGAAAACCCAAAGGATACTCTAATTATGTATACTTAACTACTTAAAATTACAATTTTCCCAATTTTTCATTAGATTTCCAACAAAATAAATAAAAAAATCTATAATAATAACAAAAAAACAAAAAATCGCCTAATTAAAATATTATAACCTCAACTATATCACCCACATAGAATAAGATATTTGATATAGATGTATAGTCAATGCAATGGCTAATGCTACATAGATCTTCTTTGATGTCAAATCATATAGTGAAAAATGATGAAGAATGAATACAAGGTTTCAATTTTCAACCTTCAATGTGGCTAGTGGCACCTTTACTTCACCACCTAACATTTCATAACCACCCACACTTGTTTTATGATGAGGTGAGACTTTATAGCCATAAAATTTATAGTGCTCAGGTTACTCTTGGTGAAGGAGGTTTGAAGCTTTTGAAGTGGAGTTATGCAGTGGTTATTCTATTGGAGTTTCACAGCTAAGTGAATGATAAGAGGGAAGTTTTGTGTTGAAGAAAGGCTTAGGAGGAAGATATTTTAGGTGGTAAAGATAAAATGGGAGAGTTTAAAGTTGATATTGGGAGAAGACATTTACTTGGATAAAACATTGTTACTAAGAGATGGTGTTTGTTAGAAAATTATTTGAGAGACATAAATATGTGAGTTTATGGTTCGTAGAAAATGGAGATTAATGTGGGGTTATATCTTGTATTTACATTTTCTTGGAAATGGATGGATAAAACTCTTGCATTCAAGTTTAGAAATAATCAGTGGAATTCCTTAAAAACATAACTAGTTTTAAAGCAATACTTATTTTTTATTAAAGAAGTGACTTTATGGGGCAAAATGATGTGAAAATTATTTTAGTTAAGCTACCTATACTACATGTTGAGCTATATAGGGAGAATATTTTTCTTCTTATTAGGAATACAATATATAGAAATAATGGAATTAATGAGAGTGCTAAATCCTGGACCTCTAAAATGATGGCTAGGATATGTGTAGAGATGGACATAAGTTAAGGCCTCCTAACAACACCAGCTATTGTTCTCGCACTACGGTTAGTTAATTAAGGATTATATTACCAAAATATTTATTTCCAATGCACTAGCTATTAAAATAATGATCATGTAAAAGGGGATTGTTTACTAAAATATTTCAAGGTTTTTGGAGTGTTTTTAGGGATGAAAAAAGGGATGGTTTGTGTGGATGTTTTGAAAAGATCACATGGAAATAGCTCTATGGTTATATTGGGAGAGAAGAAAAAGACATCATTAAAGGTATGCTAGTTTCTTCACATACGAATGGACATCAAATGCCACAAAAATTGTGTGATAAATTTGAGACATATTTGATCCTATGCTAGGGAGATGGATGAAGAAGAGAAGGGTTAAAGGAGTTTGATGTGTAAAGTGAATAAAAAATGGGGATTGTTCATAAATCCACCGGGTTGAATGTTTAAGAAAGAAAACACACTTGTCTAGAAGGTTCCTAACACACATATATGCAAGAAATAGAAAATGAATATATGCCTTCAAGTGTCTCCCCATCCATTATATTTCGTAATCTAGAAATAATGGTGGGAAAACAACCTTATAGTTCCTTTCTTTTCAATTTAGATTTTATGGGAGTCAAATTTTTCTATTGGATTTCAAGAGTTTTGTTTTGTATGGCAAGCAAGCTTTGAAACTTGTGGTAGGGAGGAGGAGACACAAAAAAAACAATCCATATTAAGGGTTGGTGTGGCATAGGCCTCATGCAATGCTTGATAATTTTGGTGACTTAGATGTATCTTAAACCATAAGCTAGTCCCGCAAGTCACAAAAACAATAACGAACACCAGAAAAGAAAAATGTATCTATGGGAAAAGATGGGGAAATTTACAATAAAGGGGATTTGATTTTGGTTCCCTTTCTTCCAAGGAGTCCTTGTTAGATGTTAAAAGGCATGAAGAGGGGAAAGTTTTTAAGGATGTGAGGAATAGTGTGGAATCCATCACTAATGAGAAGGTTGGTAGGGTTTTGGGGTAGGAGGAGGCAATGAGTACTAGGTCATGATTTTAATATCATCTAAGATATTTTAAAGAACTTTTTGTGGTGTGGGTGATACTAGAGATTTAAGGCGATCTGGAACTAGATGGTACTAGCTTAGTTTTACCAACCGTGGGAAGAAGGTCATACATATTGTTGCACAAATGAAAGGTAGATGTAGAGGTTAAATATGGGAAACAACCTACCATCAATGTTGAAAAATGCAACAAGAAATTCTCAATTTGATTTTACCTTGATTAAATTGAGAAATTTGAATTTCCACATCAATGGATAGCTTGGATGATTTTATCTTGTGTGACATGGATTGTGTCACCTAGTTTACTTATTAAATTCGAGTTGGAAGAGTTAGAGTTCAGTCTGGATGTGTGATTGCTAATTTGTAGCAATCAAGGTCAATTATCTTAGGTTGTTTTCAGTTAAACTAGTTCCAACTTTTGGAGGAACTAGTGGAAGGTCAGTTAAGCAGTGGGACTTTAGTCAAACTCAGTGATCATCCAATTAACTGATCAATAAATCCAAAATAGTTAGTGCATATAGAGAATTCGAGTTACCCAGTTGAGGTGGAGATTCCAAGGCAGTGTAACATTAGTTATAGACTAGTCTTGAGTGTACAGGTATTGCATTCAGTTAGATGATCAACCTAAGGAATTGTGCAATTCAATTTGAGGAATTTCCTAAATAACAGGGGCCTAATTCCTCAAGGAAAAGTGCAAGGAAATAGGAGCTCAAGTAGAGGAAAATTTTGACTAAGTCTAGGTTAGAGGCCTTTAGTGAGCAGAGAGATAGGTTATGCACTTTCAAGGTGTGCTTAGTTGAGCAAAGCAATTGTAATACATCTCTATTCATTTTATTAATGCAAGCATGCATTGGGGTTTTTAGTAGATTTCTTTCCCTAGATAAAAATACTTGTTGCATGTGTGTTATTTATTCTTTCATGTATGAGATTTTTGTTCTAAATTGTGAATTAATGTCCGCAGAGCAGTAGAGTAGGTTTGTCTCTTATTATTTTGATTACAACTTCATGAGCAGTTGCAAATATACAACCTAATTTCTACATCGTATCAGAGCTGGATTGACATTAGAGCAGGAAATTTGAAGTTTTTTCTCAGAGGTACAAATTTTAAGATCAGTGTAGCAATATTTCTTCAGAGCTGAGAAGATGACCTTCAATGGACTAAGGTTAGAGTATGCCTTGGAAGGCACCTCAAATTTTGTTGCATGGAAGGACTGCATGGAGGTAGTATCGGATGAAAATGGATTGCTTAAATATGTCAAGACAAATATTCCAAGACCACCAACAACTGATGTCCATGACCTTGCATAGTGGAACAAAGATCTAGCCAAGGCACGATGAATAATCTTGGAGGGAGTATGGGATCATATTGTCTTGAATCTCCACAGAAAAGAAACTTTGTTCGTGATGTGGAAAACATTGACATAATTGTTCGAGAATAGTAGTGACCACAAGAAGTTAACACTCAAGGATAAACTTCGAAGTATCAAGATGCAGAAGAATGACACTATATCGCAATATCTAAGCAAGTTCACACAATGTCGTGATGAACTAGGTAGGGTCGGTGTTACTGTCCCTAAAGATGACTTGGTAATCCTAGCCCTTCTAGGCCTTCCCAAGATCTGGCATAGCTATCAAGATGTGGTGGACATGAGGGAGAAACTACCGAATTGGGAGCACTTATGATCCGATTTGGTATAGGAGGAAATAAGGTGGAATACAAGAGATGGGACTTCATATAATGGCGAGGATGAAGAAAACTTTGCATTAGGTAGAAAGGAAAAGAAGGGAAAAGGGAAGAAATCCCAATCCAAACCAGAATCTGATCAAGGGGACAAGAAGAAATATTTGTCAAAAATTGAATGCAATAAGCACAAAAATAAGCACTAAGCACAAAAATATTTCCTTCCATAGTTCAATATGAAACATAGATATTCTAACCTAGACACAATTGCACATTATTATTTTCCCTAAGAGGGTTAAAGTGTTGAAAATAGCAATAAGAAATGTTAAAAATAGTATTAAGAAAAGAATCCTAATTTAATTTGTCCTTGAATTAAATTAGTAACTAAATTGTAATTATAATTCTCATAGCAACTTGTAATAGTTAACTAAGTTAATTTGGCTTAGTTAGCTCAATTAATTCGAGTTGGGATTCTATATAGAGTCATGTAAAGTGGTTCCTAAATTTTAGGGACCCAGGTTGAGTTATTTTCAGTTGTAATTATTTAATTCAGTTTAACTGAGTTAAATTCAGTTAAACTAGTTCCAACTGATGGAGGAATTAGTGGGAGATCCAGTTGTGGGGTGTACCTTGTAGTAGTGGGGTGTAACCAACACTGATCAACTAGTAAACTGAAGGACCCAGTTGAGATTGGAGTTCAAGGACAATGTACTATTAATTGTATAATCATTTGAATTGTACAGGTTGTGCATGCAATCAGAGGAAGGCCTATGAGGATTGCACAATTCATAATTGAGAAATTTATCAATTAAATATGGGCTTAATTCCCTTAGAAACTACGCAAGGAAATAAGAGCTTGGCAGGAAACAAATTTGGTTAAGTATTGGTTGGAGCCTATTTGTGAAGCAGTGAGATATATTGAGATAGTGCAGAGGTTTCTCGGGCTTGATCAAATCATTGTAATCTTCTCATGTTTTCTTATTAATGCAATATACATATAGCAAGGGTTTTTAGCTATGGATTTCCCCAGAAATGTTTTGTGTTATGTGTGATTGAATTCTTTCTCTTTTATGCTTCGTGATTTCATCAAACAATTATTGTTTCCGCTGATGAGTAGAGTAGATTAAAGTCAATTGTTTTAGCATATTACAATCCGCAGTTTGAATCTACAAGGAATTTCTACATGGTATTAGAGCTAGATTTTTAGAAATTTCTACATGGTATCAGAGCTGAAATCACTTTAGAAGAGGAGAATACGAGTTTGTCTTTTGCAGGAGAAATCAAATTTGCAGTATCATACTTTAGAGTCAGCAGGATGTCGTTCTACGGATTAACACTCAAATATGCCCTTGTGGGTAGTTCGAACTATTTTTCTTGGAAGGACATGATGGAGGTAGTGTTGGAAGATAATGGGATTAAGGAAATTTTCATATACAAATATATTCCTAAGCGAGTTGATGCTCAGGATCTGGCAGAGTGGAGAAAATGTGTGGCAAAGGTAAGAAGGATTATCCTAGAAGGAGTTAGAGATCATATTGGCTTGAATCTCCACGGTAAGGAAACTCCATTTTCAATGTGGAAGGCCTTGACAGACCTATTTCAAAACACCAGTGACCACAGGAAGTTGGCACTCAAGGACAAGATCATAAAGATCAAGATGGAGAAAAGAAACACAATAATGAAGTACTTGACCAAGTTCACCCAATATCCGGATGAGCTTGGAAGTGTCGTCATTATAGTGCTTGAGGACGATATGGTGAACCTAACACTTCTAGGCCTTCCCAAGAGTTGACATAGCTACTAGGACTCATTTAATGGGAGGGAGAAGCTATAAGAGTTGGAGTGATTATGGTCCGACTTAGTACAAGAAGGGATTCAGCGAAACGCTAGAGATGGGACCTCATCCAAAGAAGTGGAAGAGGACTTTTCATTAGTCAACAAAGAAAAGAAGCCAAGGGAAAGAAGTCCTAAGGTGAGGAGGATGGTGAGAACAAGGACTTGTTGAACATCAAGTGTTTTCATTTTCACGAGTTTGGGCACTATGCCCGAAATTCCCATAGAAGAAAGAAGCAAGAAGGAGCATGCAGTAGTAGGAGCAGGTGAAGCTCTAGCTTCACAACTCGAACTTGATTTCACTCTCATTGCATGCATGGAAAGAATTTTAATGGGAAGTATGTGGCATATCGACAATGGTGCCTCATTCCATATGATGAGGAATAAAAATATCTTTAGTGACTTGGAGGAGAAAGACCTCAAGAAGAACATAGAGTTTGGAGATGATGGGAGGTGTAGAGCGACCGGTATTGATACTGTTACTTTTCAGAGGGAGTATGGCTCCACTCTCAAACTCAAAGATGTGATGCATGTTCTAGGACTAAAGAACAATCTTGTTTCCGTCGCAGTATTGGAAGACTATGGCTACGTTGTGATATTTAGCAAAGGAAATGTTTTCCTTAGACACATCGCACGAGATATGCTAAACAGATCGGTGTGCGAGTCAAGAACCTATATGCCTTGAGGTACAAGATGCATGCAAAGCTTTGAGGAGCAAGGCAAAGGTTAGAGACTTGGTGGTTGAGAGAGAGCATGAATTACCTCTCAACATGCAACCTCAACAAGTTGTGGAGCAACCATAATTGGAGAAGCGGAGAGGAGACCAAGTGGAGACGTCCACTCAAGCAGAGACCTCTAGTAGGGGGAAATTGCAAGCCAAGTGGGAAGAAGGAGCACATGCAACCATACCTACAAGTGTGAGGTGGGGTGATATGAAACCTTAGTCAAAGAGTTTCAGAAATTGGACAAGATCCATTGAGGTGTTTTTGTCTCATGGATCATTACCTTGCTACGAGGGCCCCCAAATATTTTGTAGCATGAGGATGAGTGTCAGTGAAACACTGAGGAGTGTAGATCAGTTTTGACAGCAGAGTAGGAGGCTCAGTAGCAGAGTCAACAATAACACAGTTTTCTCGGTAGATCGTTGCAGAAAAAGTTGATTCAATCTATTTTGTTTGGATGCTTTTTGGTTGTAGATGTTGTAGTAGCAACAACAATAGTGAAAAGTGTTGCATGCAGAACATTCCAAAGTTACCACATTGAGATAGAGTTAAATCCCTTTCTTGTTGAGAGGGAGTGTTGAAAATAACAACAAGAAATGTTAAAAATAACATCAAGAAAAAAAATCCTAATTTAACTTATTCTTGAATTAAATTAGGAATTAAATTGTAATTATAATTCTCATAGCAACTTGTAATAGTTAACTAAGTTAATTTGGCTGAGTTGGCTCTATTAATTCGAGTTGGGAGTCTATCTAGAGCCATGTAGAGTAGTTCCTGAATTTTAGGGGCTTAGATTGAGTTCTTTTGAGTTGTAATTATTTAATTCAGTCAAACTAGTTCCAACTAATGGAGATATTAATGGGAGATCCAGTAGTGGGGTGTAACCTGTAGAAGTGGGGTGCAACCAACACTGATCAACCAGTAAACTAAAGATTCACTCATAATTAACTCATGCATGTCAAGTCAGGGACAATGTAATATTAGTTGTATAATCACCTGAATTGTGCAGGTGGTACATGCAATCAGAGGAAGGCCTATGAGGTTTGCACAATGCATAATTGAGAAATTTCCCAATTAAATATGGGTTAATTCCCTTGGATACTATGCAAGGAAATAGGAGCTTGGCAGGCATCAGATTTGGCTAAGTATTGACTGGAGTTTGTTTGTAAAGCAGTGAGATAGATTGAGATAGTGCAGAGGTTGCTTAGTCTTGAGAAAAACATTTTAATATTCTCATATTTTTCGATTAATTCAATTTACAGATAGCAGTGGTTTTTAGCTGTGGTTTCCCGAGAAAATTATTGTGTTATGTGTGATTGAATTTTTTCTCTTTTATGCTTTGTGATTTCATTGATCAATTATTGTTTCTGCTGATGAATAGAGTAGATTCAAGTCAATTGTTTTAGCATATTACAATCTGCAGTTTGAATCTACAAGGAATTTCTACATGAAGTAGGGAGACCACTACTTTAATGAAGTAAGTATTGCTCCAAAGCTAATTTTGTTTTTGAATAAATTCAAAATTATTTATAAATTTGAACACAAGTCTTATCCATCCTTTTGATTACAAACAAAAAAAGAGGTATAACCCCATATCAATCTCCAGTTTATGTGGGGTTATACATTTTCTTTCCATTTGTCACAAAAGGATGGATAAGCTTTGAGTTCAGATAGTTGATTATACCTCTTCTCCCAATATTAACTTTAACTTGTCCCAAATCATCTCTACTACCTAAAGTTTCCTCATTGCACTGAGAAACACTTTCCAACCCAGTATGGAAGAGATGTTATAATGTCTTGTCCTATCTTATTATGTTATGTAAACATTTTGACATGGTCAAATTACATAAAAATAAAAATAAAAATAAAAATAAAATTGATAACTATAATTATTAATAAAATATTTGACTAGGCAAAATTACATAGAAACTAAAAAATTAAAATAAAAAATATATTATTTCTAATTCTAATTAATAATTTAACTAGCCTAGTTCCATTTTAATTCCAGATCTACCAAGCATTGATAGGGATCAAATATCTTGATATAAGAACCTTTTTTAAAGTGAAAATAGATTTGATCCCTCTTAAAACTTGGTAGATCTAGAGTTAAAATGAATCTACTCTAGTTTGAACCATATTTTCAATACCAATCTTCCCTATCATCATTGACTGAGATTTTAAACTATAATATCATAACCACCACCTAACTCAATATCTTCAACACCTCCTTCGATAAGAATAACCTAAACATTCTATATGCATACGGTGGAAGAGTCTTCCCTCATAGAAAAAGTGTGAGAAGATTTTGTTTTGAAATATTTAGCGGTGAGATAAAAATACAATACCGAAATATTGTAATCATTTCTCCTTTCTCACCCAATGTCCAAAAAGACAAGTCTCGTACACTGAAATTTTTAGTATCCCACAGCAAGTAATAAATAAGCCTGAAATTTAAAACTATAAAACATTAAAATTTGAAATAATTTTAAATCTAATATTGCATAACAAAATAAATATTAACCCCCATACCAAAGCATCTATTACCTCTCTCCTCTACCTTCACTACATCTATATCAAATTATATCCTCTACATTCACTCTACTTCTATATCAAATATCTCATTTTATGTAGGTGATAGATGTAGATTAGCTTTATAAATATATGTTTTTCTATGTAAATCACAGGTATTTTGAATTTTGTAAAAATTTAGAATGCAGGAAAGCTAATCTGAAATCTGAAGATGTATCACAGCTACTTTATATTTCTCATATAATATATCTAGTTTTTTTCCTCTGAAAAAAATAGCTGAATTACTTGAACTAAGAAACATTATTTTTGATATTACGAAATTCTATGCAGATATATTATACCGTAATCGACATCGTCGTACTCATTGTTTTCCATATTAATTATAATCATGAAAACACTTTGATATCAAATTATATCACTTAAACCCACTTGGAACACGGACAATGTCCCATCCAAGAAATCCTCTTAAAAATAATATTTCAATTTTGAACTCGAGATGGGGTTAAGGTGCGATCTTAAATTTTCACAATAATCAATCTTTCCTTTGAGTCAATTCAGGAATTTTATTATACAATAAAATAGAAATGAAAGTTCATTGAGAGTACGAAAAAGAAAGTGAGCGAGGGACATAAATCAGTCAATGTTCCTCCCAGAAATTCTATTTTATTAAACGGTGTAATTGAGCAGCAGAATCCAGAAGGCCTTCACATAATTTTCTTGTCGCTAGAATCAAATCAATTAATGGCCGACTTAGTAATAGGAAATAGCAAATCTGGTACGTTAAAAAACTTTATAAAAAAGGGTCCTTGAATCTCACAAACCCTTCCCACTTTTTATTGCCTAACCGACACGTCAGTTTTCAAGTCAACTATTTAAATAACCCGGGCAGAATTAACCGCCGAGAATCTTAAAACATCGACATTTTTATTCTCCTCGATGGCAAAATTCAATCTTACTCGTATTGCAAAGCGGGTAAGATTTCTAATAATCTACGAACTATTAATGAAGTTTGGGAATAAAATAATATTTGAATAAAAAATTGATGTGATCCACACTTTCCCAATTATATAAAAGTGAGTATTAATGAATCCAATCCACTCTACTTTCTCATTTTTATTGACTTCGAAATTTTGTGATGGATTGATCATAGTGCTTCAAAATACATTACGATCAAGACATTAAATCACTAGTGTCATATTTTACTTTCTCATTTTTATTGACTTCGAAATTTTGTGATGGATTGATCATAGTGCTTCAAAATATATTACGATCAAGACACTAAATCACTAGTGTCACATTTTACTAAATAAAAATTTGATGTGATTTGTACTTTCCCAACTATAAAAGTTTGTATGAATGAATCCAACACACTCTACCTTCTCATTTCCATCTGCCTCAAAAGCTAGCCATAGATTGACCATGTTGCTTCAAAATACATTATAATTAGGACACTAAATCACTAGTGCTACGTCCTACTATGTACACGAGGCATGCTTTGCTATGACAAAAATCAGTTTGTAAGGGTGCTTCTGCCTTCAACGATGACTAACTTTTAAAACAAATAACTAAGATGCAGGGATTGGCCATAATGCTAATGTTGTTGTTAATAATTGGACTAATCATAATGCTTATACTGTTGACAAACAATCATAACCATTGGTTTTCATAACTAGTTCTTAAGCTTTATGTTGTTTAGATTCTTGCTTAGCATGCTTTGGTTGCCTTCCAACTCCTTGTTTTAAGAGAGGCTTCGCTTGGGTGGTGTTGGTAGTAGTAGTAGATGCTAATGGTTGTTTCAAAGGAGGATTCAAATTCACCAAATAGTGTTGCTTGAGCTCCTTTCCTGCTCAACTGTGTCGAACTCTTAATTGGCTTGGCAATGTTGCCCGAGATTTTGTTTGTCTCTAGAATGTGGGTGGATTTCTTCAAAGGAGCAAGAAGATCACTGGAATTCTTTTCCATGTTATTGTTGCATGTCATTGACTGAGGATGTTTTTTTTTAAACCATAAACCACTTTCGATGGTGTGCCATAGTGGTTTGTGAAAATAAAGGAGACCCCTCTTGAATCAATCTAAAGCGTTCATTTGAGAATGGATTATACTTTATTTCTCGTGCATATAATTTTGTTGGGAAACCACTGATATGGAGCATGAGGGTTATGGGTTGTCAATTTCTTCTGCACTTGTGAGATATCTTGTGGAATTCTATAAACAAATTCCTTCTTGAGAGAATTTTGGAGTCGAGGAACATTAATCCTTTGGAGCCATTTTTCTTAAATTTTGTTATCTTGATTGTATTCTTCCTCCCATCCAAAGAGCTACAATTATAAGCTATGAGAGGAGTGAGCAGGTCGTTGTCATCATAGGCATATTTACCTCGTGTATCACCAGTACACTTGCAAGGTGTTGATGACAAGAGACAGTTTCCAGAGTAGGAACAATGCATGTCTCCTATTCTAGATAAGCTCTTATTCTCCATCAATAGAAGTTGTTAGATTTTCCTTTTTAGTTTTTATAATTTGACCAAATTTTGAAGCTCTTTTCAAATACGTAATTTAAAATATTGTATACCCTTATATGTACAACATATAAATTATTGATCATAATGAAAATCACTACCATTTTCAATGACTTTGAAGGGTCAAGGATGTTTCTCTATCCAGTATAAATTCCACATCTTAAAATAGGCCCTCTCAAGATTTCGTACCCAATCAACAATGTCAAATAATGTACATGTCATATGTGCTTATTTGACTTTAGTAGTCAAAGCTTGACATTTTGCAGGATTTTGGGCAAGACTAATAGCCTTCTCGTCATACTCTTGCATACTGTTCTCAACCATCTCTTCTCTGAATCTAGTAGCATAGCAGAGAGAACCCACCACTCTTATGGCCATTTTCTCAAGTGGAAGAGTTATAATTGGAACATCAGCCCAGAGCACATCAATGCTAGTGGTATGTGCATTATATAATGACGTATCAAGGCACACATCAACAATGAGCTACGACGTATATGCTAACTCTTGGTTGCAACATCTTTGAAAATAATATGGTTAAGTCCGATACCCTTTGCAGAAGAAAAGGCTTTTGATCGGCTTTCTCCTACAATAGGAAACCTCAGAAGCCATAGAGCACTATTTGGTGCACGTTTTAGAATATTGCACCATGTTATGAATATACCAAGATGTATTTTGTACAACTAATTAAAGTAGACAAACAATTTTTTTTCTTTCAGTGGTCAATAATCTGAACACTTTGGTTAGCATAGAGGTTCTGAAGCATCTTGATTTTTCTGCTTGTAATCATTCACAAAATAAAAATGTGGCATGTGTATAAGCTCCTTAGAATAGATAGGTGATAATGTGTAGGTGAAGCAAACTCGTATGTCACTAAAGAGTCAATATAATTGGCACCAGTAGTTCCAAGAAAATCCATATATGAAACTTGAATGGGGATTGGTTTCATTACCACAATTTCATTCCAAACACCCTTCATATACCCATTCAAGTTGATAAGAACTTGAATATGAGCTTGAGATATCATCTGTGCAATCACATCATATGAAAGGGAATAAGCATCAATGAAGTTTTCTACCTCTAATTGTATATGTTGTAACCACTCACTACCATCACTCTGACTCAAAGCATAGAAAAGTACCTCAACGTGCTCTTGATTGTGCATACCAAAAACAAAACCCATGAGGTGTGAAATTGGATGGTTACGAAAATCATTGCTAACATACCCCACCTTAAGCCTTCCACTGCCACTCTCACCTTTCACAAGCAAAGGAGGAGGGTTTCCAAAAAACTGAGGTCCAAAACGAGATGCAACAAGAAGGCAACGCTCTGCATATTTCTGGTTGATTTCTAAAGTCAACATTGGTTTAAAGGGATAAGAAATTGCATGAAATGGTTGCACGCTTGGAAGAAATGACATATTTATCCGTTGCCTTACAATTGTCTCAACTTCAACAAACTTACTATCACGATCCTCTCAATCACAGACACACTGCAAAGTGTCTAGCAAATTGCACATTGCTTTTGGAAAATTAGGATGTAGTAACAAAGCTTGCTTGTAACACTTAATAGCAAGGAAAATTTTAAGGATGGAAAATTTACTTGAAGTTTAAAACATTGGCGAATCTCACTAATCCCTAATATGCAAATTGTAAATGTTTATTGATATATTTTTAAAATTATTCAAATTTATAATTATTTTATATATAGTCTCTATATAATGTTGGCGATTTTTAAGGTAAAATAATTTTATATTCTAAAATTTGGGCGAATTGTCTTTTATAAAATTGGAAATTGGCGAATCTTTTTTGTGGAAAAATCATGGAAAATTAGCCCACTGGGCGAACATTAGCCCCTAAAATTTTCCATGCTTAATAGCAGCTTCAACAAGACAACTATTCTTGTAGGATGAAGCAAGGTTGGCATGACATTCTGCCATGGCAAGCCTAATTATTACTGCATGTATATAATCTTGTATTTCTTCATTAACTCGACTAACCTCTTTAAGTTTATTTCTTCTATTAACAATATCATCAACTGTCGTAGGATCTATACATAGAACTTCATTATGATGTAAGCAATTGCTTCCATATAATGACCTTGTTCTTTTTATGTTGTTTCCAAATTTCTATATGGAGCAAACAAACCAGTTGTAACTTCTTCCAGGATGATAGCTTGTTTGTAGTGTGTTATTGCCAAATCCAATTGAACTTGTTCATAAATAACACTTGCTAAATTCCCAAAGACCATTGCATAGTCAGGATGCCATTGGATATAACCATGGTACAAAACCCTCGTGGGCATTAATAAAATCACCTCCAACGAATCATTCCACGTGGCCATGATATTTGTAGTGATATGTCAAACTTATAATTTTAACATGCGCCATGATATTAGTAGACCTTCGTGTGCCATGATATTTGCAGACCTATGGAGGCCCTAATGGAACCAGGATTCCAACAAGTATCAAAGTACCATGGGGATAGATGTCATTGGTGTACCATCAGGACAGATGTCTCCCAACAGGTAAAACTGTAAATGATAATCGCAGGTGAACAGTTCTGAAAGGAACACCTTCGATGTAAAAATATCACTAAAAAGGACTCGTACTCACATGACATAAAATTAATTCTAACCATTATCAATATAACATCTAGATATGCTAATGGAAAATTTGAGCCAATCACATTAAAAAAATGCTTTAATAATACACCTTATTGCCAATTTAATTTGTACCCAGCAAACTATGGAGTAATTAATAATATTTTTTTAGTAAAAGAAATTTATATTAAATTCATATATTTTGAAATGTTACCAGTTTTAATCGAAAGATGATAGGATATATTTTGAGTGAACCTGACAGTAAAATACATATGTTTTACAGTAATACTTACATGTGTCTCCAAGAAAGTTTCACGTCATGAACATTCCATGGCCAAAAGACAAACACGCTTGTTATCACTTTTGTCTTTGCGTTTGAGGAGATTGTAACACTTGCGTTTTCGATGATTGACAGTTAGGTTGTGAAGCTTTTCCCCTATGATTCTTGCATTGCATTTATTTGTTTTGAGCTACGTACGACTCTACGAGTCTATTTATATTCTGATGCCACTTATGCTAAAAACTGCAAACAGAATAATATCTTGGATGTAATTAAAGCGTTACTTCACGGAATAAAGAAATGGAGGACAAACACCGTCAATGAGACAGAAGAGTGGACGACAGTGTGACGTCCACAGGTACTGAGGTAACCATTTAGTAAACCCAGTTAGCATTGTTATATAGTAAAGGGGAAGATAGAGTTATTTTTTAACCCAATATTTCACAGTTTATGTTTAAATAAGTTGATAATGTAATTAATAATTATCTACCATAATTGATATAGCCTTGAGATTAGAGTGCCTGGTTTGGATAACTAATGCATAGTTCTCTGAAGGGCAACGAAAAAAAACCTAATTTTGGTAATCTAAAAATAAATATTTTATTTATCCCATTTTAACTATGCAGCATTGGTATAATTCCAACTATCTAAATATCAAATAAATAAAAGTATAATATAATCAAAATTTTTATAAAAATATAAAATAAGCAAAGTTAGTGTTGGTGATTTTCTAATTAGGGGTTACTTTTAGTTTTTATTTTTTTGGGGACAAAGGATTAAGTGTTTTTTTTTGGGATAAAGGATTAAGTTTAAGTTGTGTAATTAATAAAATCTAAGTGATGGGCTCACACAAAAGCACCGGAGTCCTCCAAGCAGAAGTCTGAATTTGTTGGGGGAGCTAACATTTCTGAGCTGGGAGGGTTGGAAACTGCTCCAGAAGGCAAATCGATTCTCAGTTGAACTAAAGCAGAGCCTTAGAGGCTGATGCAGGGCCCACATAGGGGCAGTGCAGAAATAACTGGGGATATGTTGGTTTAGTTGTTAGATTAACCGGAACTTGCCGAGTAGAGTGAAGTAATCTCACAAATTTCTTTTGCCAGTTTATTTCTCTGTAACTGGATTGTTAGGAGGGCATCTAGAGTTGTATTCAGAAAACTATTTCATAATAATAAAACCCCTCATAGTTGTTGCACCGATTTTCCCGCATTGGGCTTTTCCGGGGACATTTTCCAAAAAACACTGTGTCATTTGTGTTGTATCGTTCTCTATTGTTCTATTCTTGTTTTGGACATATAATTTAATTGGTGTAAGTTGTAGTGTATTAGTTTCAAAATTTTTTGTAAGAAGTAGTAAATAATTTGTTTCAGTAATTAACAAATAGGAGAAGTTTAATCAGTTTCTTCAATAGGTATTTTGGTTTCTAGATTTTTCACGTGGTATCAAAGCCAGTGCAGGTGAAACAAGAAGAATAGTGCCAGAGAACCTAGCGCTGAGCAGAAAAGGAGGTTGAAAAAGTTGCAAGATGCAGCAATTTGAATCTCCAAAGGGGTTTGTGCAGTCCTAGCTGGAGGGTTGAATTTCGAGGTAGTCTCTCTCTGAGTGAGTCAATAGAGAAGGGCTTCTAGATCGAAATCTTGTCGTGGTCGAGGGAGCAGCGTTAAAGCCTCAGCGTGAGGAGGAGTTGGTGGGACGCATTTTTTTTCTGCAGGTCATTTTGTTGGGCAGAAAGTCGTCAGCAAAGAGAGGAGAAGCACAATGAGGTAATTTTTTCAAAGAATACTTCCCACCAAGAAGTCTGTTTTCTTATTGGCTAAGCAACAACAGTAAGAAGAGGAGTAGTTCGACAGTTTTCATGGAAGAAATGGCAATTAGTGGCTTGAGGGATCAAGATAGGTTGGACGGAGCATCCAACTATGTCATCTAGAAGGAAAGAATGCCATTACTTCTAAATGAGCATACCCTCAAGACATATGTCGACAGCATGGTGGTTATGCCTGCAGATGCAGATCTATTGAAGAAGTACAAGGTATAAATGGTGAAGGCAAAGAGAATGATCCTCGATGGAGTGAAGGATCATGTAGTCTATTACATTGCTAGCAGAGGGACTATTAAGGAGATGTGGGATGTGTTGCTTATGTTGTATCAGGGATCTTCCAAGCAATGGAAGATGTACCTTGAGCAGAAATTGAGATATGCTCAGATGTAGAAGGTGGAGCATGTGGATCCATTCCTCACGAAGCTTCAAGAGACCTGAGATGAGTTATCAGTTTTGGGGTCTACACCTCAAGATTTTGAGTTGGTTACACTGGCCCTCAATTTTTTCTCAAACAAGTGGCAAGTCTTTGTCTAGAGTATCTCGGGTAGGGCAACTTTGTCGAATTGTGATAATATGTGGGCAACTCTTAAGCAAGAAGAAATGAGGAGAGATCTAGTCAAGTCTAAGCTTGATGGAAGAAGAAATTGTGGATCGAAACCCAAGGAGGAGGAGGAGAATGCAGCCCTTGCATCAAAGGGGCAGTAGGATCAATGGAGATGTAAGAAGGGCGTCTCAAAGATAAAGTGCTTTAGGTGTGCTGAGATGGGTCACTATACAACATCGTGTCCTATTAGAAAGAAGGACAAAGATGAGAAGCACGATATGAAGGATGCACCTCCAAATATTGAGGAGGAGGAGTTTGTCGTGACAGCTGAGATACCTCTAAGAGGGAGGTTGGAGGACTTAGAGTTGTAGTTCTAAAGAGATACAGATGGGCAGGATCCTTGAGGAACCCACCGCTCAAATCAATTCCTTGCTACGGGAGCCCAGATCAGAAGTAGCGGGATGGACAACTGTAGGATGGTGTCAAGGAGTGTTGAAGAGACAGTTGTTGTGGCTAGGAGTGCTAGATACTAAAAAATGCAGAGCAGAGTTGGCAGTAGTGCAGATGGCACAAAGCAAAAGTCAGTGGTAATGCAGTAGATTCGGAGGGTCAACGCAAAGACTAGCAACAGTCGGGCTCCATCATTCACATGGTATCATACTGAACATAGTTAGTTCAGTAATTTGGGATGTTTTTCCATTGTTGATGCAGTAGCAACATCAGTTTGCAACGCAGGGGCATTTGGCAGTGGTAGTGTCAGCAACAACACGGATACAAAACCTTAGAGGAAGTTGCAGTACAGATGCAATGTTGACAGTGGCAGGGTCAGCAGCAATACAGATGCAACATTTGTGCAGTGGTTGGTGGACAACATTTCATACATGAGCAGCCCAGAGGGAGATGTTACAGAACAGAGTGATGCTTTAGCAAGTTGCATTAGTAGAGCATATTCCTCACTAAGAGGGAGTGTTGATTTTTGGTAGCATCAGATGTGCTCTATGTCTCAAATTTTGTAGGGAGGCTTGGGCACATGTATTCCAAAGAATCAAGAAAGTTTTTTGGAAATTCCACCCAAAAACAGTATTATTAAAATAATCAATTATTTTTAATGGGACCATAAGTGTAAACTTAGGAAAATAAAATAATTAAAGGGTACTAGTATAAATTGTGGGCGTAACTTCTAAAAGAAGATGAGGATCAAGAAGAACTGATCTTAACCATTGTTTAGCTTCTAATTTAGGTCGTTGAATGTCAACGAGGAGAGTATTTAAGGAGGCTTTAGGGTCATTTGGAAACACACACAAAGTGAGTTCAGAAGTTTGATTTTTTGAAGCAAAACAGCTACTAGGAGAATATTGATAGTGAGCTTGTGTAGTGAGGGGCAAGGATAGTTGGGTTGGAGTATCTTCTCCAGAGCCTAGGATACAGAACAGAGAGGCAAAAAGAAACCAAAAGAAGGTAGCGGAGGACCCAAGAGGGGTTGACGTTGAGCCAGAAGGGCTCACACAAAAGCAATGCAGTCCTCCAAGTAGATGTCTAAATTTGTTGAGGGAGCTGACATTGTTGAGCCAGGAGGGCTCGAAATTGCTCCAAAAGGAAAATTGATTCCTAGTTGAGCTGACGCAGGGCCCATGTAGGTGTAGTGTAGAAATAGTCGGGGACACGTTGGTTTAGCTACCAGATCAGTCAAAACTTGCCAGGTAGAGTGAAGTAATCACACAAATTTCTTCTACCGGTTTATTTATTTGTAACTGGATTGTAGGGAGGGCATCCAAAGTTGTATTCAGAAAACTACTGCATAATAATAAAAACCCTCATAGTTGTTGCACCGATCTTCCCGCATTGGGTTTTTCCGGTGACATTTGTCCAAAAAATATTGTCATTTGTGTTGTATCTTTCTCTATTGTTCTATTCTTGTTTTGGGCATATAATTTAATTGGTGTAGGATGCAGTGTATTAGCTTCGATATTTGTTGTAAGAAGTAGTAAATAATTTGTTTTAATAATTAAAAAATAGGAGAAGTTTAATCAGTTGCTACAGTAGGGATTCTGGTTTCCGGAATTTTCACATGTCGCGAGGTTGATCATGGTCTGTTGTCGCATTTCCATAGGCTTTAGCCTTGCTTGTGCACAAGCCTCCATTCCCACCACAAGGAATTTGGCAATGAGGGCCACGAGCCCCTGCCAATAGCCAAATTCTCTTGTTACCCATGAGAAGTCTCGAGAAGCTGCTACGAGAGTTCGTGAGGATTCTTGAATAGTTGGCATGTGGTAGGCGAGGTGGAAGCTCGTGGTATTGTGGCTCCAGGTTTATGATAATAAGAGATGCAATTTTGCCTACGTCACCATGCGAGTAATTACCTACCCAAAGGTAAGGAAGGCTCGCAGGATAATAACTCCTCAATGTAGCCATCACCCCAGCATAGAAGGGGTAACGTTGTGGAACATCTTAAATATGACTTTGAAAGAGTGGCAAGGCCATGATGTAGATCTAGAAGCCGAATGGATCCCTGAGATTAGGCTACAATCGAGAGGATTAGATCAAGGTAGTTCGTGCAGTAGTGAGCCAGTCTCTGGGGAAAGCATAGAAATCTCCACTAAAGGCTTTTCCTAGTGCAGAGCCAAAGACCCATGATCCAACCATTCTTGAATAATAAGGAAGGGAATTTATTGTAGAGTAAAGGGGTGTAACCCTGAACTTAAAGAAAGGATTGGATAAGTCTTATCCTCTTGCGGTCAGGACCACTGGTGGGAAAGCTTCTGAATTATGTAGCGAGATTCTCATCTTGCGTGATTGGACATCGTACGTGGATTATCTGCAAGGACCACACAGCTAGGCCGATAACCCAGAGATCGGAGGACCAAGTAATACTTGGATAATAACATATGAAAAATGGTGTTGACCGCAACTCATTCATAGGTCGGGAGGTTGGGCCATATGCGCAGTGGAATAACATGCGTGTATGTCAAACTGTCTTGTGAAGGTCGAGGGTCGGGTGGTCAAAGGGAGCCCAAATTACAAGCTTCAAAATGAACCGATTGCGACTAGGTTACAAAGTCAGGAGTCTAGAAAAAGATGAGGTTGTGAAGTAAGAAATGTGTATACCACGACCATTCACCCATTATTTGAATTGTCGAGCTAATGGTGAACCTTCATGTGGCAACACATAATTGGTGATCCCCATCCTCTATGACCAAGAAAGCTAAGGACCAGAATGTGTTGAAAACTTGACTAAACTAGTGGGGGTGTGAATCAGTTTAGTATATTCATGGACATTAAAAATATTTTCATTAATCTCATTAATTGATACATAACATGAGCATCTTAGCAAATGATGACCAATAGATTGAATATGTGAACAACAATTAATAGCAAACCAAACCATAAAATGAAGAAATTAATCAACACATAATGACACCAAATATATTGGAAACCCATAAAGGGAGAAAACCACAATTTTATTAGTGTTGACATGTAAAGGAAAGCTCCTTCTCCTTATTACATATGATTTTATGTAGGCTCGAACCTAAAGGAGGTTGCTACCTCAATTTTTTGCAAGCTGTAACATGCAAGGAAGCTTCAACTCCCATACGTTTTATGTAGGCTACAACTCAAAGGAGGCTTCTAAATCAACCAGCTCCGACTGGATATTTATCAAGCCACAACTTGAAAGGAGACTACCATCCCCTAATGCAAACACAAAATAACAATGTGCTGGTTTACCTGGTCATAAATTCTGCATATCTCCATCTTCATTTATTCATCTTCTTCCCTACAAATCTGCTTCACATCAGCTTCATAAGTGTCAGGTAACTAATGCATAATAGTTCAATCAACTCACTCACATTCTTCCATTCTCTAACCTTTCTTGTTTGTATCCCACATAGGAATATGAAGTGAATAGGCTTGACTCTTTGCCTTCCACTCATCCATTTCCAAACTCTTCATATCTTGGATATTAGAACAAAAATAAATAATTCATCCAATATTAATTTCAGCCACATGTAGTCATTAAATGAATCAACCTAATGCCAACATCAAATACCAACCTTTCTCATTAATGCATCACAACAATATTCTCCTTTGCCTTGGAGTCTTGCCTTTGCATCACAATAATTAAGCTTAAAGAACAATTTTACATCACAACAAATTATTTAATTTAGTAACCTCTACAACATTATCAAAACATTTTAATGTATCACAACTCTTCCTCCTTTTTCTCCTTTTCCTTCTCTTGCTGCTTGCTGCTCCTACCATTGCTACTCCTTATGTTGTTCCTTTACTTGTTGCTCCTTTGCCATTAATGACAATATTGCCAACAAAATGCACAATAGTGGATGGAAATATTATTGGTACATATTTAAGTTATTGGAAACCAATACATGTGTAGTGTAAGATCATAATCAAATGATATATTATTAAACAAGTTGTTACATAAAGATATGTTCACATGTCTCTTTTAGATGATAATTTGTAGGCAATGCATGTGAGTTTGATTATTTTATTTGTGTTTCCTATGCATGCAAATTAACAAGAGTTTTGACACAAGTAATGAGAACGTTAAGAAACTTGATACTGAATTGACTGGATATAAAGAACAAATAAAGAAGACTAGATTTGGCTATGTCCAAGAGGTTATCAAAATATGATATTGTGTGCATATCGGCAATTATTTTTTTGAGTCTTAGGTCAATTATTGATATCATCAGTGTATATGTTATCTGGCACTATAAATTATTTCTAGAATTTCAGGAACTGATTCTCAAAGCCCACATTTCCTATATGTTTATCTCTATACCAATACCTAACAATACATTTCTACATTTTTTTCCTTTGGTATCAATGTCGCTATATTAGAAGAGTTCTCTGGTTGCAACTGTATTCATAGCTAAATACTTAACACAAATGGATACAAGAACATAGTGAATAGCAGGGAAGTTTTTGACGAAATGTGCAAATATTTCCCTAACTCCTTGTTCTACTTCAGTGTACAAGAACTATTTTCCTGGAACTTTGGCCATACCTAGTGTCGAACCCAAGTTGAACATGAAATCAGGTGTCATGTTCTACTTCATCTGATAGACATAACTGTTTTCATGGTCATAATGACACACATACATTACAAGTAACAATGTTGCAGCGAAAACTAATGGTATGTACCTTCTTGGGGAAACTTGTAGAACAATGTTGAAAATAATAGTAACTTCATTGGGCCATATACAATGACAAGCATTAGAAAAATAAATTTATGAGTTTGTTATATTATAAGCATTATCAATGTCAACAAGGATCAAGAGACAACTATGACTGCAAGAACCGTTATGCTTGCATCCAATTTACAAAGGAATTCTTGATAGGTGGAAAAAGATCATCTTATAACAAGTGAGTATTTGGCCAATCAAAGTCTATTTAGAGTTTTTGTTTGTTTGTTACTTGCCTATCTACAACTAAATTTAAGCTAAGAAAAAATATGTAATATATTCTATTAATTCACAGAATATGGACACAATTTGCTACAATGATTTAACCAATCTAAAGAGCAACAATTAAACATTTAAATGAGCATAATACCACCCGTAATATCATGAGATTTAAAATACTAATTGAAATTGAATTCATAAAACCGAACAAATAAGTTTTGGCTGAACATCTAAATAGAAACTTCAAAAATATTTTCAGGCTTTGATTATATTCAAACTTATTTTTTGGTATTTTGTGAAATATGTATGGATGCACAATCTAAAATAAATAAATAACAATTTGTATCTCACAGACGAGAGCAAATATGCCTATATTTGAGTACTAGATTGTAATGATCAACCAGTAATAACTAAATTAACAATTTTCTGTAATGATAAAAGGATGTAAAGTGCAATGTTGTCATAAGGAATCTTAAACACAATTATCAAATATTTATTCAGAATCAAATAGCATAAGTCATAGAGAAATATCAGAGGCATTTATTAAGTGATTAAAATGTTGTACTGACATAAACCTTATAGCTCATCACACATTAACATTGAAAGTGGTTTTCAAAAGGAAGGTAATTGAAAATTGATTAAAAACATTAAAGTTTGTATTTTTCACCGATTCTGGACCCTTCACATCAACACATAAGGGTCTATAAATACTAAAAAAATTAAAAATCTTGAAACAAAAACTCAGCAGATTTTCTGAAAATAAATACTCAATTTTAAAAATATATATATTTTTTATATATTTTTGTTCAATTGATCTCTGGCAGAGAAGCATGGTTATTTTACTCATCTTCAAATCTTCGTAATTGATACTCAGTAGCAAGTCAGGTGCATGTACTTTGATATAAGTTTCCCATTGTGAATATATTTGGTGTAGTGTAGAGAGATAAATGGAAGGAAACTGATTAATGTTTAGCTCGCAGCTGGCTATCAATTCATGGAACTTTTTCTTCTTCTTTTGATATTTGACCTCAAACTTGGAAATAAGCTTGATTTGTTCAAAAGGCAGGTGCATAAATTTTTGGAAAGTTTCTTGTTTCCAAACTTTAATGCTTTTGATTTCTACCTGGTCCTTGGAAACAAGACCTTTCGTACACAGTTTTAATTCTCATGGAACTGCTTTGTTTAATGACTTAGCATGTGACATGTCAAATTCTTCTATAAAATTTGTTCCTTTTTCCCAAATTGTTAAACATTTCTCATATTTTATTTGTATGCGTATTCTGATTTATTTTTCCTCTTTCTCCGTGTGACTTAAGGATGCAGGAATCAATCTTTTATCTGTCTTATAAATTTTTGGAATTTCATTACATTGAAATTCCTTTTCCCAGTCATGAATAGACAAAATTTGTTTTTTCTACCCGTTCCTCTTCCAATGAATAATGAACTTGTGGTGTTCATCTTCAAGGTCTAGACTCATAGGCTTCAAATATTACCAAAATGATTTATTATTTAATGACATCTTCATATCTTATAATGACATGTCATATTTAAAATTATGGAGTCTTGGTTAGAACTCATAATCACTCCATAAACCTTAATCCAATTTAGAAGTCCAAACCTAATTTAGTTTACTTAACATATCTAACTTACACATCAAAGCATGCATAATTGACAAACTCCAAACCAATTTGTATAAAGCAAACTAAATGGCAAACCATTATATCTAATATCGGTTAGAAAACTAAGAAAATGTTGAAATGATTAGTTATAAATTTTAAAAGAAAAACACTATCAAAAAACATAATCACAATATTAAAATAAACAATATACAATAAGCTAAATATATTTCAACATATAAAATGAATAATAATAACTTAATTAATAAATTAATCCATAAAATCATCCATACCTGAAAAATGTAACTAACTTAGACAAAATAGAAAAAAACATCATCCAATTTAAATACCCACTTCAACCAAAATAAAGAAAACAAGATCCTAATTGCATACCCAAGAACCTAATTACGATTACTTTTATTTAATTCAACCAAATAAATTAACGACATAGCTAACATATTAGTTCCCCTTTGAAAATCTTTAAATTCACACCAATTTTCTTAGATATCAAAGTTGAAAAAACCTTTCTTAAAAACATTTATGAGAGGTTTTGCCTTAAACGCTACACATATTTTGCGATATACCTAACTTACATCTTATAATTTTGGTTACGATCTTTTCTTAAAAATGCGCACCTTTTGGTATTTTTTAAGGGCTAACAATCCTAAACGCTAGCCCATACCAGTATTTTTTTTTGACTTTGCCTCGGAACCTTTGGAGAGGAGTGAAATTGTATAAATGAGCAATATTTAGAAACATTTTAATTATGAAAATAATGAATGAAAGTTTCGTACTCTAACTGTATGAAAGTTTCGTACTCTAACTGTTTTCTGTTTGAATGTTTTTGTTTTTTTTTTTTTAAAATTTTATTTTTTCGGTTAAATTTGAAATTTCTCGAACCATTGTTAGAAATTTATTTGTAAATTACGTGCAATCCGAGTACAATAAGATTTTTAAATGGTTTTGATAATTTGTTTTTGCTGATTTGGAATATGTCTTAAAACTAATTTTGTTTGGCTAAGAGTTCATTTTCCTGGGACATAATGAAACAACTTAATAACCCAAAAATTATAGACATTTCGCAGGAGCCAAAGCCTGCCCTCTTAAGGGCCACTAGCTGGTTATTCCAGGTGGCATGGTTTTCCTTAAGCAAAGGTGATGAGTCAGCCTGCATTCGCAGATAGCAACCATATATCACTATCCTCACTGTTGGTTTGAAAACTAAATTATGATAGGTTTTCCTACTTGAAAAAAAATTGACGAACTGAAAACATTAAATTTAAAAAACCAGTGCCATCAAAAAGATTTCTAAATAAAATCAATAAAAATATGGATTGTTTTAAAATTGTCCGCTGGTTATTCTGCCGTGGGAAACGGGATGCTTAGAGCTCGCCATAAAGTTATCTGAACATTGATCCTGTCCTTCGTTCCTTTTCGTGACAAACATTTTATTTATATTTATTACAGAACTGAACAAACAGTGGGCGCGGCTGCCACCAAATGCCCAAGTAGTAAAGATGCAATGAATTGTGACAAGATTAAATACTTGGTGTGAAGGCTCACATTATTATTTCAGCGCAAAAAATGGAGACTCGACTCTCGTGCGCCCCATGTGCAGCTCAATGTTCATATCGTGATTGCATGGGTATTGTCAGTTGGCCAGTGAAACGGTTACTAAGATTGAGCTGGTTTGCAGGGAGGACCTTTTTGGAAAGTTTTCTTGTTTGAAAGATACTTGAGATTTGTAAGGTCGGAATCACGGATAAAATTTGATGGGCAAAATTTTTCGTTGAAACTGTAAAAACAGTTCCTGGTCGTACTATGTCACTATCAATTGATTTGTTTCGTGTGAGATGAAGATTATGTGGTCATTGGTGACCATAATAATCTTCATATTATGATTATGTGGTGAAGCTGAATGTTCAATATTGTGAGTGCTAAAGTATAGTCATCGATATTTATACTATATAGACTTATCTTAAATGTGAGTTATCAGCTCATGTTCCGCCAAAAGTACGGCAAGGGTTGGCTTGGTCGGCTCATAGTTCGCATACAAAACCTTATCACACTTTGAGCGGCCTTATCACACTTTGAGCGGAAACATGAGCAGGACTTTCCGGATGAAACGCTGATCATTAAATGTTTAGGATGAGACGTTAAAATTAAAATTTATTTTTGATTCAACGGGGCATACCCGAACATGCAAAACATTAAATGTTTTTCAGATAGTTGTTAAATGTGTACTCTTAACCATAGTTACCAAATTCGCCTGAATCGGGCTAAAAAATTCGAAAATTCGCCAATTCGATACGAATACCGTATTATTCGAATCAAATTCGATTCGGTTTTCAACGATGATTAAATGAAAAATTAAGCGCGTCAAAATCTGTGGTTTACGTAGACGGCACTACTAAAGAATGTGAATGGTGGAACAAATAGTGGTAAAATGGCATCGGCGCCGAAGGAAAGAAACTGCAGAAACTGGAAAATCAGATTGGAATAGGAAAGTTTACGATTTCTAATTTTATTATTGTTTTGATGGGTTAAAAAGTGAAATAAGAAAAAGAAGAATATGTAATCCTGAATTTTTAAGAGTTTGTTAATAGCTGTTAATTTTGTAATGATTGATTTTATGGAATTTCAGATATTTTTGAAAATGTTTCTATTTATTACGAAGGATTTTAGATAAATCAGTTTTAAAATTAGAAAAATATTTTAGATTTAGATTTAGAAATAAAGAAGTATTGAAGGGAAGTGAAGTTGTTTTTGGTGAATTGTATTTGTAACGTTATTATATTATTTAGTTTATTGGATTTTATTCAAAATTCAAAATAATTTAAAATGGGCTGAAAATATCCCGTTACAACAAGAAAATTTTTAAATGATAATTTTTAAGATGTATAGTGTCGAATTTTTTTCGAATTAAAAATTTTCTATTCGAATTTTTATCGTATCGTATCGAATTCGAATTCGAACTTGATAACTATGCTCTTAACTGAAGTCTGAATCTTCTCGGCTCAAAATCGCAGAGGAAAAGAAAAACCTGCTTTTTAAATTTTGGTGAAACCAAATATCTGTTGGATATTTTGCTGTTTAGTTTGGCCAGGTCTTTTCAACAGAAATCGGTTGCGGTCAACAACTGTACTCAAAGTGGTCTCAGACTCTGCATGCCGCCCATGTGCAGATGAGTGTTCATATCGTAAATGCATGGGTATGGCCAGTTGGCCAACAAAAAGTTTTTGAAGGGTTGGTGAAATTCAGCTAGTTTGTGGGGAGGGGTCTGTACCATACTTGAGATCTGCAATGTGCGAATGGAAGAGCAGGAGATACTAAGTCGGCTATTAATTGATTTGTTTCGTGCGACATAAAGATTATGTGGTGGCCATCGCCTTGATTTGTGGATAGTGATGGTCAATTACATGGTTGAATAAATTGCAATTTTATGGCAAAATGTAGTCATTGGGTCATTAATGGGCTGTGCATATTACACTGCATACTGTTTTGCCCATTAATGACTTAATAGTTATATATTGTTAGCAATATTCTATTTTTATTTATTGGGTGGGTTATTAATTTCATAAAGGGATATAATTTATATAAATATTATAAAAAATTTATTGAGATTAAATTATATAAAAATAATAATAAAAATAAAATTGAAATAAAATAATTAATTTATTATTGATAGTTTTTTGAGTTTTAAATTTTAATAATTTAGTGTATGGAAAAATGAATGATTTTTTTGTTATGTTTGTGAAATTGTATATTTTTCAGACTTGTAGGATGGCTTGAGGAGCCACAACCCAGGGGCATCTAAGCCATTAAATCTGGGATCGCACCCAACATGGGCCACAACAGCGTTTAGCTGACTAGATGCCTTTAGGTGACTAGATTTTTTAGCATGTCTCCTCCCCCAGCGCATGGCACAACCGCCTCATGAGGGTTGATCCTCAATGACTTTGCTGACGAGGCCCATCCTCAATAGGTTGTGGTAGTAAGACTTCACAAAAAAATGATTTTAAATATATAACTAGTTTAAATTTATTTTAATTCTATACCTATCAAATACTAAGCCTCTTGACTTCCAAACATCTAAAAAAAATATTGGTATTTAATTATCAAATTATAAGTCAAAGTTTTCGTATTCCAATGAATTATGATGGTATTTTGAAATAAGATAATGAAAATTTATTTTATTTATATTTATATTATTTAATAATTTAATTATTGAGGGATTTTCTCATTACGTTATATTAGATATCATTTTTTTAAGTAAGTCATTCATGACCATTTCCATGAGAGGTAGTGGTAACTGATTAATTTTTAGTGATTTTTAAATAGTCTACTTAACACTCATTGCATCCTGTGATGCTCACAAAAGTGAAGAAGTGGGATTGAAACTAGTGAAATAAATCAGACTCTTCAAAAATCATGAGAAATTAGTCAATTATAACTATCTCTAATAAAAAATAGTCATAAATAATTGATTTACTTAACATAATTAAATACAAAAAATAATATATATTATTTAATAATATATTAATTAAATAAATCTTCCTATTTTATTTATTTATTTTTTTAAACTATTAGTACGTCCGGTTATAAATCTCTCCGTGATGAATGGGTGTCTGTATTGAACTCTTTTACATGCCATCACGATGCATGAATTCCATCGGTCATTGTTTGATACGTTTGATTCGTTATGTTGTTAGAACCAATCCTCTCATTTTCACTCTGGTTTGGAGTAAATTTACAATATTCATGGTTAAAGCAGCGTTCTTTTGATACTAATCTATTTATATATTTTAAATAATAAGGAAATGATAATTTGAGCTAAAATTTTATTATATTAGATTTTGGAAAAATAAATTAAAATGTTTATTATTTTTTAATAGAGTATTTTAATTAATTTTTTACTGTTTTTCTGTTTAGAATTTGGCAGTAAGTTTGAGTGTATAATTTAATTAATTTAATGTGAAAAGATTTTTCAAGATATTAAACCTGTTTATGTATTCAAAACCACATTTTGACTAACAAGAAATTATAATATGGTTCAAAATGGGATGATATGATTCCAGCAAAATAGGCCTACAACATCTTAGTTAGAGGATACATTTCTTAATAGTCTAGTCTAACTAATAAACATATAACTTTTTTCTTAGCATTCTCTTGTTCAATTTTTCCCAAAATCCAACAAAGATTTTTTAGATATGTATGCTTGAGTTATGTAATTTGCATGATCAAAGTGTCCCGAATGGTTATTTTAGGGTTTTGAATCAATTTATACATTCAAAAACAAAGTTCAAACAACAACAAATCCCAAAATTGTATCACTAAATTTACTAAAAAACAAACAAACAAACAAACAAAAATGTATATTAGTTATATTGAGCCCCTCTCAATAATATAGTTTAGTTAATAGACATTTAGGCCTTTTATAGGCACTTTTTTCCATCAAATTTCCCCAAAATCCAGTTCAGATTTTTTTTAAATAGTCATGGTAAATTTGATTTTTGTAATTTACATAATTCAAGTGCCCCAAAAAATTATTAGAACATTAATCCATTTATGCTTCAAAAAAGTCACAATCTCATTCAAAATTACATCGCTGAATTCTAATAAAGGTATCCAAAACATCTATCAAATAAATTTTATCCTTAACAATTTAGTCTAAACAAGAGATAATTTGCCAAAAAAGAATTTTTTTTAGGCAGGATTTTGATGAAATTTTACCGAATTTTTTGGAAATCTAAATTATAGTTGTCAAGTTTCAGAATTTTAAGTGTTCTAAAAATTCTTAAAGATTCTTAAAAATGTTAAAGGTTCGACTACAAAATCATTCTCTAAACAAAATTGGCACCTAATTAAACAAAATCTTATTAATTATAAAAGATAATTTAATAATAACAACTTGTAATATGATTTTGCCTATAAATAATGGTTTAATAAGGAAAACTTGTCATATGTTTTTGATAATTAATGTCGTTATGAACATGACAATTTCGAATAGGCTATATAGCTTACGATAAATCTCATGGGAGAGTGAACACAGGAGTATTTGTAGTTAGTTAACGAAGAGGCACATAACTACCCATTTTGAAGTATCTCATGATTTTGCCACCTAATTAAACAAAATCTTATCAATTATAAAAGATAATTTAATAATAACAACTTGTAATGTGATTTTGCTATAAATAATGGTTTAATAAGGAAAACTTGCCCCATGTTTGTGATAATTAATGTCCTTATGAATATGACAATTTCCAATGGGCATATAGGTTACAATAAATCTCACCGGAGAGTGAAGAAAGGAGTATTTGTAGTTGGTTAACGAAGCGGCACATAGCTACCCATTTTGAAGGATCTCATGATTAACGGAAAGTTGGTAAAAATAATCAAAACGAGAGATCAGCTAAAGTTCAATTTTTTTGTTACGTAAATATTTTATTTTGAGTTTTTGAAGTGAAAATATTATTGTGTTGAGAGGGTCTTTTACCATTTAATATGAAGATGATGTAGTATCTCGAAAACAATATAAATATTTAAAGGGGAGATGTTATAGTAATGTAAACATTTAAATGTTAATTTAATATATGATATTGAAATGTTCTTAAAATGAAGTATTAAATAAAAAATATTAAAAATAATAACTGAATTTAATTTAATTTATTATATTATAATTTTATATTTATTAATATAAAAAATAATAAATGAATTTATTTTATTTTATTATATTATATTATAATTTTATATTTATTAATAAAATTATAAATAAATTTTTTAGAGAAACAAATTATAATATACATATCACATTACAATAATAATTATTTAGGAGTTGTTCTTAGTGCGATTTTTTGGAAGGTTTTTTGGTGGGTTTTTTCCAATCTAATTTCTCTAAAATCTTAAGGAATTTATTGAAATCACAAGCTTGATGGGTAACCCCTACACATTCGAAGTGCCCTAGGGGTTTTTCAAGGTGCTCAATCCACCATATATGCAGTGAAAAAACCAGTGTAAATAACACAAATCAACATTTCACCTCAAAAGTCCAAAAAGTCTCAGTGAAGACAACTCCAATTATTCATATTCTTAACCATAATATTTTAGAAAATTATAATTAATAAACACATAGTTAAAAACATAAATATTTTTAATTGTAGAACCTATAAATTAAAATAATAATTTATATGTAACTATTTTTTATTCAAAATTTTATATTTAAATTTAATTAATAAACCTATAAAATTTAATATTTACAATAAAAAAATAAGATATATATTTATATCTATATCTATATATTTTTTATTAATGTTATGCATTTCACTTTTTTAAATTAAACTATAAAAGCTATAAAAATGTTGTTGCATATATATATAACTATGTGTATTATCAAGGTTTTGACAAAATTAAAAATGAGATTAGAGCATAGATCCAATTTAACACCGGATCAACCAAAGGCTGAGAGGAATAAAATCCCTAGACGTGAAAACTTTTCCTTTAGAGGTGCAAACTTTTCCTCAAGTTTTACACAGGTTTGCATCTTGAGGGGTTTGATCCCTCTGAGTGCTTGATAGATGGGGAGTTGGATCTATATTGGTTTAATAAAAAAGCTTTTAAAAATTATGATTTCTAATTCACAAAATTAGGTCATATTAATTTTTAATTTTTAATTTAGGAAGTTGGGTTATACTGATTTCAATGTCACACTCTAACAAGGCATTATTTTTGTTATTTTGGTTAAAAATGTGTTGGAATTTGTTGAAATTGTAATGTTTTATGGTTTAAATTGTATTATTTTGGCTAGAATTTATTGAATTTATAATTTTTTATTATTTAAATTATAATTTTGATTGCATAAATGGATGAACAAAATAGGAAAACCCAAAGGATACTCTATTATGTATACTTAACTACTTAAAATTACAATTTGCCCAAATTTTCATTAGATTTCCAACAAAATAAATAAAAAAATCTATAATAATAACAAAAAACCAAAGATTGTTAACCTTTATTTTGTTAATGTGACATTAGGAAATCTTGATTTCGATACAGAGAGATGGCGTGCTCGGCTAGGTTATCCCTGCGTTCTAAAGTTTCCCTGGACGGCGCAGCCCGGGCAAGACACAACTCTATTGCGTTTGGAATCCCTGGCTCCGGTCATGAGGTGGCCCTGTTCACCATTCTGGATCCGCTCAGCTCAGGTGCAAAAGAGGTCATTTCTGGCAGGAGAGCAGATTTTGGAATCGACGATTTATTCCAGGTCTGCTTAACGAATGAAGGTGTTTCCCAAAAACCCCACAGGACCATATTCGACGGCACAAATGGATACGCCTTCTTGTTAGAGGAGGAGCAATGGCTTCCACTGCTTGAGATATCGTTTTCAAAGTCTGTGGATACCCTCTGCTCTCTCCCAAACCGTTTATGGGCGGGGAGATGGGTTATAGAATATGTATGTTTTCCTTTGGAACAATCTACGTCCCTGCGGTATTCTAGGATGTGCGGAGTGGAGACAAAAACTATTCTGGGAAACCTTGGTTTCAAAATATATGCAAAATGCCAAAGCAGGGAGGATGCACGGCAAGTGTTTGACGAAATGCCTCACCGAGATTTGGTCTCATGGAGGGGCCTGATCTCAAGCCACACGCAGAATGGATTTTCTGGAGAGGCTTTGAGAAACCTTCGTGAGTTGCAGTGTTCAGCCACCGTCTGGCCTCTGCTCGGCCCTGCAGAAGATGGCGCCGCGAAGAAAAAAAAGAAACAGGCACAGGTTGGGCTCTCAGCAAGCTGTGCATGCACCAACTTCCTCTCGTCTCAGATTTGCAGAGGAAAGCAGAAACCGGATCACTCTGCATCGTTCCAGATCCTGATCGTGCTCCTCTCTGGCAAAACTCTGCTACAGTGGGTGAGCTCTTCGGATCTAGTGCAGGACCTCAAGCAAATCCTGGAATTTAAGATGGGGATTCCCTTTGCATCTCAACGACTCCTCTACAAAGGTAAACAACTTGAGGATCTCTATCCCCTTTCCTTTTACAACATTCAAAGAAATGCCTCCATCATTTTTACCCTTCGCTTGAGAGGGGGAGCTGTTGGACAGTCATCTTCAGCTGCGGCTTTTTCATACAAAGATGTTGTCCATGCTCAGATGCCCAAGAATACAGCTCCACCAGCTCAGGCTCCAAAACCTTTTTTGGTGGACAAACTGGAGGAAACCCCCTCCATTGAAATAATGGATCCTTCGTTGGATGGGCAATTCCATATGTATGCAGAGCTTGGCATTATTTGCAGGTTCAATGGGCTATGGCCACGCACAGCAGATCTCTACTAATGGATTCACTCTAACTGGACCAACAATTGCAAGGTTTTTCTCTACTCAAAAGGTTTCTTCATTGTAGTGTTTGCTTTCAGTGAGGACTACCAAAAAGCATTAACTGAAGGCCCATGGTTTTGGGACTCAGCAGGTTTATTCCTAACCCCTTGGTTCCCAGATTTCGATCCCTCTACAGCAATCATCACCAAAATCCCCATCTGGGTCAGACTTCCTAATCTCCCGGGGCCTTTATGGCACTTTGCTGTGTTTCAAGGAATCGGCAATACTCTAGGCCGCTTTCTAGCCACAGACACCTCTAGAGGGGAAAAGGGCATATATACCTTCGCCAGAATCTGTGCAGAAATAGACATGAGCAAAGGTCTACCTGATCAGATTATTCTCAAAATCAGAGACTTCCATTGGACTCAGACCCTGGATTACGAGAACACAGCGTTTCGCTGCCGAAATTGCCATCTCACAGGGCACCTTCAGAGCTCGTGTCCATCGATGCCTGCCCAAAAGAAGAAAGCCAATTCTAAGCCGAAATCCAAAAGCTGGAAACCTCATGATCCTCCCCCCATGGATGTTTTTGATTCCAGCTCAGATGAAGAGGAAGGGGATGAGGAAGGTATGGACGCAAAGCTGGCACAGGATCCGCCCTCGACTGGTCCTGAGGAATCCACTGTCCCACCTAACTCACAGAAAAGAACTCATGAGTCCTCTCCATCGGATTCAGACAAGGAGCTCTCTCTGTCAGCCCAGCTCAGTTTGCAAATCTTACCAGCCCAGCAGAGTCATCTTGGTTGGGTCAAAGTTGGTAAAAAGAAAGGAAAAAAAGGCCGAATAGATGATTCTACCCACGTTGGGTAGAATCCTTTGTTCTGCTCTTGTTTCTCTGTTCTTCTGGTTACTTCTTGCTTAGCACTACTCTCTTCTTGTCTTCTCTTCGGGGCCGAGGTGGATAGTCTATCCTTTCCGGCTGCCCGTTTTCTTCGGGGTTCTGAAGGAGGTCCTTTTGTTCAAGTTGTTGTGTTCGCGAAGTAGCGCTTTAGGCTTCTTTCGGCACGAGCAAACCTTTTGTAAATATGTTTTGTTGTCTTAATATAAAAAGCTGATTTACAAAAAAAAAAAAACAAAAAACCAAAAAATCGCCTCATTAAAATATTACAACCTCAACTATATCATCCACATAGAATGAGATATTTGATATAGATGTATAGTGAATGCAATGGCTAATGCTACATAGATCTTCTTTGATGCCAAATCATATAGTGAGAAAATGATGAAGAATGAATACAAGGTTTCAATTTTCAACCTTCAATGTGGCTAGTGGCACCTTTACTTCACCACCTAACATTTCATAACCACCCACACTTGTTTTATGATGAGGTGAGACTTCATAGCCATAAAATTTATAGTGCTCAGGTTACTCTTGGTGAAGGAGGTTTGAAGCTTTTGAAGTGGAGTTATGCAGTGGTTATTCTATTGGAGTTTCACAACTAAGTGAATGATAAGAGGGAAATTTTGTGTTGAAGAAAGGCTTAGGAGGAAGAAATTTTAGGTGGTAAAGATAAAATGGGAGAGGTTAAAGTTGATATTGGGAGAAGACATTTACTTGGATAAAACATTGTTACTAAGAGATGGTGTTTGTTAGAAAATTCTGTGAGAGACATAAATATGTGAGTTTAAGGTTTGTAGAGAATGGGGACTAATGTGGGGTTATATCTTGTATTTACATTTGCTTGGAAATAGATGGATAAAACTCTTGTATTCAAGTTTAGAAATAATTAGTGGAATTCCTTAAAAACATAACTAGTTTTAAAGCAATACTTATTTTTTATTAAAGAAGTGGCTTTATGGGGCAAAATGATGTGCAAGTTATTTTAGTTTTAAAAGCTACCTATACTATATGTTGAGCTATATCGGGAGAATATTTTTCTTCTTATTAGGAATACAATATATAGAAATATTGGAATTAATGAGAGTGCTAAATCCTAGACCTCTAAAATGATGGCTAGGATATGTGTAGAGATGGGCATAAGGGAAGGCCTCCTAACAACACCAACTATTGTTCTCACATTACGGTTAGTTAATTAAGGATTATATTACCAAAATATTTATTTCCAATGCACTAGCTATTAAAATAATGATCATGTAAAAGGGGATTGTTTACTAAAATATTTCAAGGTTTTTGGAGTGTTGTTAAGGATGAAAAAAGGGATGGTTTGTGTGGATGTTTTCAAAAGACCACATGGAAATAGCTCTATGGTTATATTGGGAGAGAAGAAAAAGACATCAATAAAGGTATGCTAGTTTCTTCACATATGAATGGACATCAAATGCCACAAAAATTGTGTGATAAATTTGAGACATATTTGATCCTATGCTAGGGAGATGGATGAAGAAGAGAAGGGTTAAAGGAGTTTGATGTGTAAAGTGAATAAAAAATGGGGATTGTCCATAAATCCACAAGGTTGAATGTTTAAGAAAGAAAACACTCGTCTAGAAGGTTCCTAACACACATATATGCAAGAAATAGAAAATGAATATATGTCTTCAACTGTCTCCCCATCCATTATATTTCGTAATCTATAAATAATGGCGGGAAAACAATCTTATAGTTCCTTTCTTTCAATTTGGATTTTATGGGAGTCAAATTTTTCTAATGGATTTCAAGAGTTTTGTTTTGTATGGCAAGCAAGCTTTGAAACTCGTGGTAGGGAGGAGGGGACACAAAAATAAAAAATAAAAAATAAAAATAAAAATAAAAATAAAAATAAATAAATAAATAAATAAAAAATCCATATTAAGGGTTGGTGTGGCATAGGCCTCATGCAATGCTTGATAATTTTGGTGACTTAGATGTATCTTAGACCATAAGCTAGTCCCGCAAGTCACAAAAACAATAACGAACACTAGAAAAGAAAAATTGATCTATGGGAAAAGATGGGGAAATTTACAATAAAGGGGATTTGATTTTGGTTCCCTTTCTTCCAAGGAGTCCTTGTTAGATGTTAGAAGGCATGAAGAGGGGAAAGTTTTTAAGGATGTGAGGAATAGTGTGGAATCCATCACTAATGATAAGGTTGGTAGGGTTTTGGGGTAGGAGGAGGCAATGAGTACTAAGTCATGATTTTAATATCATCTAAGATATTTTAAAGAACTTTTTGTGGTGTGGGTGATATTAGAGATTTAAGGCAATGTAGAACTAGATGGTACTAGCTTAGTTTTACCAACCATGGGAAGAAGGTCATACATATTGTTGCACAAATGAAAGGTAGATGTAGAGGTTAAATATGAGAAACAACTTACCATCAATGTTGAAAAATGCAACAAGAAATTCTCAATTTGATTTTACCTTGATTAAATTGAAAAATTTGAATTTCCACATCAACAGACAGCTTGGATGATGTTATCTTGTGTGACATGGCTTGTGTCACCTAGTTTACTTATTAAATTCGAGTTGGAGGAGTTAGAGTTCAGTCTGCATGTGTGATTGCTAATTTGTAGCAATCAAGGTCAATTATCTCAGGTTGTTTTCAGTTAAACTAGTTCCAACTTTTGGAGCAACTAGTGGAAGGTTAGTTAAGCAGTGGGACTTCAGTCAAACTCAGTGATCATCCAGTTAACTGATCAATAAACCCAAAATAGTTAGTGCATATAGAGAATTCGAGTTACCTAGTTGAGGTGGAGATTCCAAGGCAGTGCAACATTAGTTATAAACTAGTCTTGAGTGTACAGGTGTTGCATTCAGTCAGATGATCAACCTAAGGAATTGTGCGATTCAATTTGAGGAATTTCGTAAACAACAGGGCCCTAATTCCTCAAGGAAAAGTGCAAGGAAATAGGAGCTCAAGTAGAGGAAAATTTTGACTAACTCTGGGTTAGAGGCCTTTAGTGAGCAGAGAGATAGGTTATGCACTTGCAAGGTGTGCTTAGTTGAGCAAAGCAATTGTAATACATCTCTATTCATTTTATTAATGCAAGCATGCATTGGGGTTTTTAGTAGATTTATTTCCCTAGATAAAAATACTTGTTGCATGTGTGTTATTTATTCTTGCATGTATGAGATTTTTGTTCTAAATTGTGAATTAATGTTCGCAGAGCAGTAGAGTAGGTTTGTCTCTTATTATTTTGATTAAAACTTCATGAGAAGTTGCAAATCTACAACGTAATTTATACATCGTATCAGAGCTGGATTGACATTAGAGTAGGAAATTCGAAGTTTTTTCTCAGAGGTACAAATTTGAAGATTAGTGTAGCAATATTTCTGCAGCGCTGAGAAGATGACCTTCAATGGACTAAGGTTAGAGTATGCCTTGGAAGACACCTCAAATTTTGTTGCATGGAAGGACTGCATGGAGGTAGTATTGTATGAAAATGGATTGCTTAAATATGTCAAGACAAATATTCCAAGACCACCAACAACTGATGTCCAAGACCTTGCAAAGTGGAAGAAAGATCTAGCCAAGGCACAACAAATAATCTTGGAGGGAGTACGGGATCATATTGTCTTGAATCTCCACAGAAAATAAACTTCATTCGTGATGTGGAAAACATTGACATAATTGTTCGAGAATAGTAGTGACCACAGGAAGTTAACACTCAAGGATAAACTTCGAAGTATCAAGATGCAGAAGAATGACACTATACCGCAATATCCAAGCAAGTTCACACAATGTCATGATGAACTAGGCAAGGTCGGCGTTACTGTCCCTAAAGATGACTTGGTAATCCTAACCCTTCTAGGCCTTCCCAAGATCTAACATAGCTATCAAGATGTGGTGAACATGAGGGAGAAACTACCAAATTGGGAGTGCTTATGGTCCGATTTGGTATAGAAGGAAATAAGGTGGAATACAAGAGATGGGACTTCATATAAGGGTGAGGATGAAGAAAACTTTGCATTGGGTAGAAAGGAAAAGAAGGAAAAAGGGAAGAAATCCCAATCCAAACCAGAATCGGATCAAGGGGACAAGAAGAAATATTTGTCAAAAATTGAATGCAATAAGCACAAAAATAAGCACTAAGCACAAAAATATTCTCCTTCCATAGTTTAATATGAAACATAGATATTCTAACCGAGATACAATTGCACATTATTATTTTCCATAAGAGGATTGAAGTGTTGAAAATAGCAACAAGAAATGTTAAAAATAGCATTAAGAAAAGAATCCTAATTTAATTTTTCCTTGAATTAAATTAGTAACCAAATTGTAATTATAATTCTCATAGCAACTTGTAATAGTTAACTAAGTTAATTTGGCTTAGTTAGCTTAGTTAATTCGAGTTGGGATTATATCTAGAGTCATGTAGAGTGGTTCCTAAATTTTAGGGGCCCAGGTTGAGTTCTTTTGAGTTGTAATTATTTAATTCAGTTTAACTGAGTTAAATTTAGTTAAACTAGTTCCAACTGATGGAGGAATTAGTGGGAGATCCAGTAGTGGGGTGTACCTTGTAGTAGTGGGGTGTAACCAACACTGATCAACTAGTAAACTGAAGGTTCACTCATAATTAACTCATGCATGTCATATTAGAGAAAGACCCAATTGAGATTGAAGTTCAAAGACAGTGTACTATTAATTGTATAATCATTTGAATTGTACAATTTGTGCATGAAATCAGAGGAAGGCTTACACAATTCATAATTGAGAAATTTATCAGTTAAATATGGGCTTAATTCCCTTAGAAAATACACAAGGAAATAGGAGCTTGGCAGTGACCAAATTTGGTTAAGTATTGGTTGGAGCTTATTTGTGAAGCAGTGAGATAGATTGAGATAGTGCAGAGGTTGCTCGGGTTTGATCAAATCATTGTAATCTTCTTATGTTTTCTTATTAATGCAATATACATATAGTAAGGGTTTTTAGTTATGGATTTCCCCATAAATGTTTTGTGTTATGTGTGATTGAATTCTTTCTCTTTTATGCTTAGTGATTTCATCAATCAATTATTGTTTCCACTAATGAGTAGAGTAGATTCAAGTCAATTGTTTTAGCATATTATAATCTGTAGTTTGAATCTAAAAGGAATTTCTACATGGTATCAGAGCTGAAATCACTTTAAAGAGGAGAATATGAGTTTGTCTTTTGCAAGAGAAATCGATTTTGAAGTATCATACTTCAGAGCCAACAGGATATTGTTTTATGTATTAAGACTCAAATATGCCCTTGTGGGTAGTTGGATTTATTTTGCTTGGAAGGACATGATGGAGGCAGTGTTGGAAGACAATGGGATTAAGGAATTCATATACAAATATATTCCTAAGCGAGTTGATGCTCAGGATCTGGCAGAGTGGAGAAAATGTGTGGTAAAGGCAAGAAGGATTATCCCAGAAGGAGTTCAAGATTATATTGTCTCGAATATCCACAGTAAGGAAACTCCATTTGCAATGTGGAAGGCCTTGATAGACTTATTTCAAAACACCAGTGACCACAGGAAGTTGTCACTCAAGGAAAAGATCATAAAGATCAAGATGGAGAAAAGAAACACAATAACGAAGTACTTGACCAAGTTCACCCAATATCCGGATGAGCTTGGAAGTGTCAGCGTTATAGTGCTTGAGGACGATATGGTGAGCCTAGCACTTCTAGGCCTTCCCAAGAGCTGACATAGCTACTAGGACTCATTTAATGGGAGGGAGAAGCTATAAGAGTTGGAGTGATTGTGGTCCGACTTAGTACAAGAAGGGAATCAGCGAAACATTAGAGATGGGACCTCATCCAAAGAAGTGGAAGAGGACTTTTCACTAGTCAACAAAGAAAAGAAGCCAAGGGAAAGAAGTCCCAAGGTGAGGAGGATGGCAAGAACAAGGACTTGTTGAACATCAAGTGTTTTCATTTTCATGAGTTCGGGCATAGTTAGAAGAAATAATCAAGAAGGAGCATGTAGTAGTAGGAGCATGTGAAGCTCTAGCTTCACAATTCGAACTTGATTTCACTCTCATTGCATGCATGGAAAGCATTTTAATGGGAAGTATGTGGCGAATCGACAATGGTGCCTCATTCCATATGAAGAGGAATAGAAATATCTTCAGTGACATGGAGGAGAAAGACCTCAAGAAGAACATAGAGTTTGGAGATGATGGGAGGTGTAGCGCGATGGGTATTGACACTGTTGCTTTTCAGAGGGAGTATGGCTCCACTCTCAAACTCAAAGATGTGATGCATGTTCTAGGACTAAAGAACAATCTTGTTTCCGTCGCAGTATTGGAAGACCATGGCTACATTGTGATATTTAGCAAAGGAAATGTTTTCCTTAGGCACATCACATGAGATAGGTTAAACAGATCGGTGTGCGAGTCAAGAACCTATATGCCTTGAGGTACAAGATGCATGCAAAGCTTTGAGGAGCAAGGCAAAGGTTAGAGACTTGGTGGTTGAGAGAGAGCATGAATTACCTCTCAACATGCAGCCTCAGCAAGTTGTGGAGCAACCACAATTGGAGAAGCGGAGAGGAGACCAGGTGGAGACGTCCACTCAAGCAGAGACCTCTAGTAGGGGAAAATTTCGAGCCAAGTGGGAAGAAGGAGCACATGCAACCATACCTCCAGGTGTGAGGTGGGGCGATATGAAACCTTAGTCCAAGAGTTTCAAAAATTGGGTAGGATCCATTGAGGTGTTTTTATCTCATGGATCATTACCTTGCTACGAGGGCCCACAAATATTTTGTAGCATGAGGATGAGTGTCAGTGAAATACCGAGGAGTGAAGATCAGTGTTGAAAACAGAGTAGGAGGCTCAATAGTAGAGTCAACAACAACACAATTTTCTTGGTAGATCGTTGCAGAAAAGGTTGATTCAATCTATTTTGTTTGGATGCTTTTTGGTTGCAGATTTTGCAGTAGCAACAAAAATAGTTACAAGTGTTGCATGCAGAACATTCCAAAGTTACCAAATCGAGATAGATTTAAATCCCTTTCTTGTTGAGAGGGAGTGTTGAAAATAACAACAAGAAATGTTAAAAATAGCATCAAGAGAAAAATCCTAATTTAATTTATCCTTGAATTAAATTAGGAATTAAATTGTAATTATAATTCTCATAGCAACTTGTAATAGTTAACTAAGTTAATTTGACTGAGTTGGCTCTGTTAATTCGAGTTGGGAGTCTATCTAGAGCCATGTAGAGTAGTTCCTGAATTTTAGGGGCTCAGGTTGAGTTATTTTGAGTTGTAGTTATTTAATTCAGTTAAACTAGTTCCAACTAATGGAGATATGAATGGGAGATCCAGTAGTGGGGTGTAACCAACACTGATCAATTGGTAAATTGAAGATTCACTCATAATTAACTCATGCATGTCAGGTCAGAGAAACACCCAGTTGAGATTGGATTTCAGGGACAATGTAATATCAGTTGTATAATCACCTGAATTGTGCAGGTGGTACATGCAATCAGAGGAAGGCCTATGAGGTTTGCACAATTCATAAGTGAGAAATTTCCCAATTAAATATGGGTTAATTCCCTTGGATACTATGCAAGGAAATAGGAGCTTGGCAGGCAGCAGATTTGGCTAAGTATTAACTGGAGTTTGTTTGTAAAGCAGTGAGATAGATTGAGATAGTGCAAAGGTTGCTTAGTCTTGAGAAAAACATTGTAATATTCTCATATTTTTCGATAAATGCAATTTACAGATAGCAAGGGTTTTTAGTTATGGTTTCCCGAGAAAATTATTGTGTTATGTGTGATTGAATTTTTTCTCTTTTATGCTTTGTGATTTCATCGATCAATTATTGTTTCTGCTGATGAATAGAGTAGATTCAAGTCAATTGTTTTAGCATATTACAATCTGCAGTTTGAATCTACAAGGAATTTCTACATGAAGTAGGGAGACCACTACTTTAGTGAAGTAAGTATTGCTCCAAAGCTAATTTTGTTTTTGAATAAATTCAAAATTATTTATAAATTTGAACACAAGTCTTATCCATCCTTTTGATTACAAACAAAAAAACGAGGTATAACCCCACATCAATCTCTAGTTTATGTGGGGTTATACATTTTCTTTCCATTTGTCACAAAAGGATGGATAAGCTTTGAGTTCAGATAATTGATTATACCTCTTCTCCCAATATTAACTTTAACTTGTCCCAAATCATCTCTACTACCTACCTCTTCTCCCAATATTAACTTTAACTTGTCCCAAATCATCTCTACTACCTACCTCTTCTCCCAATATTAACTTTAACTTGTCCCAAATCATCTCAACTACCTAAAGTTTCCTCATTGCACTGAGAGACACTTTCCAACCCAGTATGGAAGAGCTGTTTTAATGTCTTGTCCTATCTTATTATGTTATGTAAACATTTTGACAAGGTCAAATTACATAAAAATAAAAAATAAAATTAATAACTATAATTATTAATAAAATATTTGACTAGGCAAAATTACATAAAAACTAAAAAATTAAAATAAAAAATATATTATTTCTAATTCTAATTCTAATTAATAATTTAACTAGCCTAGTTCCATTTTAATTCCAGATCTACCAAGCATTGATAGGGATCAACTATCTTGATATAAGAACCTCTTTTAAAGTGAAAATAGATTTGATCCTTCTTAAAGCTTGGTAGATCTAGAGTTAAGATGAATCTGTTCTAGTTTTAACCATATTTTCAATACCAATCTTCCCTATCATCATTTATTTAGATTTTAAACTATAATATCATAACCACCACATAACTCAATATCTTCAACACCTCTTTCGATAAGAATAACCTAAACATTCTATATGCATATGGTGGAAGAGTCTTCCCTCGTAGAAAAAGTGTGAGAAGATTTTGTTTTGAAATATTTAGCGGTGAGATAAAAATACAATACCGAAATATTGTAATCATTTCTCCTTTCTCACCCAATGTCCAAAAAGACAAGTCTGGTACACTTTGCTAAAAAAAATTAGTATCCGAGCAAGTAATAAATAAGCTTGAAATTTAAAACTATAAAACATTAAAAATTGAAATAATTTTAAATCTAATATCTATATCATCGAGTCCAACATTAAATATTGCGTAACAAAATAAATTTTAACCCCCATACCAAAGCATCTACTACCTCTCTCCTCTACCCTCACTACATCTATATCAAATTATATCCTCTACATTCACTCATCAAATATCTCATTCTATGTGGGTGATATATTTAAGGTTGGTATAGCTGAATTACTTGAACTAAGAAACATTATTTTTGATATTACGAAATTCTATGCAGATATATTATTCCGTAATCGACATCGTCGTACGCATTGTTTTCCATATTAATTATAATCATGAAACCACTTTGATATATTTGATGCATTATGATATAAAAATATCAAATTATATCACTTAAACCCACTTGGAACACGGACAATGTCCCATCCAAGAAATCCTCTTAAAAATAATATTTCAATTTTGAACTCGAGATGGGGTTAAGGTGCGATCTTAAATTTTCACAATAATCAATCTTTCCTTTGAGTCAATTCAGGAATTTTATTATACAATAAAATAGAAATGAAAGTTCATTGAGAGCACGAAAAAGAAAGTGAGCGACGGACATAAATCAGTCAATGTTCCTTCCAGAAATTCTATTTTATTAAACGGTATAATTGAGCAGCAGAATCCAGAAGGCCTTCAAATAATTTTCTTGGCGCTAAAATCAAATCAATTAATGGCCGACTTAGTAATAGAAAATAGCAAATCTGGTACGTTAAAAAACTTTATAAAAAAGGGTTCTTGAATCTCACACACCCTTCCCAATTTTTATTGCCCAACCGACACGTCAGTTTTCAAGTCAACTATTTAAATAACCCGGGCAGAATTAACCACAGAGAATCTTAAAACACCGACATTTTTATTCTCGTCGATGGCAAAATTCAATCTTACTCGTATTGCAAAGCGGGTAAGATTTCTAATAATCTACGAACTATTAATGAAGTTTGGGAATAAAATAACACACTTTCCCAATTATATAAAAGTGAGTATGAATGAATCCAATCCACTCTACTTTCTCATTTCTATTGATTTCTACTTTCTCATTTCTATTGATTTCAAAACTTAGTGATGGATTGACCATAGTAATTCAAAATACATTACAATCAAGACACTAAATCACTAGTGCCACATCTTACTAAATAAAAATTTGATGTGATTTGTACTTTCCCAACTATAAAAGTGAGTATGAATGAATCCAACACACTCTACCTTCCCATTTCCATCTGCCTCAAAAGCTAGCCATAGATTGACCATGTTGCTTCAAAATACATTATAATTAGGACACTAAATCACTAGTGCTACGTCCTACTATGTACACGAGGCATGCTTTGCTATAACAAATCAATTTGTAAGGATGCTTCTGCCTTCAACAATGACTAACTTTTAAAACAAATAATTAAGATGCAGGGATTGGCCATAATGCTCATGTTGTTGTTAATAATTGGACTAATCATAATGCTTATACTGTTGAGAAACAATCATAACCATTGGTTTTCATAACTAGTTCTTAAGCTTTGTGTTGTTTAGATTCTTGCTTAGCATGCTTTGGTTGCCTTCCAACTCCTCGTTTTAAGAGAGGCTTCGCCTCAGTGGTGTTAGTAGTAGTGTAGATGCTAATGGTTGTTTCAAAGGAGGATTCAAATTCGCCAAATAGTGTTGCTTGAGCTCCTGTCATGCTCAACTGTGTCGAACTCTTAATTGGCTTGGCAATGTTGCTCAAAATTTTGTTTGTCTCTAGAATGTGGGTGGATCTCTTCAAAGGAGCAAGAAGATCACTGGAATTCTTTTCCATGTCATTGTTGCATGTCTTTGATTGAGGATGTCTTTTTTAAACCATAAACCACTTCCAATGGTGTGCCATAGTGGTTTGTGAAAATAAAGGGGACCCCCTCCTGAATCAATCTAAAGCGTTCATTTGAGAATGGATTATACTTTATTTCTCATGCATATAATTTTGTTGGAAAACCACTGATCTGGAGCATGAGGGTTATGGGTTGTCAATTTCTTCTGCACTTGTGAGATATCTTGTGGCATTTTATAAACAAATTCCTTCTTGAGAGAATTTTGGAGTCAAGGAATATTAATCCTTTAGAATCATTTTTCTTAAATTTTGTTATCTTCATTGTATTCTTCCTCCCATTCAAAGAGCTACAATTATAAGCTATGAGAGGATTGAGCAGGTCGTTGTCATCATAGATCTCGTGTATAATCAGTACTCTTGCAAGGTGTTGATGACAAGAGACAGTTTCCAGAGTAGGAACAATGCATGTCTCCTATTCTAGATAAGCTCTTATTCTCCATCAATAGAATTTGTTAGCTTTTCCTTTTTAGTTTTTACAATTTGACCAGATTTTGAAGCTCTTTTCAAATACGTAATTTAAAATATTGTATACCCTTATATGTACAACATATAAATTATTGATCATAATGAAAATCACTACCATTTTCAATGACTTTGAAGGGTCAAGGATATTTCTCTATCTAGTATAAATTCCACATCTTAAAATAGGCCCTCTCAAGATTTCGTACCCAATCAACAATGTCAAATAATGTACATGTCATATGTGCTTATTTGACTTTAGTAGTCAAAGCTTGACATTTTATAGGATTTTGGTCAAGACTAATAGCCTTCTTGTCATACTCTTGCATACTGTTCTCAACCATCTCTTCTCTGAATCTAGTAGCATAGCAGAGAGAACCCACCACTCTTATGGCCATTTTCTCAAGTGGAAGAGTTATAATTGGAACATCAACCCAGAACACATCAATGCTAGTGGTATGTGCATTATATAATGACGTATCAAGGCACACATCAACAATGAGCTACGACGTATATGCTTACTCTTGGCTGCAACATCTTTGAAAATAATATGGTCAGGTCCGACACCCTTTGCAGAAGAAAAGGCTTTTGATCGGCTTTCTCCTACAACAAGAAACCTTAGAAGCCATAGAGCACTATTTGGTGCACGTTTTAGAATATTGCACCATGTTATGAATATACCGAGATGTATTTTGTACAACTAATTAAAGCAGACAAGCAATTTTTTTTCTTTCAGTAGTCAATAATCTGAACACTTTGGTTAGCACACAGGTTCTGAAGCATCTTGATTTTTCTGCTTGTAATCATTCACAAAATAAAAATGTGGCATGTGTATAAGCTCCTTAGAATAGATAGGTGATAATGTGTAGGTGAAGCAAACTCGTATGTCCCTAAAGAGTCAATATAACTGGCACCAGTTGTTCCAGGAAAATCCATATATGAAACTTGAATGGGGATTGGTTTCATTACGACAATTTCATTCCAAACACCCTTCATATACCCATTCAAGTTGATAATAACTTGAATATGAGCTTGAGATATCATCTGTGCAATCACATCATATGAAAGGGAATAAGCATCAATGAAGTGTTCTACCTCTAATTGTATACGTTGTAACCACTCACTACCATCACTTTGACTCAAAGCATAGAAAAATAACTCAACGTGCTATTGATTGTGCATACCAAAAGCAAAACCCATGAGGTGTGAAATTGGATGGTTACGAAAATCATTGCTAACATACCCCACCTTAAGCCTTCCACTGCCACTCTCACCTTTCACAGGCAAAGGAGTAGGGTTTCCAAAAAACTGTGGTCCAAAATGAGATGCAACAAGAAGGCAATGCTCTGCATATTTCTGGTTGATTTCTAAAGTCAGCATTGGTTCAAAGGGATAAGAAATTGCATGAAATGGTTGCACGCTTGGAAGAAATGACATATTTATCCGCTACCTTACAATTGTATCGACTTCAACAAACTTACTATCACGATCCTCTCAATCACAGACACACTGCAAAGTGTCTAGTAGATTGCACATTGCTTTTGGAAAATTAGGACGTAGTAACAAAGCTTGCTTGTAACACTTAATAGTAGCTTCAACAAGGCAACTATTCTTGTAGCATGAAGCAAGATTGGCATGACATTCTGCCATGGCAAGCCTAATTGTTACTGCATGTATATAATCTTGTATTTCTTCATTAACTCAACTAACCTCTTTAAGTGTATTGCTTCTATTAACAATATCATCAACTGTCGTAGGATCTATACATAGAACTTCATTATGACAAGCAATTGCTTCCATATAATGACCCTGTTCTTTTTATGTTGTTTCCAAATTGCTATATGGAGCAAACAAACCAGCTGTAACTTCTTCCAGGATGATAGCTTGTTTGTAGCGTGTTATTGCCAAATCCAATTGAACTTGTTCATAAATAACACTTGCTAAATTCCCAAAGACCATTGCATAGTCAGGACGCCATTGGATATAACCACGGTACAAAACCCTCGTGGGCATTAATACAGTCACCTCCAACGAGTCATTCCACGTGGCCATGATATTCATAGTGAGATGTCAAACTTATAATTTTAACATGCGCCATGATATTTGTAGAACTTTGTGTGCCATGATATTTGCAAACCTATGGAGGCCCTAATGGAACTAGGATTCCAACAAGTATCAAAGTACCACGGGGATAGATGTCATTGGTGTACCATCGGGACAAATGTCTCCTAACAAGTAAAACCGTAGATGATAATCGCAGGAGGTGAACAGTTCCGAAAGGAACACCTTCGATGTAAAAATATCACTAAAAAGGACTCACACTGACATGACATAGAGTTAATTCTAACCATTATCAGTATAACATCTAGATATGCTAATGGAAACTTTGAACCAATAACATTAAAAAAAATGCTTTAATAATACACCTTATTGCCAATTTAGTTTATACCAAATAAATTACTAAATCTTTATTCCTCCTCTTTATACACTCATTATATGTCATCCTATATCACTATTCTTATTTTTTACATTCCCTCGATATATATATATATATACTTACTTTATTTTACATATACATTATTATATGAATTTAATATAAATTTGTTTTGCTAAAAAAATATATTATCAATTACACTGTGGGTCTGAAAACACATATAATATTTTGCTGAAATTTTAAATTATCAATTTTCAGAAAATCCTATCTCGCTATTCTTACTTTTTACATTTCCTGGATCATATTTCATTGGGTATATATATATATATGATGCTTTGCTGAAATTTTAAGTGATCACCGATGGAGTAATGGATAATAAGAAATTTATATTAAATTCATATATTTTGAAATGTTACTAGTTTTAATCGAAAGATGGTAGGATATATTTTGAGCGAACCTGACAGTAAAACACATATGTTTTACAGTAATACTTACATGTGTCTCCAAGAAAGTTTCACGTCATGAACATTCCATCGCCAAAAGACAAACACGTTTGTTATCACTTTTGTCTTTGCGTTTGAGGAGATTGTAACACTTGCGTTTTCGATGATTGACAGTTTGGTTGTGAAGCTTTTCCCCTATGATTCTTGCATTGCATTTATTTGTTTTGAGCTACGTACGACTCTACGAGTCTATTTATATTCTGATGCCACTTATGGGAAAAACTGCAAACAGATAGATGTCAAATGAAGATGAAAAGGATAGACAATATTTGGCCGGATCAATTCCAAAAAGTAATACCTTCGATGTAATTAAAGCGTTACTTGACGCAATAGAGACATGGAGGACAAACACCGTCAATGAGACAGAAAAGTGGACGACAGTGTGACGTCCACAGGTAATGAGGTAACCATTTAGTAAACCCAGTTAGCATTGCTATTTAGTAATGGGGAAGATAGAGTTATTTTTTAACCCAATCTGCTAGGTAATACAATAAATCCAAGGTTTGGGCGTCGCTACCTACATTATAAAAATATTTTACAGTTTATGTTAAATAAGTTGATAATGTAATTAATAGTTATCTACCATAATTGATATGGCCTTGAGATTAGAGTGCGTGGTTTAGATAACTAATGCATAGTTCTCCGAGGGCAAGGAAAAAAAACTAATTTTGGTAATCTAAAAATAAATATTTTATTTATCCCATTTTAACTATGTAGCATTGGTATAATTCCAACTATCTTTAAATATCAAATAAATAAAAGTATAATATAATAATTTTTTTTATAAAAATATAAAATAAGCAAAGTTAGTATTGGTGATTTTCTAATTATGGTTTATTTTTAGCTTTTATTTTTTTACAAATTTACTCCGAATGTGTTTGGATTAAGTTTAAGTTGTGTAATCAATAAAATCCAAGTGTTTTAAGGGGTTTTCAAGGCATTGAATCCATTTTTACATTTAAAAAGACATCTTAAATAATAAAAAAACATAATCTCACTCATATTTGTATCATTAATTTTCTAAAAAACAAAGTTATCTAGTTAGATTATATCATTTTTCTCCCTTGATATACCACATAGAAAATGTTGTAATTTACTTATGATAAAAGGTTCATAATCCTTTGCACGTGGTCGTGTAGCCTGAGTGGTTGGGACGGCCGGTTTATCGCCTCCCCACCCGGGTTCGACTCCCACTGCATGTTGGCTGCTCCGCAGCATATTGGACACATTCTGCTTCGTTGTTCTGGCAACTTATCGTGTCAATCACACTTCTTGTACATACGATATAATGTGTATATATGTAAAAAATTGTGAAAAATGGGCTATATATAGCTTCTAATTTAGGGACTCGCCCCCCCTCATCCTTTAAAAAAAAGTTCATAACTCTTCAAACTAGCATTGATCCATCTTAACTTTTGCTTTACCAAGTACATAGAGGGATATCTCTCAAGATGCAAACCTCTATTTGAGTTCAAAACTTGAGGAAAGATTTGCATTTAAATTTGATTCCTTTTGAAACTTAGTAGATCTAGAGGTAATATAGATCTCTGCTAGTGGATCTAAGTTGGTTCTTAATAATATTATTTATTTATATTTAGCTAAATTTCACATCATTCTCTATAAAAATGTTCTTATTTTTAATGTAATAATTTCACATCTTTTTATAAGAAAAAATGCTATTATTTTTTATTGTATTAAAACCTCGATGATACATGTCAAAGGATCTTAGCTCGAATAATTTGGTGAGCAATTTGTTTCTCTGGGGAACAATAGCATGACAAAGATGAAGTTCGATCTGATTCGAATTACGAATCTAATTGATATGGTCAATCCCAGCTCTGTTCAATGCCAGGCATAATGAGTATAATACGGGGACCTCAAAATAGATTCTTTTCGCTCTATGAACTTTTAGGTGTATGAAGTGTCATATTTTACTTTTGGAGCGATAGAAGAGACTCTATTTGAGTTAATCTATGCCCGAGCAAGGCAGACCTACGTCAAAGACACCTTTTGAATAACTTTGGGATTGCTTCCAAAGGGTAAGAATGGAGCACACGGAGCCATATTAGTATCTTACCGGAATTTTGACATATTTGGCATTTTTGTTTGACATATTTTGTCATTTTTTAAATGTAATCTGTATAACATTAATATTATATGGATAGATGAAAAACTTATTGTAAAAATTAAAATTTTATATATTTATTAATTAAAATTAAATATGAAGTATAGATCCATATTAATTCTAGGTCTATCAAGATTTGATAGGGATCAAATCTCTCAAGATGCAAACCTTTTCTTTTAATATAACACTGAAGGAAAGGTTTACGTGCAAAAATATTTCATTCATCTTAGCTCCTGGTACATTCAAAGTTAAGATGGATCTATGTTGATTTTGAGAAACACACACACACACACACACACACACACACTATATATATATATATATATATATATATATATATATATATATATATATTAGGAAGGAAAGCACGAGAAACCCAAAGTACTTCCCCACATTTTGTGGATGGTAAATTGGATAAACTGTTGGCCTTGATTATTGGGCTACCGGGCCTTGCCCAAAGGGAATAGAGAGTTGAACTTGTGATCAACAACAACTAGCAACAATATCAAATAACTTCATGTCTAGCTCTAAACCAAACAATATGAAAAAACTTCACATCTAGCTCTGGACCACTTCATGGGGGCTTCACTGGGGGAGCAATACCATACCACGCGGGTTCATATTGGGGGATATATATTGAGGAAAAAATGACATAATATATTGAGCATATAATATGGGGTAAAGGTTTTTTTTTATATTGGTAGGTATAAAAAATGGAGCTCAAAATTAATGAAAAAATATAAAGGGGTATAAAAAAATGTTAATGAAAAAATGGATACCAACAAAATTGTTATGCAACCAACTCACAAAATATAAGAAAATATAGATCAATGACTTAAAAATTAGCTTCTTCGAAGGGGAAACCTACTTTACATTACATAAATGAACAATACTTGGATGATTCAAATGATTAGACCTCCTTTCTATATATAGGAGTCTAAGGGGTCACAATATGATTAAAGCCTACATAACAATAATAATGTAAGGACACAATAATAACAACAATGGGATTCTATGGGGCATAACAATAACAATATGGGGGCTACATGGGCACAACAATAACAATAGGGGGCTACATGGTCACAACAATAACAATAGGGGGCTACACTAACAATAACAATAAAGAGGTTACACTAGTATTATAGGGACCTAACATGCCCCTCTCCTTCAAAAAGTGTTGTCCTCAATGCTTGAGTAGTTTTGGATGCTTCCGTATAAAATTATCATCCTCCCATGTGGAATCTTCAGCAGGTAAGTTCTTCCACTTAATGAGATACTCTTAAATTGATTGATTTTGTAGTTGTTGGGTTCTTATTTCCATGACTACTTTAGGCTCCAATATTATTTTTCCTTCTTCGTCAAGTCCTGGAAATATTATTTGAACTGGGGGCTTGTCACCGATAACCTTCTTTAAGCATGAAACATAGAAAATTGGGTGTACTCAAGAAGATGTAGGCAACTCCAATTTGTATGCCATAGTACCGATCTTTTGCAACACCTTGTAAGGACCATTGTGCTTGGGTGATAATTTATTATCCTTCTTAATTTGCTTGATGGACATTTTCTTGTATGGTTGTAGCCATAAAAATACCTAGTCGCCTACATCAAAACTTTTTCATTGCAATGTTTATAAGCATGTTGTTTCATTCGATTATGCGCCAGAGTGAGGTTATCCTTTAAGAGTTGTAGAACTTGTTGTTGATGCTTGATGTGATCTTCCACTGCTTGAACCTTAGAATTTTCCCTTAAATATGATGTTATGGATGGTGGATGATATCCATAAACTGTCATAAATGGGGTCATTTTTGCTACAATATGGAAAAAAGTGTTATACCACCATTTAGCGAGAGGTAGCCACTTGACCCATTGTGTTTGTTTATCAAATAAAAAGCAACAAAGATATATTTCCAAACATTTATTCGCTATCTCAGTTTTTCCATCAGATTGAGGATGATAAGATGAGCTATGAGCTAATTGAGTACCCAAACAAGAAAATAATTCCTTCAAAAATTTTTCAATGAAAATGGGATCTCTATCACTTACAATAATCTTTAGGTTTCCATGTGGCTTTTAATTTGTTTCCATAAATGAAGTAGAAACTATATTAGCTTTAAATGGATGAGATAGTGCACAAAAGTGTGCATACTTAGTAAGTCTATCAACTACCACCATGATGACACCCTTTCCTTCAGACTTGGGTAAGCCTGTGATAAAATCCAATGAGACCTCCTCCCAATGTTGACTTGGAATGGCTAAAGATTTTAATAGACCCGGGGCCTTAGTTGTCTCAACTTTATTTTGTTGGCAAACTAAACATTCTGCAACAAACTTCTGAATATCAAATTTAATTCCTTCCCAAAAAATTCTTTCTTGACCCTCTAGTAAGTTCTTAGAAATTGCGAGTGCCCTCCTAAGGGGGAGGTGTGCAATTATAAAAGAATATTTTGTTTTACTTGGGAATTCTTATAGAGATATAAGCTATCTTTGTACCATAATGAATCATTTTTCTAGATAAATGTATCAAATGTATTGAGATCTTGCTGCAAATTTTGATTGAGTGTCCACACTTCTTCGTCATTCTTCTATTCATCTATTGCTTCAATTATACAATCAGGTCGGATAATAGAAATGCCAAAGAGCAATACTTCCACATCCTCATCCTTTCTTGAGAGTGCATATGCAACAACATTTTGCTTCCCTTTTTTGTAGATGATTTCAAAGTCATAACCCAACATCTTGGTGACCCATTTTTCCTGCTCTTCTGAATATAATTTTTGTTCCAGAAAATAATTTAAGGCTATCGTGATATGTTTTTACCTTGAAGTGTCTTCCTATTAGGTAAGGTCGCCATTTCTTTAGTGCATGTAGTATTGTCAACATGTCCTTCTCATAAATAGGCTTGTGTAGATATTTTCCCTTGATTGGATGAATTTCAAAAGAAATGGGTCTTCCTTCTTGCATTAAAACAACACCAATTCTATTTCCTGAGGCATCACATTCCACAATAAAGATTTTTGTTAAATCTAGTGTAGTGAAGACTGATGCTTGGTACATTGTCTCTTTAAGATGTTCAAAGGCCTTAGTTACTTTTGGAGTCCAAGAAAATGCATCTTTCTTCAGTAATGTTGTTAGAGACGCTGTTATTCTCTTATAATTCTTAAAAAACTTGCGATAATACCCTATCAACACAACAAATCCTTGAAGATGCTTTAGAGTTGTGGGGATTTTCCATTCCTTAATGTATTTCATTTTGTTAGGGTCTACCTTAACACCCTCATGAGATACAATATGACCCAAATATTCCACCTCCTATACTCTAAAGAATCATTTGGAGGTTTTTGCATATAATTTTTTCTCCTCCAATAGTTTGAGTACCCTATAAACATGTTGAACATGATCCTTCCAAGAGTTGTTGTAGATTTGTATATCATCAAAAAATACCAACACAATGTTTCTAAGGAAGGGTTTGAAAATGGAATTCATCAAACCTTGAAATGTGGAAGGTGCATTAATAAGGCCAAAATGCATGACCAAAAATTCACACTGACCTTCATGAGTTCTGAATGTTGTTTTCGGAATGTATTCAATCTTCATTCTAATTTGATGATATATTGAACTAATATCCAGCTTGGTGAAGTAAATTTCTCCATGTAATTCATCCAACAATAGCAATGACACGAATGAGAAATTTATCTTTAATAGGGGGATTGTTGAGCTCCTTATAATCTGGACACATATTCCATTATCCATCCTTCTTGTGCACCAATACTATTGGAGCAGATAAAGAACTTTGACTAGGTTGAATTATACCAGCCTCTAACATTTCTGCAGCAATTCATTATATTTCACTTTTTTGGGTATAAGGATATCTGTAAGGCGTGATGTTTGGAAGAACACTTCCTGGAATCAAGCGAATAGCATGATCATAATCATGAATAGGTGGGAGGCCTTTGGGAGTCTCAAATACCTTGGAATGATTGTCCAAGGCTTTTTAGAGATCTAGAGAAATTGATGATTTCGATGTTTGAACTTGTAGTGAGCATAATTGTGTAATTATTCCCTTTTCTCTTTCTTTAAAATCTTTGTCATGCCATTAGAGCTAATTTTCTTCCCTGGTTTCATTACATTACACCTTAATTCAATTTCCTTTCCTTCCAAAAAATATTTCATGAAAATTTCTTGAAAATTAAAAGTTATCTTCCCCAAATATTCTAACCATTGGGCTACTAGTACAACATCAACACCACCTATTGGAATGGAAAACATTGAAATATTCAATACATATTCCCCCATGGTTAGCTTCATATTATGGCACTTTCCAAATAAATTTATAGTTCCTCCATTTGCAACCATCATTTGACACTCTAGTGTTGGTTATAGAAATAAATTTAATTCCTTGGCTATCTTACAAATGAATACAATTATGGGTACTACCCAAATCAATCAACACTGTTACCTTTTTATTCTTGATATATCCATCTATCTTGAGAGTTTGAGGAGTGGTAATTCCCACCAATGCATTACAAGATAGGGTCGGATTCAAATTTTTTTTTTGGGTTGGTTCCTAGTGTATATCTTCTTCTTTTGATGTTTCTTGTTTATTTTCTTCCTCCTCTTCACAATATATGTACAATAATTACTTCTCAGCACGCTTATGACCTTTAGTGTATTTTCTATCACAACTATAACAAAGTCCTTTTTCTCTTTTTTCCTCAAATTGTTGTGGTGTCAACCTTGTAGGTTGTGGAAGGCTAGAAGCAACAACACTTTCCTCTTTATAGTTGTGAGTGGTAGAATTCCTTATTACCAGAATTTTGCTTTCAACTATTCTTGCCACCTTGAATGCTTTCTCCAATGAATCAGGTCCCAAAGGCGAACCTCATGTTGAATGTTATCTTTTAAAGTTCTTACGAAGACATTAATCTTATTCTCTTATGGAATATCATATACCTTGATATTCAATCTTTGGAAGTCCCCAATATGCTCCGCCATTGAACCCTTTTGCTTGAGATTTATCAATTGGATAAAGAGGGTATTTTTCTTTGTATCTTCATAATGTGCTACCAATTTTTTTGTAAAAAATGTCCAAGTGACAATTTATTTATGAGAATAAATCCATCGATACTACACAAATTGATTTTGTTCTAAATATAAAGATGCATTGCGTACCTTTTGTGTCTTCAACACATTATTTAGTTCAAAGAATTGCTCCATTTGTAGTATCCATGTTACCAAATCCTTTCAATCAAACTTCCTCATATCAATCTTTGGAATGTGGTGGGTCTTAAACCCAATGTTGTAGTCTCTAAAATCATATTTCATACTCCTTTTTTCCTCATCCTTATTTTCATGGAGTACCTTGTCACCACTAGCAAGCATTTCTTGTAACAATTTTATCAAACCTTTCTTCAAACCTTCCATGTTTCTTTTAAAACATTCTTCAAACCATAAATTTTAGCTTCCATTTCATTTTTTGTTACTCTTTGCGAGAGCGAAATTTGTTGTACTTGGTCTTGTAATTTTAATATATCATGTTGCATTTCTTCCTCTTCTTCATGCGCCATAATAGAGCTTTCTGGTTGATTACTAGGTGTTTCCATTTTCTTGCTTCTAGTCATTTTTTAATCAAACAATGATATTTATGCTTCAGGTCACCCCTTGAATCACTTCAAACTGATTTTTCAAACAAAACTTAAATTTAAGAAAAAAATACACACATTTTTCTTTCTTTTTAGGAGCTCAGTATGGAAGCTATTGTATCTTTGTAATTTTGGATCACCAAGGTCTGAAATTTCATATTGTGGCGACCCTTTGAGTCTTTTTTCCAATCCCGCAAGTCAGGCTAAGATTGGATTCTTCAAGAAAGAGTTATGTTAATTCTCCCACAATGACATGATTATAGACTAATTCAATAGAGAAAACTTGTATGAAGTGCCACGAGTCACTATTTCAACCTTAGGCTTTTAAAATGGTACAAGAAAAACAAAATTTTGTGCACTTTTAGTCACTTTTTATGAAATTCAAATCTGATGCTCAGAGAGAAAGTTATGATGATTTTTCCTAGGTCTCATGTTTGAGGCTAAATTCTAGAGCCTATAAAACCCTAACTTCCTTGGATTATTTCTCTGAAAATATAGTGTACCAAGATTTGAAATTCATACAAGACATTCACCAATATTTTTGATACACGTGGTTGCAATTTTAGCTTCTTAAGCCTGATACCAAATGTTATACAACCAACTCACAAAATAAAATAAAAGATAGATCAACGACTTAAAATTAGCCTTATAGAGAGGGAAACCTTCTCTACATTACATAAATGAACAATAATTGGATGATACAAATGACTAGACCTCCTTGCTATATATAGGAGCCTAAGGGGTCACAATATAATTGGAGCCTACATAACAATAATAATGTAAGGACACAACAATAACAACAATGGGCTTCTATGGGACATAAAAATAACAATATGGGGACTACATGAGCACAAAAATAACAATAGGGGGCTACACTAACAATAACAATAAAGGGGCTACACTATTATTATAGGGACCTAACATGGGGCTCTAAACCAACAATATAAAAAACTTCACATCTGGATCTAGACCACTTCATGTAGGCTACACTGTAGGAGAAATACCATACCACGTGGGTTCATATTTGGGGATATATATTGAGGAAAAAATGACATACTATATTGAGCATATAATAGGGGGTAAAGGTTTTTAATATTGGCAGGTATAAAAAATGGAGCTCAAAATTAATGAAAAAATATAAAAGGGTATAAAAAAAATGTTAATGAAAAATGGATACCAACAACATCTAGTGAAAGTAGGAGTTTTTAAATTAAGAAAGTGTATTGGGTTTATGGCAGGGGGTTAAATAATGTGACTTTTAAAGGTATTTTCCAATTTGTAGTCAAATTAAGGGTATTGTTTAGTATCCCATGAATGCATGTGATATGTCAGAGGTTTATTGAGAGAAGTCCCCATAGACCACGTGAACTAACCCTTGTGGTTTTTATATATATATGGTTCAATAGACCACATTGATCTTAGTGATCATCATTATCATATCTTTCTTTATATATAATCTACATTTATTTATATATGTTTATATAAAGAAATAAATGTAGATTCACATTCTATATATAAATTATGGATTATATATATCCTATTACTTCCTTTTAATCACGCTTCATTAATTTATAGTTGTTATTTATATTTTATATATAATTTATTTTTTTATATAAAATATTCTTATTATTAATTATATATTTTAAAATATTATAATTATTTTAAATCTAAGATTTTTGTGATCTGTATTGTAAATAGTAATGTCTTTTAGATTAATCACATTATTTTAATAATGTGATTAATAAAAACATTACGAATTATTATTATTTAAATTTATTATATATATAATATATATATATATATATATATATATTATTGTTAATTGATTTATAATTTTATTAATAAAAATAAAATTATAGATTGAAATAATTTTTTTTAATAATTTTTTTATTTGAATAAACATTATATTTTAAATTTATTATGTTTTAATTTAATGTTTTATATTATAATGGACCAATTATTAAATCAATTTTATAATTAATAAAACATATATCAAAGATTGAGAAAAAATGTTTGTAAAACCTTTCATCAAAGGTGAAATTTTTTTCCAGGGTATGTCTACTTACCCTATGTCTATGGTATAAAGGTAATTGAAAATAGTTGGATGGTTAGTTAATTAATTTTTGAGCTAAATATCTTCTAAATGATGAATTAGTGCATACTTCATAATTTTATGATTATTTTAATTTATTATAAATAATTTAAGGTATAATGTGGTTATTTATATAGTGTTTTGTGATTATATGGATGGATTAATGTAAGATGAATTTTATATATAAGAATAATATATTTTTCTATTTTATTTGAGAATTTGATATTTTAAATTTATAACTTGTAATGGTCCACGAGACTTGTGGGTAAGTAGGGAGAAGGATAGGAAGAGAGGTGATAGGGGACAGGGAGAGTGGGTATAGGGTGTTGGGTGTATTTTTCAAAATTTAAAGTGGATTTAATGGTTGAGAACATGTATGTTTCTCATAAGAGTTCATAAGTTCAAATCCAAATTGGGGTAGCATATGTACATTTCCATAGACTTCTTTTTTATAAGCATGGTGAATCAGTAACTTTTGGGGTAACCTAACCTTACGATTGTCACTATAACACCAAGGAGTATATCTAGCAACCTCACCTCACAACAGTCATACATGCTGAATCAAAAGAAAAGGCTCACCATTGTAACACTAAGGACACCAAGGATTATATCCAACAAACCCGCCTTACAAGGGCCACACATGGTGAATCGAGAGACAATGCTCATCACTATAGCACCAAGGAGTGTATCCAACAACCCCACTTCACAAGAGTCCTAGTTAATGTAACCAGCTAGAGGGTAGTTAATAATGTTTAACATGTTACTAAATTCCTAACCATCAAAACACATTTAAGGACTCTATTGTAGATAATGAGGCACATAAGAAAGGTCTACAAATGTGTAGGGATGTCATGGAAAACCTCAAAAGTAACCCAATTCCCAAAGGAATCATGACTCTCAAAAAGTTTTTTGACTTACAAGAAAGGTTTAAAAAAATAGTAAACGTCAAGATAAACAATTCTCTTATGAGCCATGAGTTAGTTAATTTATTTTTTGAAACAAAAAATTCTGCATAGGTTCAACTGCTTAAGCAATATAAGGATGTCTTTGCATGAGTTTATGATGATTTTAAAGCTTATGACATGAAGATGACAACATGCAAGTTTCGCTCATAGAAGATGAAAACCTTTTCATCGTAAGTTACATAAATTTCATCTAATTCTTGAATCACTTATATAGAAAGAGCTAAAAAAACTTTTAAGATACCAAAATCATCTTCAAGGTTTTCCACCTTACCTAAGGTCCTAATTTGGTACATGTCAAGAACTTAACATATCTAAAACTCTAGAACCATCAAGAATAACATAGACATTGTATATGAATAGGGTGAAAAAGTCTTCCCTCCTCATAGAAAAAGTGTAAGAAAGTTTTGTTTTGAGATATTGGGTGATGAACTAAAGGTACAATACCACAATATTGTAATAATTGCCCCTTCTCACCCAATGTCTATAAAAACAAGCTTTGTACACTTTGCTACAAAATTTTTTAATATAATGGCAAGTAATACATAAACCATAAAATTTAAAACTACTTAAAATGGTTTTAAATCTAACATATGTAACCCTATTACAACTTTAAATACTACATAACAAAGTGAATATTAACCTCCATACCAGATGATCTACCTACCTCTATCCTCTACATTCACTTTACTTCTGTATCAAATATATCCTCTATACTCACTCTACATCTATATCAAATATCTCATTTTTGGTATAACTGAATTCCTTGAAGTAAGAAACATTATTTTTTATATTACGAAATTCCATGCAGATATATTGTTTCGTAATCGACATCGTCGTACTCATTGTTTTCCATATTAACTATAATCATGAAGAGACTCTGATATAATTGATGCATTATGATATATAAATATCAAATTATATCACTTAAACCCACTTGGAAGACATACAATGTCCCATCCAAGAAATCCTCTTAAAAATAATATTTCGATATTGAACTCGAGATAGGGTGAAGGAACAATGTTCAATTTTCAAGTCAAATCAGCATATGGTGGAATAATCAATCTTCCCTTTCAGTCAATTCAGGAATTTTATTATACAATAAAATAGAAATGAAAATTCATTCAGAGTACGAAAAAGAAAGGGACCGAGGGACATAGATCAATGTTCCTTCCAGAAATTCTATTTTACCAAACGGCGTAATTGAGCAACAGAATCCAGAAAGCTTCACATAGTTTCCCTGTCGCTCGAATCAAATCAATTAATGGCCGACTTAGTAATTAGAAAAATGCCAATCTGGTACGTTAAAAAACTTTATAAAAGAGGTTCTTGAATCTCACAAACCCTTCCCACTTTTTATTGCACAACCGACAATACCCATGCAATCACGACATGAACATTCATCTGCACATGGGGGGCATGGGAGTCCAGCCTCCATTTTTATCGCTGAGATAATAACGTCAAACTATTTAAATACCCCGGGGCAGAATAAATCGCAGAGAATATTAAAACACCGACATTTTTATTCTTCTGGACGGCAAAATTCAATCTTACTCGTATTGCAAAGCGAGTAAGATTTTTAATAATCTCCGCACTATTAATGAAGTTTGGGATTAAATAGTGTAATATTTGATTATGTTGTTTTGATGCAACAGGTTTCGAACGTGAGACTCGAGAATCGAGCGGTTGGCTAATCACGGCGTCCATTCTCGGAATTGGCTTACACGTGCGAGGTGTGGTGTGCAAGAACACTCGAAATTCGAATGACCAATGATGTTGACGACACAATTGAGTTTTCACACGTGCGAGGTGTGGTGTGCAAGAATACTCGAAATTCGAATGACTAATGATGTTGATGACACAGTTGAGTTTCTTGACGGAACAGTCAACAGAACCCGCGTGTATCGCTGTATCGATTAGAGAGTTACTTGACGGAATAAAGATATGGCGGACAAACACCGTCAATTAGACGGAAGAGTGGGCCACAGTGTGACGCCTACAGGATTCGAGGTAACCCGTTACTAAAGCCAGTTAGTATTCCCATTTAGTAACCGGGAAGATAGAACCCAATTTTCTTGGTAATATAATAAATATAAGGTTAGGGTGTGGCCACCCACATTATAAAAATATTTTACAGTTTACGTTTAAATAAGTTGATAATGTAATTAATAATTATCTACCATAATTGATATAGCCTTGAGAGTACAGTGCCTGGGTTGAATAGATAATGCATAGTCCTCGGAAGGGCAAGAAAAAAACCCTAAATTCATTTTAACTATTTAGCGTTGATATAATGCCAACTAATTTTAAATATCAAATAAATAAAAATATAATATAATCAAAGTTCGTATAAAAATATAAAATAATCAAAGTAATGAAACTATTATATAATCAGAGTTATTTATAAAAATATAAAATAATCTTGTTTTCTTATTATGATTTGATTCTTAGTTTTTATGTTTTTGGTAAATGTTAATTTAAATTTGTTGGGATTAGGTTAACTTGTGTAATCAATAAATATAAAATAATCTTGTTTTTCTTATTATGATTTTATTCTTAGTTTTGATGTTTATGGTAAATTTTATTTTAAATTGGGTAGGATTAGTTTAAGTTGTGTAATCAATAGAATTTAAGTATTTTAAAATTTTCTAAGTTGTTGAATCTATTTATATGTTTGAAAAAATATTTTAAATAATTAAAAATCAGAATTTTACTCAAAATTATATTATTATATTCCAAAAAAATAAAAATTTATAGTTACACTATATCCATTTTCTCTCTTAATAAATATACCACATAAGGTTTTTTAAATAAAAAATAATCTCATGAGTGTTGTTAGAGATTCAAGAAAATGTTGTAATTTACTTATGATATAAAGTTCATAACTCTTCAAACTAGCATTGATCTATGTTAACTTCTCATTTACTAAGTACCTAGAGAGATCAAATCTCTCAAGATGCAAACCTTTTTTTGAGTTGAAACTTTAGGAAATGTTTACATCTAGATTTGATTCATCTTGAAGCTTAATAAATCTAGAGTTAAGATGGATCTATACTTGTTCTTAGTAATATTGTTTATATTTATATAAATTTCACATTTCTATATATAAAAATATCCTTATTTTTAATTTTATTAAAATATGGATGATACATATTAAAGAATCTTAGCTCATATTTTGGTGAACAATTTGACAAAGCTAGGTGGGTTCAAGTATTTAGAGACATATTGTAAAAAGTCTTTCGTCGGAAGATTTATGAAATAGTTGTATCCCGTATAATAGTGACAACCAATATGATTAAAGTTAATTCCTCGTACTTAATTTTTTTTTTAATATGTTTTATCATTTTTTAAATTTAATTTTTTAATGTAATATGCATTAAGTTAATATTATATAAAGATAAAAAAATTATTATAAATATTAAACTTATACATATTTATTAATTAAATTAAATAGGAAGTTTTCAAACCTCTATATATATATAATGGTTTGAAAGCTTTATATTTATTTTTAATTAATAATTAATATGAATTATTATTGTTTGTTTATATTAAGTTAAAACATTATGCATCAATATTTCAAAATCCTAGTGATTTTATTCTTATTATATTTATTGACCAGTAAGTGCATTTCTAGACATATAGGAAACTCCTATAGAGAGGCTCATTTTACAATCCAGTATGAGGGACATGTGTAAGTATGACACATCCTCAGAAAAATAATAAAAATAATTTTCACACATGTCAGCCAAACAAAAATTAAATAACCATATAAATAAACAATTAAAAATCTATTAGCACAACAATTAACTTAGTTGTTAATATTCCACTTTCAATCTTCAAGTAATAAATACAATATTTCAAAGTTTATCTTAAATAATATAATTTTATATAACTTTACAAAGATAAAATAAATAAATAATATATTTCTCCTATAAATATCTCAATATATAACTTAAATAAATTGTTTGAATATCCATATTAACTTTTGTGTGTGTATTAATGTTAGCCTTAACTTGAAAGGAAAAAGCAATTGAAGGTAAAGTAGAATAGTTACTTCTTAATAAGAGGAAAATGTGTAACTCATTCAATTTTTAATATAAAATATTAATAAAAGATAAAATATCAAAATATACAATTTAAACAATGAAAAATTACCACTATAGATCTATATTAATCACATATTTACCAACCACTAAAAGTTTGAGATTTGATCCTTCTAGGCTCTCCCTAGATCCTTGGTTAAAATGTCCATATGCCCTAATATCATGTGAAGTAATTAGAAGTAAAACAAATTATGTGAGTAAGATGTTTAAACCTTATGCTTTTCAAAACTATTTTAATATGTGATATGAACTTTATATATATCTCTAAATGGAAAAAAATTGTTAAAATAAAATATTTTAATGTCGTATATAATAAAATATCCAATATGAGTTATGAATTAATATAAAATGACTTAATACACATGTTATGTAATCTCTATAACATTCAAAAATGCAATTTAAATAGTAAAAAATTACAAATTGTTTTTTGTACTCTAAAATAAATTTGCAACAAAAGAAATTTGATCCCTCTTGACTCATGTTAGATTTGTGCTTTAGATGGATCTATGTTGGTAATAACCAGAACAGAAAGACAAGTAATTCCAAAATGTCTTTAGGATCATAATACAACCAACCACCATTAGAAATAAGAAGAATTAATCGAAGCTTAATGGTATGATCTCGAGCTACGTGAAGGAGGAGGTTTGAAGTTGCAATGGACATGTTTCTCCATATGGGTTAGCCTACAATCTAGTTGATCCATCTTCTCTTGGATACGTCTTTGACCCCTCATTAGGTTGACCAATCAATGATGTATTTGACACTAGTTGTGCTAGCGATTATTCATGAAGCTTATAATTATGTCGTGGTCATCATGTTGGGTCAAATTGAGTTGGTCTATATCAATAGTGATATGTCTCAATGCACTGCAAACATTATCTAAGGGAGGGGGTGCCCTATGGTTCTAGGTGGTTGAGCAAGCGTAGGGTCCACAACCTCTCTCTGGCCAAGATCATGCTACTCGTGCCCCCTACATTCCCCTCTTTTGCCTGAATCCCTTCTCACTTTCCATGCTTATTTTGGGCCTAGAATTTCCATGACGAATTCTAGACCCAATCCAGCGTCGACAACATAAACCAACTTCACATAATTTCTTGTTCTTCCATGAGACCCTTTGCAACTGCTCCATTAACTGGCATCCCAACAGAATTTTCGCAAAGTTGATCAACTGCCATCCCTATCGCTCCAGATACGAGAGATATCGCCCCCAAAAAACACTCTTAGAATGAGAAGATTGCCAACTTAGTTCCCATCACCTTCCTGCTTGATAACAACAAGTCGAATATACAGTCTCACCCATCCCATACCAGATTCATCCAACCACGACCGACAGACCACCCTCACAGTGAGCAACTTCCATCAACCATAAAACCCAAAATCTTGTCCATTAAAATAAATAGAAGCCAATTTTATCCATGGCATTATCCTTTGCATGAGGCTACATGAATGTAGGGTGCCACACCACTCCCTTTTAAATGAAAAGAGGATCAGTGGGGTGGCAAGAACTCACCCTGATCCTTGCATTCCAATACTTTCACCCCATCAGGGATATTATTATTTAAATTTATTTTAATGTGAGGAGGGTGGGTAGAGGGTGTTTGGTGTATTTTTCATATTTTTTTGAGTGGAATTAATGGTTGAGAATATGTATTTCCTCATAAGAGTTCACAAGTTCAAATCCAAATTGTGGTAGCATTGTACACCTCTATATACTTATTTTTTATAATTATGGTGAATCAACAACTTTTGGGATAATATAGCCTTACAACTACCACTATAACACCGAGGAGCATATCCACTAACCCCACCTCAAAAGGATCACACATGGTGAATCAAAAGACAAGTCTCACTGATATAGACACCAAGGACATCAAGGACACCAAGGAGTATATCCAACAACCCCACCTCACAAGGGTCACATGTGGTGAATCAGAACACAAGGATCACCACTATAACACCATGGACACCAAGGAGTATATCCAATAACCCCGCCTCACAATGGTCACACATGGTGAATTGGAAGAAAAATCTAACCACTTTAACACCAAGGAGTGTATCCAACAAACCCACCTCACAAGGCTCACACACGGTGAATTGAAAGACAAGGGTCACACATGGTGAATCGATAGCTAAGGCTCACACACGGTGAATTAGCAGCCAAGGCTCACACATGGTGAATCGTAAGACAAGGTTCAGACATGGTGATTTGGTATCTTATTAATCGATAACTTATTGGAGTAATCTAGACAAGGCTCATACAAGGTGAATCAATAACTAGTTGGATTAACAAGGCTTACAATCAATCACCATTATAACACCAACAAGTGTATCCAACAACTCCACCTCACACATTGTGAACCAGAAGACAAGGCTCACACATGGTGAATTGGAAGCCAAAGCTCACATATGGTGATTGTTAACTTGTTAATCAACAACTTATTGGAGTAATCTAGACAAGGCTCACACATGGTGAATCGGTAACTTGTTGGAGTAATCTAGACAAGATTCACAATCAAACACACATGGCGAATCGATAACTTATTGGAGCAATATGGAAAAATGTTCATAGTCAAAACTTTCAACAACCACTATGACACCAAGAATATATCTAATAAACTAGCCCTTATCATTAAAAAAGGGCCTCATACACCAATTTGGTGTCTAGTTTAGAACTGACCTTAAAATTAAGTTATTATTATTAAATTACTTATCAAATTATATATATATATATATATATATATATATATATATATATATATATAAATATATAATTAGCCCTCTTTTTTAGGTTTTATTTTTTAATTATTTTTGTGTTTTCAAACATTTTATTTATTTTTTGAAAAATTCCTTCCTTCCTATTTTTATTTTTATTTTAAATTGCATTATTCATTTTTTTTTTATGTATTTATAGACTACTTCATAGTAGTCATTGATTCATGGTGGCACTTCCCAGATACAAGGATATGTGGCTATGCACACAAGTAGCCTCAACCTTCTTAGTGGCTAGGCTTGGCATGGTTGAGTCCTTGCCATCGATTTCATGCTCCAAACCCTCTTTTGATGTGGTAGATCTTGCCACCAACTTTCTTTTCTTATTGGTTTTGGGTAAATGGCAGTGTCACCCCTTGTGATGGTCATTCCCTCCTTCAGGATAAATCTTCTTTAAATTTAAATGTAACCCCTGTGCATTTTATGGAGGTTCCTCTCCTCATCTCTCCTTTGGAAATATGGGTAAAGACTATTCCAGAGATGTTGTGAAACCTTCTTCTAATCATTTGTTGGTTTAGAAGGATTTGTTTTTCTATATTCTGCTTGGGAAATATGTTGTATCTAAGGTAACCACTTACAATTCAATTACATTAGTATGTCATTCCAATGGTTTATGATGATGCTTAGTCAACACACACAAGTGTATTTCAAACTTTTGGCATCCTAAGATCGAATAAATAGCTTTTATTTTCCCTTTTGCAAAAGGGTTTTTCATTGTAGCGTTTGGTCTTGCTAAAGATGGGGATTTGATTTTTAATTCAACTCCTTGGTTTTTTGGTAACTTAGTTTATGCATACAAAACTTGACTCCTTCCTTTGATTCTTTGACATATACCTTATCCTAGACTCCTATTTGGGTCGTACTTCTAAATTTTCTTGTACATCTTTGAGGTTTGTTATCTTCGTGAGTCATTGGAAATGCCCTTGGGAAATTCCACTACTAAAGGAAGGAAACAAAAAACTATAGAATCACCACCTATACTCATATATATGTGGAAAGAGACTTCAACAAAGGGTTTCTTCAGGTGAAACTTCCTCTTGGTCTCAAAAGTTGGTTATGAAAATATATCTTTTGATGTAGAGTTTGTTTTGAAATAGGACACATGGTATCTCATTGTTTGAAAAAGCCAAGGCAAGCTAGGAAACACCAACACAAGCCAAATTGGTGGGTTGTTGTCAAAGAAGAACATCAAAAGATTATAAAGGTTGACTTAGATGCCTTGGACCAACCCATGGATGAGCCAAAATCAAAACTAGAAGAAATTATGGATATCCCTCTTAATAAGCAAGATGTGCAATCATAACATCCAATGATTGATTCCTATAGACCTATAACAAGGAGTATCAAAAGAGAATTATGTGGTATCACAGGATTAAGAGAAAAAATAATCAAATATTCCCCCAAGTTTGATTTAGAAGATTAGTTGGGTGGATTAAGTGGAAGAGGTGAAGTCTTTATAATAATCAAATTCTTTGGATCAAGGTAGACCCAAATTTGTGACAATGACAATAAATTTATCAAAAAGAAGGGAAACTTGGACTATAGTAATAAAGAAGAAAAAATATTCATCAACAACATAGTCAGTAGTGGAAAGAAGTCAAACTCATAGTTCAATCTAGACATGTACTATTTTGTATTTTGTCATGTAAGCAAATTTTCAAAATTTTCTCATACAATAAATTCCATAATGAGTTAATTCTACTACATACTCCATCAAAATTTTGATGTGCCATAAGCTTTTTTTTATAACCTTATATAGATGCTCAATTTTGCTCAAAATTCTATGAATTAACATTATATTTATTTCTTTGATACAATCTCTTTTTGTTTTTTCTTTTTTTTTTTTCGAAAGAATTCAAATTATGTTTTGGTTAAAAAAACAATAATGGTTTTTCTTTCTTAGAAAGACTTGTAATTTTATTCATTTTGAGGAAAAATAAATTTCATTTTGCATATGCTATGGAGCATTCCTTAGGTAAACATGTCTCCACATAGAGATAAAAACAAAAAAGAAACATAACAACTGATGCATGTATAATAGAAATAGGTAAAACATTAAATGACATTATTTGCATTAGCTAGTCTTTTTACCCTTCTTTTTATGCACCTTGTGCCAACCATATGAAGTTGGTTCAATAGGAACCAATGTTAATGAGATATCAACGTCCACATGGGGGCCTTCTTTGTCAGAATCAAAACTCTTGGAGACACTGGCTCTTTTTTTGCCTCCAATCCCATCCAAAATCTGCATCTCAGCAAAGGATGAGCCCCGTTGAAACTGTATGATTGGTACTTCCTATACCAGGATGACCTCTTGTGGCAGATGACCAAAATGAACCTTGTTTTTCGAACCAGCTTGGACTTGATATTTTTTATTTGTTTCTTCTACTTTGTCTTCTAAAAGAGGGTGCTCAGAAAACTACCATCCTTTTGATTGATTGGTTTGCCTCTTTTTCTTTCTTGTGTTTTTCTTGGCCCGTGGGTAAGAATTTTGCAGGTGACATGTTTGAGAACATTCATGACATCATTGTAAATTGTTGTGCTTCAATATTATGTGATATAGAATTCCTTTGCTCAATTCTATTTCCACACATATTTTGTCAAAGGTGAAGAGACCCTTGTATGTTCTTTCCATATACTTTTTTTTTTAATTTTCCCAATGCATTTCCAATGTCTTCAAAAAATTTATGGTGCCAAAAGGGAAGGGGAAGGTTTGAGAGCCTCACCCAAATCAACATAGTTGAAACCACTATTATTGTGGCATCAAACTCCGAAACCATGGAGTGATGAATAGCCGTGCATTTCCCTAAAACCATGGACCTTCCTGAAAAATAAAATTCAAGTCTTTTGTTTGTCAAATTGGACTATAAAATTGTCATATATATATATATATATATATATAAAGAGAAAAAGAGATCATTATCAAAGTTTTCTGTTTACATTATTTTATTTTAATGTAAAAAAAAAAATCACTTTTCTACTTGTGAAATTTTTTATTTGTAACAATGGCAATGATCAAAGATCGGTAGTTTTTGAGTACCACAACTTTCTATCATCATTCACTTATATTTAAAGCTCCAATGTAATGACCACCACATAAATCCACTTCAGTTTTTTTGAAATCTCCTCAAATAAAAACAAGGGTCATCGTTGCATAGTAGCAAGTCTTGTCTCTTTGTGTGGGTTTTGTATTTTGTCGTTATTTGAGAATATTTTGTTTCCACAATTGTTTCTGCAATCTATCATTATTTCCACATTTGCACATGCTTCCTCTGCATTGCCACACTTCGCACAATGAAATCCACCTCTGCACAACTTCCTCCACACATCGCACTATGCACTTCTACGAATTTTTCTATTGGTGTTTCCGGCTCAATGATTTAAACCTTTATGAAATATTATGACATTCCAACATTTATTAATTTTTCTATACAATAGTTAATCTTTCATTTTGTGGAGCTTACAATGAAAGATTTCATTGTGCAAATGAAGCTTCCTTTGCACCTTTGCACCACACATTGTGTAAATCAATAAAGCTACAATAAAGCTACAATATTATTTGAGTTAAACCAATGTGAAGTGTAGAGGTGTGGAGGAAGCTTCTTCCACATAATGAAAGCTTTCATTTTAAGCTTTTCACAATAAACTTCGTTAAACTTCTTTAAAATAGAGATTATCAAAATATGAATTGTAGGTTGAGTTTATTTTCATTCTATGGAAAATTAGTTCAATTTTTGTTTGGGAAGACAAATATAATTTTAGAAGTTTAGTCAACTCTGCCGGTATGTTTTTCTGCTAGGCTACAGAATTGCAGACGACAAATTGTGCATTGGCAACAAAAAACCAATAATACTTTAGATTTTCAGAATGTTGTGACGATTCAAAACGCCATCGTGCATGCCCTAATTAGAATCAATGCGATTAATTGTGAAAACGATTGAACGTTACATAACTGAATGGAAAATCAAATGTGTACGTCCCTTCAAAAATTTTATTAATTAAAAATTAAAAGTTGTTGTCCAAACGATTAGGATAAGTATAATAAATATTAATTATCATAATATACCATAGGTTAAAGAACTACACCAGTCTTACGAGGTTGCATTAAAGAATTTAATTATATTGACAAAAATTTTGTAGAGTAATCATCTATGTTCTACAACAACCTTCGCAGTTTGTATTTGAAGTCCCCACCTTCGCAATTGATTATCGCACGCACCAACTCACGCACATTAGTTTGGGCATTTATAAAAACAAAAGTTGAGAATATTGAAATATCATGTTAAGCGTGTGAAAATAGTAGAAATCATGCTAAGCATGGGAAAATAGTAGAAATACAAAAAATCTAGAAATCATGCTAAGCATGTGGAAAATATTGTCAAATAACAAAATGTGGGACTCCGGAGTGTGCTTGATAAGAGTTGTTAAATTAGAGAGATCTACAAAGGGTTGGAAATTTGTAATAACCATTACCTTGGGTCTATTCTGTGTATTTATGAACTAGAGGAGTCCCATATCAGTCGCCGAGTTAGTTAACCATCTCACATATTTTTTATATTTTATATTTTATATTTTATCTCTTATATCATTATTGTCTATTTCCCGAAGTGAGAAGTGTAGAAGTGCGAATAAATCACAATGAAAGCTTCCTCCACACAATAAAAGCATCTCTGTGTTCTGCACAATAAAATCACTTCCATACTAAATTCCTAAGCCCACCACATGGTCAGATATGAAATTGCTTATTGTTATGTAATGCATATTAATATTTTTTCCTTGAGAATGAGAATTATTTTTAGTGAAATGGTACATCAAATAAACCTTTTTTCAACAATGATCATGACAACCGCAATTCATTGGCTCAATGTAGCTGAAGCTATGATGGATTGGCAACTTGGATTATGTAACCAAACTCCTATCACTTGTAAATTAATTGAAAAACAAAGAAATAAATATTGCACTTATCGTAACCAACATTTCGTCTAGATGTTATTTATATAATAATGTCATACTCTCGAGCAACTGGATTAATATAATTGCTCTATATACATTACAAAAATTTATGAAAATATGTAGAAGATTTAACAATGCTAATAATCAAAGGCAGAAAGAAAGCTTGAGAAATCAATAAGAATTATAATTGAAGCCTTTGGTAGCAGTCAAGATTTCGTATTATTCTATAGTTGCCACACAAATCTCTTCACTGAGAATCTTATGCTAGATTGAAGGCGAAGTGATGAGAATGTGAAGCATTTGCTAAATAGATAAGGTTTTCAACTTACTCTTTAAACCTTCCAAATTACAACACATTTGCATCGATAACTCATTTGTGAAAGAATTCATGTTCTAATTGCTACTTAAATTGTTACAATTGCCTTTGTCGAATGTATTTTTATTTTTTTGTAGTGCTTGGCAGGACCATCCAATTTCTATTATATATATAAGGCAAATTTACACCACACAGTTTTACCAGGTGGCCTCAACTTGCCTCGAGGGGAAACCGAGTCTGTTGGCCACTGGTTAGCATTATACGCCATCCAAAAACAAAATTGCTTTAGTCTTTCTAACAAGGCTAGGTAAGTCTCAGTCTCATGTCCAAATACTATATAACATCTGACATAAACAACAGAAAATTTAAATGCTATCCGCATAAACAAAAACTAAGCATAGAGAAACTAATCCTTCTTGACATTCTACTCCTCAGAGTCTGAGGCAACAGGGGCGGGATGTTCAGCGGTTGCCTCTGGCATTCCATACAATTCCACGATGCAAGGGATGTGACAGTCGATATGATCCATCCTGATATCCTATTTGTGCAACTGAAATAGGATTTTCTCCATGTATTTTTTGTAATTGGGCAGGCCCTGTAGTGTGATTTCCATCCCCACAGAAATTTGTTCCATCGCTTTACCAAGCAAACTTTTCATCAAGAAGTATAGGTACAGGGTGTGTTTGAATTGCGTAATTCTACCTCGTGTATTCCCTGGGTCAGGAACCATTGTCCTCTATACTTTTATCTCGTCGTCTGGTTCCCTTTCCTATTTTATCTCAGCTTCCCAATCACTAATCAGCTTATGGATACCTTCGTCTATTTCATCCTTTTATGCTGTGGCTGCCTTTGCTGTGAAGTGCTCAACAGGCTTGCGGCCCCTACGACCTTCCATCGTGCTTGGTCTCTTGGTTGCCTGAGGGGGCGGGCCCTTACTGCCACGACCACATCCTCTTTTTGCTGGAGCCATGCCCTGTTCCTTGATGCCCTATAGACATTCAAACATTGTTAGATTCATCATTCCATTCACATCAGACCGACATGACTGGTCATGCCTTGCTTCTATGTCCTGCTTGGCCTACGGCGGGTTAAGGTATCCTTGTGCCCCCAAGTGGCCAGGGGAATTGGGTTCCAAGTGTGGCTCCCCAAACTATTCACTGTGCCTCTCCCCCTTGCCATGGTGCAGTTTCTAGTCTTCCCCTTGCAGTTGGAGCCAGGCCTGCAGGCCCTTCTGGAACCGAACTTTGCAATTCTTGTCATAATCACATGCCCCTCCCTCAGCCAGTAGTTTCCTGCCAAGGTTGTGCTTTCCCCTTTGCCACTTATGCCACCCGGGGTCCCTAGCTACGCTCTTGCTACCATACATATGCAAATGCCAAGGTTTTCTCAGTGAATTGCTGACGTTGCTAATGTCTTGTCCCCCTGCCTGCGACTCTTTCTTGCCTCTCTTGGCATCACTCAGCCCCTCAGATATGACTGGCCCATTATCCCCAATACCCTCGGTCTGAGCAAACAGGTAGGGGCCTGTATCTCGGCTCGACCCAGTATTATCCATGTCATTGCCAAAACTTTGGCTTAAAAGAAATATGAATGAAACTTCCCCTGGTTTCTCCCTGACTATGCTAAGCCCCATTGAGATGGCCTCTTGCCTCTCCCTTCCCCCCAGCGAAACCCCCACCAGCGCATGTAATTGCTACAGGAACCCGACCAGAGCATATAAATTAAACAGGAGTGAGATCAGACTACATACTAGAGATTCGTCGCTAGCTCGTAGTCAAAGTTCCCCCGCCTCTCTTCAACTCTGAATTTCCTTCCTTCTCCATTGCGAAATTCACTTGCCTGACACGTCGAATACCCTTCTTGTCTCCACCACCCTTCCTTATTCCTCCCTCTGCCACCTTGCCAGCCCACATCCCATGCATTCATGGCTAAGGACACTGCACCCCCTGCCTTAAGCATGTGGGGGGCGGCTGTAATAAACGTCCTGGTACTAACCATGTCACCTCAAGGCTTGTTGCCTCTGACACCCTCTCTCATCCCGATCAGGAGCTTGGATTGCCTAGCTCCATCTCTCCTGGCTCTGCCTGAGATCTTGTTCCAAGATTGCCTCCAAGGTTTCAAAGGTTATGTCCCTTGGTCGAATTGGCCATTGTTTTTCCATCCGATCCTACTGATGGTTACACCCCTAGTTAGCCAGGAAATCAGCCCCCTTGTTTCCATCTCTCTAGACATGTTTGACCTGAATGTAGTCAAATTTGGGGATGATTTCTCCTATCTCCTAGATCAGTCTTGCAGTTCTCCAACTCTGGCTAAGTTTGTCCCACTTAGTGCCATTGTTTAATTTTTCCACTGTATTGATTACCAAGCTTGAATCCCCTTCCACTTCCAGGTTTTTGTACCCCATTCTGACAACTATTAAGAGGCCTTGTCTAACTGCAGCAAACTCTGCCTCATTGTTGCTGGCAATCCCACAACTTTCTACATAGATGAGACGGGTGTTGGCCTGGGAGTCTCTAAAGAGGCCCCCAAGGCTTGCCTCTCCCGGGTTGCCTTTGGAGGCCCCATTGAAGTTGAGTTTTATGAACCCTTCTTCCCAAGGGGTGAAATGGGATCCATAGCTCATGCCCACGTTGCTTGTCTTCCATGCTTTGTTGTCGATCATCCCCGGTGCTAGGTTTAGCTTTTGTAATATTCGACCTTCTTGGGGCGACATTTTCCAGTCCTCTTCGTGCCATGGTTCTGCCAAGATTGTTTCCCTTATGTTCTGGACAATACCTTCCCATACTTTTTCCTGTGAGGTTGTTTTGTGCTTGAAAATTTTGTGATTTCTCTCCTTCCATATGGCCCATAGGGTGAATCCAAGGCCTAGGTTCCAAGCCCTATTTACTACCGAACTGGAATAGATGTGGGTTTGCCATAATAGGATTGTTCCTTTGATATTTTTTTGGTCTCTATCCATCCTTTCAAAAACTCCTTGCATTTGTCTCCATTTCTGCTCCGCAAATCAATAGTTGTTGAGCATATGTTCTGTTGTAACATGTATTTTGTTGTTTGTTTTATTCATTGTTTCATTCAAAATCACTTGAAAAATATTTTGAAAAAATATAAGTCAAGTATATCGGAAATCAAAATATAAAAGAAATGAAGAAAATATCAGGTTTTACAAAGGGAAACAAGTGTTAAACATTAACACTGGACCTGAAATATATACACTGTGCTTTATAAAGCGTATCGGGTCCGCTGCACCACAGAACTATGAACGTTGAACATCGCCGATTGCGATTTGCGATCGAGGGCTAGACCTGATATATATACATAATGATTTATAACCTTCGGCGGTTCCGCAATATCGCATAACTCTTAATACATATATATGTGGCTATGCCGATTGTGATATGGGTGGGCCGGACCTGAAATGATATATAATGTGTTTAATAACTCCAGCGGGTCCGTTAAGCGCCTTATGAATATGTTCACAACACCGATTGCAATTTGCAATTGGGTTCCGGACCCTATATATTTATTAAATTGCGATAATTCCTTTTCAGTTCTGTTTTATGTGTTTTGCGTTGATTTTGCTGTGTAAACGAAAAATTAGTGTTAAAGCCGAATCTGAAGAAAGGCGGGTTTTCGGGTGGAGAAAAATCGGAAGATGGTTTTATTTGGAATTTACCCGATTCCACTCAGCATTCAACATGTAGCAGTCAGGCGGAGAGAGGAACCGCCCATTTTGGGCAGGTATTCTCTGGGCTTATGTATCACCCGAAACCTTTACAGATCGTTCGATCTGAAAAGCATAGATCAACAGTGTAGATGAATTGGCGGGAAGTATGCCTTGGGAATTGTGTTGAGCCCGTATTGGAAGCGGAAAAGCATGTTTTATCATATATTTTCATTATAAAAGTTTTACGCATAATTCCAATATTTTCATAGTTATTGTGGTCGGGTGCATAAGTTAAGTTTTATAGGGATTTTCGGGTCGATTGTGATTTGCAATGGAAGTCAACGGAGCGTTGAATGGGCGGATTTGACAGGTTATAAAGCAGGATTTACTCTTTTGAGTTCTGATTAATTATAATTTCGTGTTAATTTCGGTGTGTAAAGTGGAAAAACAGGGTTAGAGCTGATGCTGAAGAGGAAGACAATTTGATATGTTTCTTGGCATTTTGGTCAATCAGAATGCCCATGTAAGCTAGGATTACACAAACTAAATGTATTCTATTACGGCTAAAATGAATTAAGCATCATTAGGGCATTCACAGAGGAATTTGGAAGAGATCAACAGAGCAAGCCAACAATTATTATTCCCCTCTAAGTCCAGTTATGTTTTTGTATTTCATGTTATTTAAGGTGTCTTTACCCTCTATAAATTCTGTAATAGTTTTTACTTCATATAGTTAGAGAAGCAGTTAGATGATTTGAGCAGTTTCAGAAATCAACAACTGTTCCACAATGTATAAAAAGAGGAAATTTTACTAAGAAAGGATTCGAATTTTGGAGAACCTGGAGACTAGGCCACTGTATTCCTAATATCATCGTTGATTAATGAAAGAATCAGAAGTTTCCATGAGTTGTTGCATATAATTTTGTAAGCTTCTCTATCATGTGTCATGCTATGTTTTCTTCTTTTCAAGTATAGTAATGAAGCAGTAGGTCTTTATTTACTTATGTAGATAAGGTTAAAATTCCTTAAAGAGCGCTCCTATACTTGAAGTCCTCACTTCCCTTCTAAATTATAGATAATAGTTTATGTGAAAGATCAACATATTGTCTATGATTCAGTTCTCATTATCATAATTCCTCTAAGTTACAAATAGTAGTTTCTGTGAAAGATCAACATATTATCTTTAGCTTTCCCTTCAAACTTTCTTCATCCATCATTTATATTTAGCAACAAATGGCATTCTGAGATGTTCTAGTCATACATGTATTAAGAGTTTAAAACCAAGTTTCCAGGTCCTTCATTTGAGAACACAACAAACAATAAGTGACAGTAAGTGATATTTATTAATGTCTTAAGCACAATTTCCCTACAGCTAGGAAATTGGTTTCTTAAGGAACAACATTAATTGGCGCCGTTACCAGGGAGAGAAGACAAGAAGATTTTTCCCTGGGTTTCAATATTTTCCTCTGGTTGTTTAGTGAGGAGGAAATATTTGGTTGTTTTGAATCAAAATAATAACTCTGGCTTGAAGAAGACCCCATACAAGATCAAACACTTCACAAAAGAAGGTTCAAGATCTTTCAGATCCTGAAAGGTTGTTTTCAAGGAGGGTTAGGAAGTCTAAGATCTCAATTAGACCAATTCCTACATTGTCTGCATCAAGCAGTAACTTATCTGAACATTTATCTGATAGAGAGTCATCTTTTTCATCATCCTCATTTTAGGAACCTATCCGTTAAGACCAATCTTTTGAGTCTGTTACTTTTCATTTACCTGTTGTAATTATTCAACCTCAACCAATAACCACATTACCTCCTTTGCACATTCCATTTACCTCTCAATCAAGTTCCACATTTGTTGGTAATCAAAGTTTAGTAAACATGGAAGCACCTGCATTCTTATTGAATAGGTATGCACCTCTTCAACTACCACAACCTTTCAATCAAATGCCACAGGATTACCTTAAAACTCTTCCACGTTTTTTAGGAGAAGATGAACAGACAACAGAGAATCATGTAGTAGTATTTTGTAATTTTGCAGAAAGCCTAAATGTTGAACATTTAGATGTTGTTCTAAGACTTTTTTTTTAGTCCCTGGATGGAGAAGAAAGGAAATGGTTCAAAGGACTTCCAAATAATACCATTCCTTCTTGGGAAGAGATGGAACGTGTGTTTATTCAGAGATGGGGAGAAAAAAGAGATCATGGGTATTCATTACCAGAGCTTAATGCCATAAAGAAGAAGTCTGATGAAACTGTGGTTGAATTTGTCAGAAGATTTAACAAATTGTACAATAGTCTCCCATCAGATATTAAGCCTCCTCCTGCTGTTGCAAAGATAACTTTTGCAAGGGATTTTGAATCAAATTTTGGATTCACATTAAGGGAAAGAAGAGCTCCGACCCTTGATCAAATCCAAACAGATGCTTTAAAGATAGAAGTGAATCTGGTGGCTGCAGGAAAAGCAATAGAAACATAGCCTACCCAAGACAAGGGAAAGGCAAAGATAGAATCCTCTCAAAGTCAGTCATTGGAGGATATGTGTAATGTAATTAAAACTTTTTCAGATAAGTTAAATAGGTTAGAGTTAGAAAATAAGAACTCTCAAAGACAAAAACAGTATAATAAGAACTTTAATCCCCAATTCAGAAGACAACCTTTACAAATCTTACAGAAGGAAAGAAAAGATCAAAATCAAATTCAAGCACCATTATATATAGAAGCAGATCCTGGTGAAGAGCAACTTGAAGATCACATTTCTACATTATATGCAGTTGATGAGGATGAACTCGGAATTGAAGCAGACGAGTATGTGTATGATGAAGCAGATGCTATTCATGATGGAAATGAAATTGATGAATATTGGAAACAATTCTATGATTTTATGCAGGCTGAACTACACAAGAAATATGACCTGAGATCTAGGAAAAGATCAAGAAATCAAGAAAATGAAAGTGAGCAGCAAGTTTCAACTTCCTCACCAAAGGCGACTCCACAAGAATCTTAGCTTTTAAAGCAAGTAAATAAAGGAAAGCAGTAGCAAAATGCAAATGGAAAGACATCGATACTTCGAGGTGAGTCTTCCCAAGATCAAACTGGAAAATTTCCTTTGGAGAAACTTGTTTCAATTCCTCAAATAATTCCAATCACAAAGAAAGGTGAAGATGAGAATGAAAAGACTACTAAATAGGGTCACCTGTTTAGTCTTACCAAGGAGTTGGAAAAGGTAAGAATACAAGTTCCCCTTACAGAATTGGCAAAAACACCTACTTATCAGAAGGAAATTGCTGAGTTTATTAGTTTAAAAGAAAATAAGAGTGACACTGTAAATTTGCAGGAAGATAAACCAGTAGTTGTTTTTGGTCCACATGTAGAGGAAGTAGATTCTTCAATACCTCCTTTTTATATTTCCCTATTGGTTCATGATTTCCTCCTACATAATTGTATGTTTGATTTGGGAGCTTCACATAATCTTATGCCTCTGTCAGTGATGAAGCAATTAAATCTACAAGTGACCAAACCTTACAGGGATTTGTATTCTTTTGATTCAAACAAGGTCAAGTGTCTGGGGGTTATTAAGGATCTGGCAGTGTCACTAGCCCAAATTCCAGCTAGAAGCTTGGTCATGGATGTTGTAGTAGCAGATATTCCTGCTAGATTTGGAATGCTTCTATCTAGGTCCTGGGGGGCTAAATTGGGAGGTGTTTTGAAACTAGATTTTACATATGCTGTTATACCGATTTTTGGTGGGGAGGAGAGGAGATTGTACAGAGAAACTAGGTTTGTAAAGACAATTACAAAAAACGGAGCAAGCAATTCACCTGTATATCGTTAGGAGAATGATGACTTTGCTTGTTTCACACTGCATGATAATGTAGAGCTGGTTGAAGATAATCAGAAGCAACTTGCTTCAGCCAATGTAATTATAGAGCTACAAATGGAAGAAGTGTGGAAATGTTTCTTTGACGGAGCTTATTCCAAGGAAGGAACATGTGCTGGTTTTCTTCTAATTGCACCTGGAGGTAATATGTTCCCTTTTTCTTTCAAATTAGAGTTCGAGGCAACTAACAATGTGGCAAAATATGAGTCCTTGATTATTGCTCTACAAACAGCCAAACAGATGGGAGTCAAGTCAATTTCTGCTTTTGGAGATTTGGAGCTAATTATTAAGCAGATAAAATATCACTGCCAAACAAAGCATCCTAGGCTTCGGGCATACAAAAATGAGGTATGGGATTTGATTGAAAACTTCTTTGAAGATTTTAACATTCAATTCATTCCAAGAGATGAGAATAGATTGGTAGATTCATTGGTTGTGGCTGCTAGCACTTTCAAGCCTCCTATTAATCCAAGACTAAGGTATGAGGTAGAAATGAGACACAGACCTTTTGTTCCTGATAATGTTAAGAACTGGAAAGTTTTTGAAGATGACCAGTAAATTAAGGAGTTTTTGACTATGGTTGAAGAGTTCCAGGGCACAGAAATTGATCAGGATGAAGAAGAGACAATAGAAATTGCAGGAGCTAGTGGTTTAAAAGATTCAATAGCAAATCAGAAGATCTTTCAATTAAAAGATAATATTCTGCCAAAGGGACTTGTTCCTCTTGAAAGGCTTTTTAATTCCAATGATGTGGCTGTGGACTCAGGGAAAATCTCACAGGATGAACATATTCAGGATCACAACATTGGAACTCAGGAGAATCCCAGGTTAGTCAAATTATATGCTAGAGTTTCACCTAATTTTCAAGAAAGATATATTAAACTTTTCAAGAGTTATGTTGATGTCTTTGCATGGTCCTATGAAGATCTTAAAACCTATGATGTAAATATTATTCAGCATAAGATTCCTTTGAAGGAGGGGGTTAAACCCTACAAACATAAGCATAGGCAGATAAATCCTCTGCTTCTACCATCAATTGAAAAGGAGGTCAAGAAATTGCTCAATGCTAAAATCATAGTCCCACTTATGTATTCTGATTGGGTGGCTAATCTAGTACCTGTGAGAAAGAAAAATGGAGAAATAAGGTTGTGTGTGGACTTCAGAAATCTCAACATAGCTTCTTTGAAAGATAACTATCCTTTGCCTAAGATGGATCATGTGCTGCAAAAGGTAACAGGATCTTTTAGAATGTCAATGCTAGATGGATTTTCTGGTTATAACCAGGTGGCTGTGGATAAGGAGGATCAAAAGAAAACAGGGTTCACAACCCCCCGGGGAACATTTATGTATGCCAGAATGCCTTTTAGATTGAAGAATGTAGGTGATACTTTTCAAAGGGCTATGGACATTGATTTTGTTGGAGATAAATTTGTAGTAATATATTTGGATGATATTACTATTTTCTCAAAGTCTGATGAAGAGAATTTGGATCATTTGAAGAGAAATTTTGATAAATTTAGAAGATTTGGACTTTCCTTAAATCCCAAGAAATCCATTTTTGCTCTAGAAGAAGGAAAACTATTGGGACACATTGTTTCCAGAGAAGGAGTGAAGATAGACCCAACCAGAGTACAAGCTGTGCAGAAAATACCATTGCCCAGGAGTAAAATGGATATTCAAAAGTTCCTGGGAAAAATAAACTTCCTGAGAAGATTTGTATCCAACTATGCATAAATTTGAAAAGAAATTACTAATATGCTAAAAAAGGAGAATGAAGTGAGTTGGACCTATTGTTCCTTAAGAAACCAATTTCCTGGCTATAGGGAAATTGTGCTTAAGACATTAATAAAGATTATTTGCTGTCATTTATTGTTTATCATATTCCCAAATGAAGGACTTGGAAAACTTGACCTCAGACTTTTAATACATGTATGACCAGAACATCTCAGAATGCCATTTGTTGCTAGATATAAATGATGAATGAGGAAAGTTTGAAGGGGAAGTTAAAGACAATATGTTGATCTCTCACAGGAACTATTATTTGTAACTTGGAGGAATTATGATCATGAGAAATGAATCATAAACAATATGTTGGTCTTTCACAGAAACTACTATCTATAACTTGGAAAGGACGCGAGGAATTTAAATATAGGAGCACTCTTTAAGGGCTTTTACCCTACAACTTCATTACTACACTTAAAAAGAAGTTAACATTGCATGACACATGATAGCGAAACTTACAAATTATATATAACAACTCTTGGAAACTTCTGGTTGTTTCATTAATCAATGATGTTATCAAAAATACAGTGGCCTGGTTCTCCAAAATTCCCAACCCTTTCTTAGTAAAATTTCCCCTTCTTATACATTGTAGAACAGTTGTTGATCTCTGCAACTGCCCAAATTATTTAACTGTTTCTCTAACTATATGAATTAAAACTATTACAAAACTTTTACAGAGGTCTAAAAACACCTCAAAGAGCATAAAACAAAAAACAACTGAACAATAACAATAACTGTCGGCCTTTTGACTCTGTTAATCTGCTACCGAACTCCTCTGAATGTGCCTCAATGATAATTAATCTGCTTTAATCGTACAAACTGTGTTTAACTTGTGTATAATCTGGCTTACGCATGTATCAGGTGCATTTCAATTGGCCAGAACAACAAGAAATTTGACCAACTGCCCTCTTCTTTAAATCTGGCTTTAACACTGATTTTTCTGTTTACACAGCAAAATCAACGCAAAACAGGTAAAACGGAACTAAAAAGGAATTAACCCAATTTAATAAACTCATCGGATCCGCCTGTTTAGCGTTGCGTTAACTTCCCCTTATAAATCGCAATCGGCGCTTATAAATGGTGTAATAACCCAAATATTGATGACCTGCGATATGGCGGACCCGACGGAAGAATTAACCAAAATGAATGTAATATCGAGTCTAGCCATTGCAAATCGCAATCGGCCCTTAGCCATATACATTTGTATTAATTGCTACACGATATTTCGGCCCCGACTAGGCTTATAACATAACATATATACGTTTCGGGTCCGCCTATCACAAATCGCAATTGGCAGATCCCAACCTATATATATAGGAGGCTTTGTTATACTGCGGACTTGACGAAACTTTAAACATAATATATATGCGCTTCGGGTCTGGCCTGTTAAGCACTTATTTATGTTATAATCTTTTATGATAGAAACGCATATAAAACATGTAACCAAACCCTTTTCCGCCTTTTCAAAGCTTTGCACAGTTTTCAAGAATCACAATCGGTGATCGGCGATTCCTGTGGTAATAGTTCATGTAACTGCTCGCTGCACTTTTTGCGATTGCGATCTAATCGCATCACTAACACACACATATATATAAGACCCGCTCCATATAACTATTATATTGCGATTTGACTTTATCACATGGGTCATTTCCTTTATACTTGTTCCTTTGCGATTTTGATATATTATAATCGAATAAGTATTACTGTTAGACTTTGCAGAGTAGAAAGTATAAAGGGCTTCATTGATAATTTTATCACACATTGTGATAAAATTTATAAATAAGGCTAAAATCACAACATAAGCTACAACAGGACCAAAGAAGCTAGAGAATCATTTTCCAGGAGTAACGAGGCATTATAGGCAGCTCCAGTCTTAATCAGCCCTGATTACCAGAAGCCTTTCCAAATTTTTTTCATTTGCCTCGTCAGGTTCAATAGCTGTTGTCTTACTACAGAAGAATGATGAAGAGAGAGAGCAGCGAGTTGCATTCTTCAGTAAGATTCTTAGGGATTCTGAGTTGAAATATAATATTCTTGAGAAACAGGTGTGTGCTTTAGTAAAAGCCCTAAAAGCTTTTAGAACTTATGTGCTGCAGTCCCAAATCATTGCTTATGTGCCAAATGTTGTAGTGAAAGATGTATTAATACAAGGAGATGTAGAAGGTAGAAGAGGAAAGTGGATTGCCAAGATCCAAGAATATGATTTGGACATAAAACCCACAAAGTTGGTGAAAGGACAAGGATTGGCAAAAATGTTGACAGAATCAAACTTTCAGGCATTGGGAATTAACTTGTTGGCACCTGTGGATGAAAAAGCAGCTGAAGAAAGTGAAGGAGAGCAAGATCTAGGTATGAAGATCAGGTATAAATTTTTGTGTTCAGAATGGTATAAGCATATAATTCATTATTTGTGCTTTCTTTCTTGTCCCCAATCCTTAGATAGAACAAAGTATAGGGCACTAAAGATCAAGGCACAACCATATGTAATTGTGGAAGGCAGATTGTACTGGAAGGATCATGATGGAATTCTATTTCTATGTTTAACATAGGATGAATTTACAGAAACAATCAAAGATTATCATGAGGGGTTTTGTGGAGGAAATTATGGTTGGAAAGTAACTGCACATAAGATCTTTCAGGCAGGATTTTATTGGCCTACTTTATTTTGTGATACATATAAGTTTGTTAGAAGTTGTCAGAAGTGTCAGCTTTTTGTTGAAAAGAAGAGATTAGCTCCTTTACCTTTGATTCCAGTTTTCATAGAGAATCCATTTAGGCAATGGGGATTGGACTTTGTTGGAGAAATCAATCCACCTTCAAGCAGACAACACAGGTGGGTTCTCACAACAACTGATTACTTCACCAAATGAGTAGAGGAAATTCCTACTAAGAGAGCAAAATGATCAGATAGTAATGAAGTTCCTGGAAGAAAATATTTTCAGCAGATTTGGATGCCCCATTAAAATTATAATAGACAATGTTCAAGTCTTCAACTCAAGTAAGTTCATTGCTTTTTTTCACAAGTATAATGTTATTTTGTCTCATTCAATAGCTTATCATCCTTGGGGAAATGGATTACCTGAGTCTTCTAACAAAACTTTGATGAAGATCTTTAAGAAAACCATTGCAGAAAATCAAAGAGATTAGGATCCTAAGTTAAGTTTGCTCTGTGGGATGCTAGAGTAACTACAAGAAGAACTACAGGGAAATCACCTTTTGAATTAGTATATGGAACCCAGTCTCTGTTTCTAAGTCAACTTGTAAAGCCAGTGATTGCAATGATTCAAGAGGCGAAAGAAGAACCAAATGCTTTGGTAAGAAGAATGAACAAAGTGGTGGAGCTAAGCAAGAACAGGGACAAGGTAAGAGACAACTTAATTATGTATCAATCCAAGATGAAAAATTTTTTTGACAGAAAAGCCAAGGAAATCGATTTTAAAGTTGCAGACTTAGTATTGAGATGGGATACCAGAAGAGAAGATAAGGGTAAACATGGGAAGTTTGATCCTCTCTGGTATGGTCCTTTTAGAATTTCTGAAGTGAGATCCAATAATACCTTCATTCTTGAGAATCTTGATGGGAAAACTCTACAGCTGCCTGTAAATGGGCAATACTTAAAGCACTACTTCTAGTTCTAAAGAATAAGCATCATTTCATTGTGAATATCGAAGTGAAATCATTATACAAATGCCATAGTATTTCAATTTATGCAAAGTAATATATGACTCCATGCTCGATGTGAAGGCACTAATCTACGGTTCTTAGTGCTTTTGTGGCAAAAGCACTATCCCCAAGTGGAGCCAGATGTTGTAACATGTATTTTGTTGTTTGTTTTATTCATTGTTTCATTCAAAATCACTTGAAAAATATTTTGAAAAAAGATAAGGCAAGTATATCAGAAATCAAAATATAAAAGAAATGAGGAAAATATCAGGTTTTACAAAGGGAAACAAGTGTTAAACATTAACATCGAACCTGAAATATATACACTGTGCTTTATAAAGCATATCGGGTCCGCTGCACCGCAGAACTATGAACGTTGAACACCACTGATTGCGATTTGCAATTGCAGGCCTTACTCGAAATATATACATTATGATTTATAAGATTCGGCGAGTCCGCAATATCGCATAACTCTTAATACATATATATGTGGCTATGCCGATTGCGATATGGGTGGGACAGACCCGAAATGACATATATCATGTTTAATAACTTCGACGGGTCCGTTAAGCACCTTATGAATATGTTCACATCGCCGATTGCGATTTGCGATTGGGTTCTAGATCCGATATATTTATTAAATTGTGATAATTCCTTTTGAGTTCTGTTTTATGTGTTTTGCGTTGATTTTGTTGTGTAAACATAAAATTAGTGTTAAAGCCGAATCCAAAGAAAAGTTAGGTTTAAAGTTATAAGGCGGGTTTTCGGGCAAAGAAAAAGTGATTGATGGTTTTATTTGAAATTTACTTGATTCCAGTCAACATTCAACACGTAGCAGTTAGGTGGAGAGAGGAACCCACCCATTTCGGGCAGGTATTCTCTAGGCTTATGTATTGTTCGAAACCTTTACAGATTGTTTGATCTGAAAAGCATAGATCAACGATAGAGATAAAGTGGCGGGAAGTATGCCTTGGGAATTGCGTTGAGCCTGTATTAGAAGCGGAAAAGCATGTTTCATCATATATTTTCATTATAAAAGTTTTACGCATATTTCCAATATTTTCATAGTTATTACGGTTGGGTGCATAAGTTAAGTTTTACAGGGATTTTCGGGCTGATTGTGATTTGCGATGGAAGTCAATGGAGCGTTGAATGGGCGGATTTGACAGGTTATAAAGCAGGATTTACTCTTTTGAGTTCCGGATTAATCAGAAGTTTGTGTTAATTTCGCTGTGTAAAGTGGAAAAATAGGGTTAGAGCCGAAGCTGAAGAGGAAGACAATCCAATATGTTTCTTGGCATTTTGGCCAATCAGAATGCCCATGTAAGCCATGATTACACAAACTAAATGTATTTTATTACGGCTAAAATGAATTAAGCATCATTAGGGCATTTACAGAGGAATTTGGCAGGGATCAATAGAGCAAGCCAACAGTTATTATTCCCCTCTAAATCCAGTTATGTTTTTGTTATTTCATGTTCTTGAGGTGTCTTTTACCCTCTGTAAAAATTCTGTAATAGTTTTTACTTCATATAGTTAGAGAAGCAGTTAGATGATTTGAGCAGTTTCAGAAATCAACAACTGTTCCACAATGTATAAAAAGAGGAAATTTTACTAAGAAAGGGTTCGAATTTTGGAGAACCTGGAGACTAGGCCACTGTATTCCTGATATCATTGTTGATTAATGAAAGAATCAGAATTTTCCATGAGTTGTTGCATATAATTTTGTAAGCTTCTCTGTCATGTGTCATGCTATGTTTTCTTCTTTTCAAGTATAGTAATGAAGCAACAGGCCTCTATTTACTTATGTAGATAAGGTTAAAATTCCTTAAAGGGTGCTCCTATATTTGAAGTCCTCACTTCCCTTCTAAATTATAGATAATAGTTTCTGTGAAAGATCAACATATTGTCTATGATTCAATTCTCATTATCATAATTCCTCTAGGCTACATATAGTAGTTTCTGTGAAAGATCATCATATTATCTTTAGATTTCCCTTCAAACTTTCTTCATCCATCATTTATATTTAGCAACAAATGGCATTCTGAGATGTTCAGGTCATACATGTATTAAGAGTTTAAAACCAAGTTTCCAGGTCCCTCATTTGAGAACACAACAAAAAATAAGTGATAGTAAGTGATATTTATTAATTTTTTAAGCACAATTTCCCTACAGTCAGGAGATTGGTTTCTTAAGGAACAACATGTTCCATGTCTTCCCCATGGCGGCATAGCCCACAAAAGGAGGGTCCCTGGAAGCCTCTTTCTGTAACTGGTCCTAGGTCAAGATTCATCCTTTGATGACCATCCAGAGGAAGTGGGTTACCTTTGGCCACCACCCCTCATTCTAGACCTTTTTCCATATGATATCCTATCCTTCTTGTTCTTGTCGGGTTTGGATATCATAGGCTTCGCTTATGGTGAAGGTTCCCTTGGTAGTGTGGCCCCATCTCAAAATGTCTGGGTCTTGACAAATCATTATCTGCCTTGTCCTTAGTTCTTTATCTAAGTTTCCCCATTGATATGTGTCTACCGCCTATTCCCAGTCTTCTCTAGTCTTCCATCTTCACCAACTTTCCTCCCCCTGCTCCTCCTTCTAGTATTGTTTCACTACCTGTGTATTGTTGTCCCGGGTCTGCTGATATATTTCCTTGATTTCCTATTTTTCCACCATTTTCCCTCTTTGCTGCCAAGCTTCCGTCCAAAATCGAGTTATTTTTCCATTGCGGACCTCCCAGAAGGCATGCTGGTGGATGAGGTGTCTATTTCTGGCCGCTAGATTCCAAATCGCAGAGCCCTTGGGAGGGTCTTGATATCTGAGGATGTCCTCAGTTCTCGTGGGCATATTATACTTACGAGTCCATATTTGTTTCCATAGATCGGTTCCCCCGCTCATCCATCGCCACCATAGTTTGGCGCCCATGGTTTGGTTCAGGAGGTATGGGTCTCTGAGTCCTAATCCTCCATCCTCCTTTTTCTTAACGAGGCCCTGCCACGACACCAATGCCCATTTCCTGGTCTGCTGGGCACCTCCCCATAGGAATTTTTTGAAAATGTCTACCATCTTGGTGCATGCTCCTTTTGGGGCCGCCATTCCAGATAGTTGGTATATGGGGATCGACTAAAGAACTTCTTTGAGAAGAATTGTTCTGCCCGCAATATTTAGGGATCGAAAGGTCCAACACTTGAGTTTATCCTATAATTTTTGGAGAATGTTTTTCCAACAATTATTTCTTAGAGGGTTATCTGAGAGAGGCATACCTAGGTATTTAGAAGGCAAGTTGCCAGAGCTAAACCCAAGGATTCTAGCTAGGTAGGTCTTAACATTTCCTTGGGTGTTGAAAAATAAAATGCAAGATTTGTCGTTATTGATCTTGGTTCCCAAGGCTTCTGTTGTACCTTAATAAACCAATTTCTTGGCTATAGAGAAATTGTGCTTAAGACATTAATAATTATTGTTTGTTGTCACTTATTTGTCACTTAGATATATGTTGTATTCTTGAATGAAGGACCTGGAGACTTGGTTTTTTACTCTCAATACTTAGGTGGCAAGGAAATATCAGAATGCCAATTGATTAGCTGAATATGAATGATAAATGAAGAAAGCTTGAAGAAGTTAAAAATAGTATGCTGCCTTACGCAGAAACTACTATCTGTAACTTAGAAGAGTCATGAAGGTGAGAACTGAATCATGGAAAATATGTTGTTTAACATAGAACCTACTATTTATGATAGCTTGAAGAAGTTAAAGATAATATGTTTCCTTGCACATAAACTACTATCTATAACTTAGAAAGAAAGGTGAAAATTTCAAGTATAGGAGCGCTCTTTTAAGGAAATTTAACTTTATCTACCTAAGCAAATAAAGACCTGAAAATTCATTACCATAATTGAAGGAAGAAAACATAAGATGACACATAACAGAGAGGTCACAAAATCATACCCAAAAAATGCATGGAAACTTCTGATTCTTCATTAATCAACAATTAATCATGAATACAATAGCCTTGTCTTCGGGTTCTCCAAAATTCGAACCTATTCTCTATAAATTTTCCCCTTCTTATACATTGTGAAACTGTTGTTGATCTCTAACACTGTCAAACTACTAAACTATTTCCCTAACTATCTGAAGTAAAAACTATTACAAAATATTACACAGAGGGTAAAAGACACCTCAAAGAGCATAAAATAATAGGAAAATAACTGAATTTAGAAGATAACGATATCTGTTATCTTGCTCTATCGATCGGCTGCCGAGTTCATCTGTAAATACTTCAATAATGATTTATCCTCTTTTACCATAATGAACTGTGTTTGACTTGTGTAAACCTAGGATTACACATGTATCGGGCGCATTTCAATTGGCCAAAACACCAAGAAACTCGACCAATTGCCTTTTCTTTGAATTTGGCTTTAACACTGATTTTCCCTTTATACAACAAAATTAACGCAAACCTTTGGTTTACCGTGGAACTCAAAAAGAATTAAATCTATTTCATAATTCCATCAGGTCCGCCTGCTCAATGCTCCATTGACTTCCTATCGCAAATTGCAATCGGCACTTTCAAATGGTGTATCAACCCAAACCTTAACAATCGACGATATGACGGATGCGCCGGAGTATTAAACATAATGTATATACCATATGGGGTCCGATCATCACATATCGCAATTGGCGGAACCAAAACATATGCATTCGGTGCTTTACGGACCCGCCGACATTATAAAACGCATTATATCATTTTTTGGGTTCCGCCATCGCATATCGCAATCGGCGGAACCATATATATATATATATATATATATATATATATATATATATATATATATACATACATATATACATATACATATACATATACATATACATATACATATACATATACATATACATATACATATACATATACATATATATATATATATATATATATATATATATATATATATATATATATATATATATGTTGTTCGATATGACAGACTCACCGAAATTATAAAACATGATATATATGTTTTTTGGGTGCGTCATTGCAAATCGCAATCGGCAGAACCCATATACATGTATGCGAGTCTTTGTTTTCTATCGGGACTTTATAACCACTCTTCATTAATCATTCGATTAATGTTTATTAACCCTTTGATTATGCTTTTTGCCGCATATATATATATATATATATATATATATATATATCCAAGCCCCATAACCTCATTACTTTGGACTTAACTCACATAAACCTCCTATCGACGCTTATTTCTATTATAAACTCTTTAGAAGGGAAATACACATAATACATACCTTTTTATGTTTATTCCGTGTCTGTGCACATTTCTTGATGCAATCCTTATCACTAATTGCAATCGCATCCTCCGAGGGTCACATTCACATACGCCCCTCCAACTCCTCTGATATGCGAATAAACATAACCTTCCAGATTTCAAATATATCAAAGCCACGCTCAATACTTTATCGGGTCCGCCATATCGCATGTCATATTTCTTTCTGTCGATATAGGTCCCATGGATATTTACGATGCGATCAAACTTTAAACATTGATTTAATTTTCCATTTCTTTTGATTTTTTGCTTTTTTGTTTGTGATAAAACTGATAAGTAAAGCTTAAACAAAATATAAGCTACAACATTTGGCTCCACCCGGGGATATTGCTTTTGCCACAGAAGCACTAAGAACTGTAGATTAGTGCCTTCACCTCAGGCATGGAGTCATATATTTCTTTGCATAAATTTGAATTCTATGGCATTTGTACACTGATTTCACTCCGGTATTTACAATGAAATGATGCTTATTCTTCAGAACTAGAAGTAATCCTTTAAGTATTGCCCATTGACAAGCAACTGTAGAGTTTCACCATCAAGATTTTCAAGAATGAAGGTATTATTGGATCTTACTTTAGCAATTCTAAAAGGGCCATACCAGAGAGGATCAAACTTCCCATGTTTACCCTTATCTTCTCTTCTGGTATCCCATCTCAATACTAAATTTGCAACTTTAAAATCAATTTCCTTGGCTTTTCTATCAAAAATATTTTTCATCTTGGATTGATACATAATCAAGTTGTCTCTTACCTTGTCCCTGTTCTCACTTAGCTCCATCACTTTATTCATTCTTCTTATCAAAGCATTTGGTTCTTCTTTCGCCTCCTAAATCATTGCAATCACCGGCTTCACTAGTTGACTTGGAAATAAAGACTAAGTTCCATATACTAATTCAAAAGGTGATTTCCCTGTAGATCTTCTTGTAGTTACTCTAGCAGCCCACAAAGCAACTTTTAACTTAGAATCCCAATCTCTTTGATTTTCTTCAATGGTTTTCTTAAGGATCTTCATCAAAGTTTTGTTAGTAGATTCAACTAATCCATTTCCCTGCGGATGGTAAGCTGTTGAATGGGAGAAAATAACATTATAATTGTGACAAAAAGCAATGAACTTACTTGAATTGAAGACTTGAGCATTGTCTGTTATAATTTTGATGGGGCATCCAAATCTGCTAAAAATATTTTCCTCCAGGTACTTTATTACTATCTGATCGTTTGCTCTCTTAATAGGGATTGCCTCTACCCATTTGGTGAGGTAATCAGTTGCTGTGAGAACCTGGCACTTGTGTTGTCTACTTGAACATGGATTGTTTTATCCGACAAAATCCAATCCCCATTGTCTGAATGATTCCTCTATGAAAACTCGAATTAAAGGTAAAGGAGCCAATATCTTTTTCTCAGCAAAAAGCTGACACTTCTGACAACTTCTAACAAACTTATATGTATCACCAAATAAAGTAGGCCAATAAAATCCTGCCTGAAGAATTTTATGTGCAGTCATCTTCCAATTGTGATGTCCTCCACATAACCCCTCATGATAATCTTTGAATGTTTCTGTAAATTCATCCTCTGTTAAACATAGCAATAAAAGTCCAGCAGGATCCTTCCAGTACAATTTTCCTTCCACAATCACATATGGTTGTGCCTTGATCTTTAGTGCCCTATACTTTGTTATATCTAAGGATTGGGGATAGGAAAGAAAGCACAAATAATGAATTATATGCTTATACCATTATGAACACAAAAATTTATACCTGATCTCCATACTAGGATCTTGCTTTCCTTCACTTTCTTCAATTGCTTTTTCATCCACAGGTGCCAGCAAGTTGATTCCCAATAACTGAAAGTTGGATTCTGTCAACATTTTTGCCAATCCTTGTCCTTTCACCAACTTTGTGGGTTTTATGTCCAAATCATATTCTTGGATCTTGGCTATCCATTTTCCTCTTCTGCCTTCTACATCTCCCTATAGTAATACATCTTTCACTGCAGCATTTGGCACATAAGCAATGATTTGTGACTGTAGCACATAAGTTCTAAAAGATTTAAGGGATTTTACCAAAGCATATACCTGTTTCTCAAGAATATTATATTTCAGCTCAGAATACCTAAGAATATTACTAAAGAATGCAACTAGCTGCTCTTCCTCTCCATCATTCTTCTGCAGTAAGACAATAGCTATTGAACTTGATGATGCGAATGAAAAAATTTGGAAAGGCTTTTGGTAATCAGGGCTGATTAAGACTAGAGTTGCTTGTAATGCCTCTTTGATTCTGGAAAATGATTCTTTAGCTTCCTTGGTCCAACTCACTTTATTCTCCTTCTTTAGCATATTAGTAATTTCTTTTACAATTTCGGCATAGTTGGATACAAATCTTCTTAGGAAGTTTATCTTTCCCAGAAACTTTTGAATATCCTTTTTACTCCTAGACAATGGTATTTTTTTCACAAATTGTACTCTAGCCGGATCTATCTTCACTCCATCTTTAGAAACAATGTGACCCAATAGTTTTCCTTCTTCCAGAGCAAAAATGGATTTCTTGGGATTTAAGGAAAGTCTGAATCTTTTACATTTATCAAAAGTCTTTTTCAAATGGTCCAAATATTCTTCATCAGACTTTGAGAAAATAGTAATATCATCAAAATATATTACTACAAACTTATCTCCAACAAAAACAATGTCCATAGCCCTTTGAAATGTAGCACCTGCGTTCATCAATCCAAAAGGCATTCTGGAATACATAAAGGTTCCTCAGGGATTTGTGAATGTCATTTTCTTCTGATCCTCCTTATCCACAACCACTTGGTTATAACCAGAAAATCCATCTAGCATTGACATTCTAAAAGATCCCATTACCTTTTGCATTACATGATCCATTTTAGGCAATGGATTGTTATCTTTCAAAGAATCCCTGTTGAGATTTCTGAAGTCCACACATAACCTTATTTCTCATTTTTTTCTTTCTCACAGGTACTAAATTAGCCACCCAATCAGAATATCTGAGTGGAACTATTATTTTGGCATCAAGTAACTTCTTGACCTCCTTTTCAATTGCTGGTAGAAGCAATGGATTTATCTGTCTAAGCTTCTATTTGAAGGGTTTAATTCCCTCCTTCAAAGGAATCTTGTGCTGAATAATATTTACATCATAGGTTTTGAGATCTTCATAGGACCATGCAAATACATCAACATAATTCTTGAAAATTTTAATATATCTCTCTTGAAAATTAGGTGAAACTCCACTGTATAATTTTACTAACCTGGGTTTCTCTTGAGTTCCAATGTTGTGATCCTGAATATGTTCATCTTGTGAAATTTTCCCTGAGTCAACAACCACATCATTGGAATTAAAAAGCCTTTCAAGAGGAACAAGTCCCTTTGGCAGAATATTATCTTTCAATTGAAAGATCTTCTGATTTGCTATTGAATCTTTTAAATCACTGACTTCTGCAATTTTTGTTGTTTCTTCTTCATCCTGATCAATTTCTGTGCCCTGAAACTCTTCAACCATAGTCAAAAACTCCTTAATTTGTTGATCATCCTCAAAAACTTGCCAATTCTTAACATTATCAGGAACAGAGGGTCTGTGTCTCATCTCTATCTCATATCTTAGTCTTGGATTAATAGTAGCCTTAAAAGTACTAGCAGCCACAGCTAATGAATTTTCTAATCTATTCTCATCTCTTGGAATGAATTGAATGTTAAAAGCTTCAAAAAATTTCTCAATCAAATCCCATACCTCATTTCTGTATGCCCTAAGCCTAGGGTGCTTTGTTTGGTAGTGATATTTTATTTGCTTAATAATCAGCTCCAAATCTCCAAAAGCAGAAATTGACTTAACTCCCATCTGTTTAGCTGTTTGTAAAGCAATAATTAAGGACTCATATTCTACCACATTATTTGTTGCCTCGAATTTAAAGGAAAAAGGGAACATATTACCTCCAAGTGCAGTTAGAAGAAAACCAACACTTGTTTCTTCCTTGGAATAAGCTCCATCAAAGAAGCATTTCCACACTCCTTCAGTTTGCAGCTATGTAATTACATTGGCTGAAGTAAGTTGCTTATGATTATCTTCAACAAGCAAAGTCATCCTTCTCATGGCTATATACAGGTGAATTACTTGCTCCATTTATTTTAATTGTTTTTACAAATCTAGTTTCTCTGTACAATCTCCTCTCTTCCCCACCAAAAATCGGTATAACATCACATTTAAAATCCAGTTTCAAAACACCACCCAATTTAGCCCCCCAGGACCTAGATATAAGCATTCCAAATCTAGTAGGAATATCTGCTACTAATACATCTATGACCCAGCTTCTAGCTGGAATTTGGGCTAGTGACACAGCCAGATCCTTAATAACCCCCAGACACTTGACTTTGTTTGAATCAAAAGAATAAAAGTCCCTATAAGGTTTGGTCACTTATAGATTTAGTTGCTTCATCACTAACAAAGGCATAAGATTATGTGAAGCTCCCGAATCAAACATACAATCATGTAGGAGTAAATCATGAACCAATAAGGAAATATAAAAAGGAGGTATCGAAGAATCTACTTCCTCTACATGTGGACCAAAAACCACTACTGGTTTATCTTCCTGCGGATTTACAGTGTCATTTATACTCTCATTTTCTTTTAAATTAATAAACTCAACAATCTCCTTTTGATAAATAGGTGTTTTTGCCAATTCTGTAAGGGGAACTTGTATTCTTACCTTGTCCAACTCCTTCGTAAGACTAAACAAGTGACCCTGTTTTACAGTCCTTTTGTTCTCATCTTCACCTTTCTTCATGACTAGAATTACTTGAGGAATTGAAACAAGTTTCTCCAAAGGAATTTTTTTAGTTTGATCTCAATAAGACTCACCTTGAAGTATCTGTGTCTTGCCATTTGCATTCTGTTGTTGCTTTCCTTTATTCACTTGTTTTGCAGGCTGAGATTCTGGTGGAGTCACCTTTGGTGAGGAAGTTGAAACTTGCTGCTCACTTTCATTTTCTTTATTTCTTGATCTTTTCCTTGATCTCAAGTCATATTTCTTATGTAGTTTAGCCTGCATAAAATAAGAGAATTGTTTCCAATATTTATCAATTTCATTTTCATCATGAATGGCATCTGTTTCATCATATACATACTCTTGTCGTTTGATGCCAAGTTCATCTTCATCTACTGCATATAACGTAGAAATTTGATCTTCAGGTTGTTCTTCACCAGGATCTGCTTCTATATATAATGGTGCTTGAATTTGATCTTGATCTTTTCTTTCCTTTTGCAAGATTTGCAAAGGTTGTCTTCTGTATTGGGGATTAAAGTTCTTATTATACTGTGTTTGCTTCTGAAAATTCTTATTTTCTAACTCTAATTTATTTACCTTATCTGACAAAGTTTTAATTACATTACACATATCCTCAAATGCTTGACTTTGAGAGGATTCTATCTTTTCCTTTCCCTTGTCTTGGATAGGTTGTGTTTCTGGTGCTTTTCCTACAGCCACTAGATTTGCTTCTATCTCTAATGCATCTATTTGGATTTGATCAAGGGTTGGAGATCTTCTTTCCCTTAATGAATCCAAAATTTGATTCAAAATCCCTTACAAAAGTTATTTTTGTACCAGCATGAGGAGGCTTAATCTCCACTAGAAGACTATTGTACAATTTGTTAAACCTTCTGAAAAATTTGACCACAGTTTCATCAGAATTTTTCTTTATGGCATTAAACTCTATTAATGAATACCCATGATCTCTTTTTTCTCCCCATTTCTGAATGAATAAACGTTCCATCTCTCCCCAAGAAGGAATAGAATTATTGGGAAGCCCTTTAAACCATTTCCTTGCTTCTCCAACCAAGGACTGAACAAAAAGTCTTAGAACAACATCTACATGTTCAACATTTATATTTTCTGCAAAATTGCAAAATACTAACATGTGATTCTTTGTAGTTTGTTCATCTTCCCCTGTAAAATGAGGAAGAATTTTGAGGTAATCCTGTGGCATTTGATTTAATAGTTGTGGCAGTTTAAGAGGTGCATACCTATTCATCAAGAATGCAGGTGTTGCCATGTTTTTTGAACTTTGATTACCCACCGATGTGGAACCTAATTGAGAGGTAGATGTAATGTGCAAAGGTGGTAATGTGGCTATTGGTTGAGGTTGAGTGATTATAGCAGATAAACGAAAAGTAACAGATTCTAAAGATTGCTCTTGACAGTTAGGTTCCTGAAATGAAGATGATGAAAAAGATGACTCTTTATCAGATGAATGTTCAGGTGAATTGCTGCCTGATGTAGACAACGTAGGAATTGGTGTAATTTGAATCTTAGAACTTCCAACCCTCTTAGAAACAAGCCTTTCAGGATCTGAAAGAGCTTGAACCTTCTGTTGTGAAGTATCTAATCTTGTATGGGGTCTTCTTGAAGCCAGAGTTACTGTTTTGATTCAAAACTGCGAAATATTTCCTCCTCTCTGAACAACTAGAGGAAAATATTGAAAAACCCATGGAAAAGTGTTCTTGTCTTCTTTCCCCGACAATGGTGCCAATTAATGTTGTACCTTAAGAAACCAATTTCCTGGCTGTAGAGAAATTGTGCTTGAGACATTAATATTTATTGTTTGTTGTCACTTATTTGTCACTTAGATATATGTTGTGTTCTCAAATCAAGGACCTGGAGACTTGGTTTTTTACTCTCAATACTTAGGTGACAAGGAAATATTAGAATGTCATTTGATTAGCTGAATATGAATGATAAATGAAGAAAGCTTGGAGAAGTTAAAAATAATATGTTGCCTTACGCAAAAACTACTATCTATAACTTAGAAGAACTATGAAGGTGAGAACTGAATCATGGACAATATGTTGTTTAACACAGAACCTACTATCTATGACAGCTTGAAGAAGTTAAAGATAATATGCTGCCTTGCACAGAAACTACTATCTATAACTTAGAAAGAAAGGTGAAAATTTCAAGTATAGGAGCGCTCTTTTAAGGAACTTTAACTTTATCTACCTAAGCAAATAAAGACCTGCAGCTTCATTACCATACTTGAAGGAAGAAAACATAAGATGGCACATAACAGAGAGGTCACAAAATCATACCCAACAAATGCATGGAAACTTTTGATTCTTCATTAATCAACAATTATATCATGAATACAATGGCCTTGTCTCTGGGTTCTCCAAAATTCGAACCTCTTCTCTGTAAATTTTCCCCTTCTTATACATTGTGAAATAGTTGTTGATCTCTGAAACTGTCAAACTACTAAACTGTTTCCCTAACTATCTGAAGTAAAAACTATTACAAAATATTACACAGAGGGTAAAAGACACCTCAAAGAGCATAAAATAATAGGAAAATAACTGAATTTAGAAGATAACGATAACTGTTGGCTTGCTTTGTTGATCGACTGCCGAGTTCCTCTGTAAATGCTTCAATAATGATTAATCCGCTTTTACCATAATGAACTATGTTTGACTTGTGTAAACCTGGGATTATGCATGTATCGGGCGCATTTCAATTGGCCAAAACACCAAGAAACTCGACCAATTGCCTTTTCTTTGAATTTGGCTTTAACATTGATTTTCCCTTTATACAACGAAATTAACACAAACCTTTGTTTTACTGCAGAACTCAAAAAGAATTAAATCTGTTTCATAATTCCATCGGGTTCACCGCTCAATGCTCCATTGACTTCCTATTGCAAATCGCAATCAGCGCTTTCGAATGGTGTATCAACCCAAACCTTAACAATCGATGATATGACGGATGTGTCGAAGTATTAAACATAATGTATATACCATATCGGGTCCAGCCATCGCATATCGCAATCGGCGGAACCAAAACATATGCATTCGTTGCTTTACAGACCCGTCGGCATTATAAAACACAATATATCATTTTTCGGGTCCAGCCATCGCATATCGCAATCGGTGGAACCATATATATATAATACGTTATGCGATATGGCGGACCCGTTGAAAATTATAAAACACGATATATATGTTTTTCGGGTCCGTCATCGCAAATCGCAATTGGCGGAACCCATATACATGTAGCCCAGTCTTTCTTTTTATTCGGGACTTTATAACCCCTCTTCATTAATCCTTCGATTAATGTTTATTAACCCTTTGATTATGCTTTATCCCACATATATATATCCAAGCCCCATAACCTTATTACTTTGGACTTAACTCACATAAACATCCTATCGACGCTTATTTCTATTATAAACCCTTTAGAAGGGAAATACACATAATACATACCCTTTTCCGTTTATTCCGTGTTTGTGCACATTTCTCGATGCAATCTTTATCGCTAATCACAATCACATCCTCCGAGGGTCACATTCACATACGCCCCTCCAACTCCTCTGATATGCGAATAAACATAACCTTCCAGATTTCAAATATATCAAAGCCACGCTCAATACTTTATCAAGTTTGCCATATCGTATGTCATATTTCTTTCCGTCGATACAGGTCCCATGGATATTTTCGATGCGATCAAACTTTAAACAATGATTTAATTTTCCATTTCTTTTGATTTTTTTCTTTGTTTTGTGATAAAACTGATAAATAAAGCTTAAACACAATATAAGCTACAACAACTTCCATGAAGGTGTTAAGGATATCTCTTATGCTTTGGGCTTCCCACAGGGTGGCTTGGAAGAAGAGCATAATGTCGTCCACAAATTGCTGGTGGGTGATAGGCATGTCATTACCCCAAATTCTTAGCCCTTGGAGCTGGGAGGTGTGGACCTGCTGCTTTATATACCGGCCCAGCCCATCTGCTGCTAGGATGAACAAGAAGGGTGAAATCAGGTCCCCCTGTCTCAGGCCTCGGGATGGGTTAAAGGTCATAGTGGGGGTTCCATTAAGCAGGATGGAGAAGACTGGAGAGGATATCATAGCTAAGATCCAGTTGATCCATCTTTGGGCAAAGCCATAGGCTTTGAGAATGCTCGTGAGGTAGCCCCAGCTAAGTCTGTCATAAGCTTTGGAAAGATCTAGTTTTATCATCATGCCCGAGAGCTTCTGGGATTTGAGGGAATGGACTACCTCCTGGGACGAGATAAAGCCATCGAGGATTTGGCGACCTTCTACAAAGCCTGTTTGTTCAGGGGAAATGAGACTGGGGAGAAGGGGTTTCAGGCGTTTGACAATTAGAGTGGCGATAATCTTGTAAATGACATTGCACAGGGAAATTGGCCGAAATCCTTGAGGATCCTCAGATTTAGCTGACTTAGGAATTAAAGCGATAAAAGTAGAGTTGAGGCTAGGACATACCTTTTGATTACATCTTGATTCCTCCACAACCTCCAGGATGTCCTGTCCCATGAATGGCCAGGTAGCTTGGTAGAATTCAGCAGTGAATCCGTCTGGACCTAGGGCTTTATTCTTTGGCATTCCTTTCACTATTTCCTCTACTTCTTCTTTGGTAACAGTGCGCATCAGTGCCATATTCTGGTCATTCATTATCATTTTGGGAATTTTCTGCGTGATTCTTTGGATGGCTTCCGATCTGTTGTCCACGTTCTCCGTAAGCAGGTCTTTGAAATGGTTGACCAGAATTCCTTCCATTTCTTCATGTTGTGTTTTACGTTGTCCTTCTACATCTTTAAGAGAGTAAATGCGGTTATGTTGTCGATGGTGCACCATAGCTTTATGGAAGAATCTCATGTTACGTTCTCCTTCCCTCAGCCACTGAACCCACAATTTTTGCTTCCACATGATTTCCTCTTGTTGTCTTCATTCCTCTATCTGATTGATCAGTAACCCTTCTTCCCACACCAGGTCTTCTGATCTTCCATCTTTTATCATTTTTTGTTGGACATCTTCCATACACTTGCTGAGTTCAATTTGGTCTTTGAGGATGTGACCAAACTCCTCCTTATTCCACTTTTTGAGCCTCTTTTTTAGTTCTTTAAGCTTCAGTTGGAAGGTATGCATCCTATTCCAACCCTGTTGGACACTTTGTGTCCACCATTCCTCCATCTTTTTTAGGATATTAGGGTTCCTGAGCCAAAAGGATTCAAACCTAAATGGCCTATTCTTAGGTCGATCTTTTAGATCCACTTCCAAGTGGACTGGCTAGTGGTCTGACCCCATACATGGGAGTATCATTGCCTCTATGAATATATCTTTACTCATCAATTATTCTTAGATTAGGAACTTGTCTAGGTGGCATGCTATTTGGTGTGCCCCTCCTCTTCTGTTGTTCCATGTTTGAATCCCGTTGATTTTAAATTAGTAATGGTTTCACCGAAAGCTTCCATATCTGAATCCACTCTTCTCATTCCTCCCTTTTTCCCCCTAGGGTTGTGATCATATTGAAATCCCCCCCTACTACCCCTAGCTCATCTGACTATAGATTCCTCAGGTCACTCAACTTTTGAAGGGAGGCTCCTCTTTCTCCTAGGAGATGTAGTCCATACACCCCTGATAGCAGAGCCCATTCACTGGAGCCTAGATTTTGAAATTTACCTGTGATAATTCATGGTATACTTACCCAGACTTCAAATAGTATTTCTGCTAGATTCCATAGGATCGCCAGTCCTCCTGCACTTCCATTTTCATTCTGGGCCATGACTCTGTATTCCGGCTTGAAGTTTTCCATTATGTCTTTTAGCTTTCTTTTGCTAATGTTGGGTTTATCCTTTTTTAGTCTCTCCTTAAGGTACCTCTATTTGCCTCTGCTATTGAGGCCTCTAATGTTCCAGGTTGTAATAATCATTTTAACAGTTTTATCGGCTGATGAAAAACCTCTAACAATGGCACTACTCTCCCTGAGTTCACCAGTAATTCCCCAACCATTTGTATGGATTCATTCAACATTTTCCTGCCTCTTTTTTCCCCCTTTTCCTTGTGTTCCCGTCTCTTGTCCTTGATTCGCTTGGGCCCCTAGCTGTTCGGGTTGGCTTATGATCATTGAGCCCTGCTTGTCTCTATATCGCTAAAAGGTCTCTTTATAGAGTTGTTTCTGATCTTCCAGGATGAATCTTTCATCCAAATGTCTCCATTCCTGCAATAGCCTTTTCATGACTTGTTCTTCTACACTTAGGTCATCTTTCTGGTTGTCAATCTCCATTAGGGTTTCCACCATTTTCATGTTATCCTTAGGTCCTTGCTCTACCTCAATCATCATTTCCTTCCTTTTTTTTTCCCTCTATTCCTTTGTCTTCCTGATTTTCTTTTGCCTAAGGGTTGTCCCCCATCTCCGCCCCTAGATCTTCTTCCTGTAGGACCGAAAATCTATTCTACAGCCTTTGCTCCTTCTCTGCTTGGTGTGCTTTGTGATTCCTGGCCTGTCTTGGGGTTCTTTTCCTCCTTTGCACCTCTTTATACCCATCTCCTTCCACTTTCACCATAGGGTCTCCATCCCTTTCCCCCATCGAGTGGTTGACTGTCTGGTTTAGGGGCAAGATCAGAACAGGTGGCCGTATTCATGGCATCTGCGGCACCAGAACAGGATGTGCTCATAGTCGATCGGTTGTGGCCATACCTCATCGTGGTACTCCAGCTCTATGTAGTCTGGAAGTGGTTCCGTTATATTCATGTAGACACAGAGTCTGGCGTAGGAGGTGTATCGACATTTCCTTGTCGAGTCTGCTACCTTTACAAAAGTGTCAATCGAGTTTCCAATGCCTTCTAGTATCTCTAGGTCCCAGAAGTCCATTGGTAGGCCAAAAAGCCGAACCCATATTGCGGCAGCCAGGAGTTTCTCCTGGTCTGGGTTGTAGCATTCTTCCCAATGCCTGATGAAGAGGCTGACATTGTTAAAGACCACAAAGTCCTTGCTTTTTCTTTAACACACTCTAATTTATTAGATCCATAATTATTAGTGTTATTGGAAAGGCTCCAACCTGCACAATATTTAATAAAATACATGACTTCCTTCTTAAAAAAATACCTATGATATATTCATAAAGGAGAAGCTCAAGTATTTTAACCCAACCATACAATTGACCATGAAAGACCTTGACTCCCTTAATCTATTAATGTTTCTCCTTCCCCTCTTTGCTTAGAGGGGAAGGATGGAAAATAAATATTCAAATAATTTTTTTAGATAATTTAATTTTAAAGAAAGAATAAGGTGATGAAATTATCTACAGTGAGGTAGAGAATCTTGCATTTTTTTAAGATATGAAAAAATAAATCATAGTTATTAGTGTTATTGGAAATGCTCCAACCGGTACAATATTTAACAAAATACATGACTTTAAAAAAAAAAATACCTATGATATATTCTTAAAGGACAAGCCCAAGTATTTCAGCTCAACCATATAAATAACCATGAAAAACCTCGGCTCTCTTGAATCTAAGGACAAGCTCAAGTATTTCAGCCCAACCATATAATTAACAATGAAAGACCTCGACTCTTGAATCTATTATTGTTTCTCTTTCTTCTATTTGCTTAGAGGCAAAGGATGGAAACTAAATTTTTTTAGATAATTTAATTTCAAAAAAGGGGTAGGGTGATGATATTATCTACGTTTGGGTAGAGAATCTTGAATTTTTTAAGTAAGGGTGTGAAAAAATCTTTTGAGTAATAATTGATAGGGATGAATTCATAGAGAAAAAGTTAAAGAATAAGTAGAAACCAATAAAGCTAAGCTCATTATATTATGGATGGACAACTAACAAGGAAGTTAAAGGGATGAGAAGCACTCTATGAAGATGAACTCATGGTGGCTAAGGTAAAATGGGAAGGCGATGACTAAGACACAATTATTAAAAAAACTAATTAGAAGTCAATGAGACAATTTAATATATAGGTCAATAAGAAAATCTAAATACTAAGGTTACGAATTGTGATGAAACAAACTAATGTAATTAGGAAAATGCTAAAATTTTAAGACTGGATAAGTGTAGAGTATGAATACCATCTAATGTTATAATAAATTTATTATGGTAATTTTGAGGTTTAAAATAAGTCTTTTAAGGAAAATAATAAAATAATAGTTAAAATAATAAAATAAAAGATGATTTTAAAAAAAGAAAAGAAACTATTTTTTATTGTAATTTTGAGTTATCTCATTATAGACTTACTTAAATGTTATATATAGACATTTTTTGGATGTGGGACATCCAACGAATACCCACTTTGCATACTTTTGAATATACCTACATCGAGAAAAATTGAAAATATATTTAAAAAATGTGTTTTTTTAATTCTGCATCCAAAAGGTGTCTACATTTGATATTTGAGTTGTTATAAGGAGAGAAGCCAAAAATACAATTAAAAAAAAAAAAATTCTTCTTTTCACTCCAAAATAATTTTCTCTGGGATGACATCATTATCTTGAATCCTATTTGTTCTTTTCAAGCTAATTTTGTTGATATATTTTTTGATATGAGACCCATTCAAAATTTCTCTAATATAGTATTAGACATAAAACTATACATAAAATATTATATCATTTTTTACTTATTCAAACAATTCTAACTAAAAGAATAGTAGTTCAAAGTTTACTATGTCAAGTGACCATTATTATAAAAGAAAAAAGTTTGCAAAGAAATAATGAGTAATAAGTTGCTCTTTTAGTTCTGCGGATGTTGTCCAACAGTTAGGTGAGAGGTTTAGTACCCACAAGTCTTGTGGTCCAATCCTTGACAACACTATGTATGCCTAAAAACTACTCCAAGCAACAGTTTATTCAATTAAAAAAACTTTGTCTTTTGGTGACATTTCACACCTTAGTTGTGTGGATGCATAATAGAAATATATGCATAATCCATGTGGTATGGTATATATGAGTAATATTTTTCCAATATTTTATTATTCCAATTTGTTTTTACTAAATTTGATTCGAGTTTAGGTATTTTATTTTGAACTTCTTTTTTAAATGAAAATATTTTTTATATAATTTTTTGTGTAAGTGGACTAATTCTAAGCTTAACATTTTGTATTTTGGTACAATTAAAAGATTAAATATCCCAATACCATGGAGAAAAAAAAAATAATGAGTATAGATATTATAAGATGGAAAGATATTAAGGAAATCACTTTGAAATTTTTTACCATTTTTGGTATTAAGTAATATTTGATTGGTTGAGTAGAAAGATATTAAGTAAATTACTTTGAAATTGATTACAGTTTTTGGTATTAAGTTGACATTTGATTGGTTGAGTCGATGTATAGTTAATCAAAGATGAAGCCAAGTCATTGGTGTTGATGAAGTGGATAGTGACAATGTTAATGGAGGTGGAGATAAACATGTCAATAAAGATATCTACATAATTGAAAATGAAATGTATCATTTTCATAAAAACATGATCTTCATTCCATTCTTTGTGTTACTAGTTTCTATATATGAATCTATGTTAATGTAAATGTTACCTAGTTGCAAAATTAGAAATAAAGGATATAGAAACTATGTTAATGTAAATGTTACCTAGTTGCAAAATTAGAAATAAAGGATTAGATGTGATTGAAAAATAAAAAAATAAATAAAATCATAAAAGAATTAAAAAAACTTAGCAATGATAATTCTTTCTAATTAACTGAAACATATTTGTATATAATTATGAAAATTACTCAGATTAATTCTTTACGTTCAAATTCAATTATTCTTTTATTTTGTAAAAAATGTTCGTGAAACAAAATTTTTAAAAATTGAATAAAAATGCATACATTGAAAATTCTAAAACATTTGAGATTTTTAATTATAATAACAATTATAAACCAATTATATTAAAGTTATTATATGTTTCTAATGAATTAATAAAACAATACATTCTCAAAAGTTGCCTTAAACAAAGATAACTTGGAAGGAGCTCAAGCACATGAGTTACTTTCAGTAATATGATGTGGCAATTTGTTTTATTTATTAATGAAATCTAGTTAAAAGTTTCAATAGAACTTTTCCTACATAAAGGCAATTAAGGATCTCAAGAACTTTTAAGAAGGATCTCAAGTATAGGAATTACTTTGAGATATATGATGTTACAATATGATGGAAGTTGTCTTAAACAAAGCTAGCTTTGGAAAGAGCTCAAGCACATTAGTTACTTTGAGTTGAGTTATATGATGTGGTAATTTGTTTTATTTATTAATGAAATCTTAATATTAAAAAGTTTCATGAATTTTTTCTTAAATAAAGCTGGCTTTGGAAGGAGCTGAAGCACATGAGTTACTTTGAGTTATATGATGCGAAAATTTGATGAAAATTGTCATAAATGAGTTAATTTGAGTTATATGATGTGAAAAAATGATGAAAATTGTCCCAAATATAGCTAGCTTGGGAGGAGTTCAAGAATATGAGTTAAGTTATATGATGTGGCAATTTGTTTTATTTATTAATGAAATATTGTCAAAAGTTTTGATGGAATTTGTCCTAAACAAAGTTTGCCTTGGAAGAAGCTTAAGCACCTGAGTTACTTTGGAGTTATATGATGCAACAATTTGATGGAAGTTATGTTAAACAAAACTAGACTTGGAAGGAGCTCATGCACATGAATAACTTTGAGTTATATGATGTGACATTTAATGAAAGTTGTGTTAAACAAAACTAGCGTTCGAAGGAGCTCATGCACATGAGTTACTTTGAGTTTTATGATTTGGCAATTTGTTTTATTAGTCCCTGCCATCTGGCAATGGCATGGGACTATAGTAATCAATTTCGATGGCTTAACATTAGTTCGCCCAAAATATTTAGTAAGTTTTTAGGCGTCGATGTGCTATGTTGTCCGCAGACCATATTCTAATTTTTTCATGGTCTTATTTAGCCTCTTCCCGAGGCGGAGGGGTGATAATCTTATATTATTTTGGGTTTGTGTTTTTCATATTTCGAAATTGTTTCAAACTGTAGACTAATGCTAGCATTAGTCTAGCAATATTAAATGCTAGCCCAGTTTGGAAATGCCAGGGAAGATAAAGTTTCCATAAGCCATTTCTTAGTCGCTGAAGTTGCCACGTGTTCGTGCGGTGTCGCTGAAGTTGCCACATGTTAATGTGGTGTCGTCTACAGAATGGGAGCTATCTTCGCATTATCTAAGGTACTTGCCTGTAGAGCCTTCCTTATTAACCAGTAACCTAGGTTCCAGGGCAGAAGAGAGCTGTGAAGCAGAAGCAGCACAATAGGGAGAGCTATGAAGCAACGGGAGCTATCTTCGCATTATCCAGGGTACTTGCCTGCAGAGCCTTCCTTCTTAACCAGTAACCCAGGTTCCAGGGCAGAAGAGAGCTGTGAAGCAGAAGCAGCACAATAGGGAGAGCTATGAAGCAACACAATAAACTATGTCAACAATTGCTACAAACTGCAAACTGCAAAAAACTTAGCCTACCTTGCTATCACTTATAATCTGGACATATGATTTTGGAAGGAAACTGAAGAAACTCACACACCATTTTTGGGTTGCCAGAGGACGAAAGGGTCTTTCTGATGGGCAAACAGCTCTTTGATATGAATCTTTAGATATATTCTTCTTTCCAACTTGCCGACAGCTTGGTCTCATGTTAACACATCTCTGGTCTTCTTTATGACTGTACCGCGACCCAAAGTCTTGGGCTCTGAATCGAAAGTTGCAGTAGAGAACTTGGTGGGCGGTGTGGAATTGGGTTTGCCATGAGGAAGGAAGCCCAGAATCTGTTAGCCGTCCGAGGAAGGAAGCCCAGAATCTGTTACATCGTCGTCTGAGGAAGGAAGCCCAGAATCTGTTACATCGTCGTCCGAAGAAGGAAGCCCAGAATTTGTTAGCCTTATTGAGACCTGTCAACCCTAAATGGAGCGTCTCCACTATCTGTTCGTCCATCTATCTGTCTACAATGTGCTGTTTACAATACCTTTACAGGGAGAATAACAAAAACATGAGTCACTAGAAAGTTGCAATGTATGTTTCTGTTTTAAAGTGTAGCAGAAAACAAAATTGAATAATGGTAATCTAGATAAAAAGGAAGCAATAACAGACAATAATAATAAATATGGCTGCTTATCCATTTCTGTGTATTTGTTGTATTTAAGTAAATACATCTTTGGTACTGTTAATGGGGACTTCAAAATTTTGCAGTTAACAACATAAGCTCCAGATTCAATAATGTCCTATGGTTTCAGGCTACAGCTGACAAGTCATTAATTTGCTACAGTGACAGGCTGCTACTTCAAGTTAAGGATACCAGGAAGCTCAAATGATCAACAATTTTGAAAGCTTGAGGCCAAATTCCACCTGTAGTCGTAGTTGGAATGGCGCCAAGAAAGGTAGGCGCGTCTTCTTCCTCCTTAAAGTCCCCGCACTGATGCACTGTAGCTAACGAGAATGAATCTATTGTCGCACTAAAGAAAATTGTTGCCTCATTGAGATCTGTCAAACCGACAAAAAGAAAATTGTTGCCTTATTGAGATCTGTCAACCCTAAATGGAGCATCTCCACTATCAAATCTGCTCTGGTGACTACATGTACGATTCCAAGAAGCTCAAATGATCAACAATTTTGAAATCTTGAGGCCAAATTCCACCTGTAGTCATAGCTGGAATGGCGCCAAGAAAGGCAGGTGCATCTTCTTCCTCCTTAAAGCCTCCACGGTGATCCTCTGTAGCTAACTAGAATGAATCTTCTATCACAGGAAAGAAAAGGAAAGCAACTGCAGTGAAATACTGTGTTTGGCTGCTGATTTTATCTAACGGCACTAGTTCTTTAGTTATACCTTTGGTGGTGAGCTCGGTTAGATTTCCTAGTCCATTCGATGAAAAACTATGTGTTTGTGTTTGGCAATTGAGTTTCTTCAAGGCAATCGTTCTCTGGTTACACCTCTCAGTGAGGCAGGAGGCACGTGTAGCGCATGCAAATGCAAATTTTATAAATTACAGCTACCACATAGCATATTAATCATCCTACACAAAATGCTATGTGGGACCTACCATGAAGGCCATGTGTCTCATCATTCCATTTATCAAAACTCTGCCATCCTTAACCTCAGCCTTGTTCATTCCTCAGCCTCATGCCCTCCTTAACCTCGGTCTTGTTCATTCCTACCTTGGCCTTGTTCTTATACAGATGCTTAAGGCCCTCATGCCTGTTGCAGTGTATTCCATTGGAGTTTTGTTGGGAAAGGAGTGTTTCAGTTCAAAGACTATGGGCAACATGGTTGGAATCTCTTTAGGGGTTGCCATTGCTACATATGGGGAAGCCCAGTTCAATTCCAGGGGTGTCATGTTGCAATTGGGTGCTGTGGTTTTTGAGGCAACACGATTAGTCTTTATTCAAATACTTCTGACCGCTAAGGGATTAGTCTGAATCCAATAACATCACTGTACTATGTTGCCCCTTGCTATTTTGTACTCCTGTCAATCCCTTGGGTAATAATTGAGTTCTCGGTTCTAGTAGCCTCTTCTTAATTTTATTTGGATGTGAGGCTTTTTAGTGCCAACTGTGCATGTGCATTTCTGTTGAAATTGGCAGTTTTTCATTTGGTTGGTAAGACATCGGCCCTTACAATGAACGTTGCAAGTGTTGTCAAGGACTGGCTCCTGATTACCTTATCATGGTCTTTTATAAAGGACAAAGTGACTGGTATTAATCTGTTAGGGTATGGCTTGGCTTTCTTGGGGGTTTGCTTCTACAATCATTTGAAATTGTAGTCACTTAAGGTAAAGGAGGATCGAAAGAAGGTCTTAGATGGAGATGAAGATTCGAGTAGGTTACTTGGACAAAACTAGATATCGAAGGCAAGAACAAGAATGATGCTAATGTCTAGATTACGCAGGAAGGGCTGTTGATCGTGTTCTCACAGGTATCATGTTATGTACCAATGTGATATAGTTTGATTTTCCTTTTATCTTATGAAAGTGGTTTAGGGCTGCACCAGAAAGAGTGAAATTCCTTTAGCTTAGGTGTATCTATTCCACCAAACTTGCCTGAGATTCCACCCACCCTCATCCCTTTGAAACTCATGTAGCACATGTAGTGCAGACCATAAAAAAAATGAAACCCTGGTGGATAACAACTTCGGCAGTGGATCAATGTTCTATTGACTGTCAAGTTTATTCTTTGTGGCAACTGGACCCTTTATCATAGGATGAATAAATAAAAAGCTTCATTGTTTGTTGATCATTCTATCCATTGTTTCCTAATCCTATTTTAATTATCTTATTAGTCAAAAGGTAGAGATTTTAAACTTTGTAGATGACAATTGCAATCACATTCTTTTGGATTTATGATTTTAGATGCGGGACCCTCTTAATCTCGTGGAGCATTGTATTCTTTGGATGAAGGTCAGTCAAGAGCTTTGTGTCTAGTTTTAGATATTCTGATAAATGTCTTTGGTTCTCATAAAAAAACTAAAATAATGGCCTCACAAATTCCTTCAAATTGAACAGTTCAAAAGAACTGTGCAGGTTCATGTTGCTTTGGTATGCTGAAAGTTTGGATATGAAGGTATCATTTGGTTTTTCATTTCATTTCAAAAACTAAGAATTTATGATATAGAAGGTAAATACAGTTATAGTAAAAACTTCCGAACTACATCAATTGGACTGTAACTTTGATAGCCTTATTTGCACCCAATCCAGAATTAACTACTCACAGGACCTGAATGTGCACTGTTGTTTAAAACTTTTCCAGAGCTCATTCTGGAATTCATCGATAACTTCACTTCAGTGAGTTAGCAAAAGGTGTAGCCTCTGAAGCATTTTTTAATCACCATCTTCTAGGTTAATGATATTACTTATAATGCCATGAGCTGTCATTTGCAGCATTAACCATTGTTATCATTCTAGACCAAAAGACTGAAATTCATGCTAGTAGTTGGCACTAGTTTGATGTCATTCAATATGTTCTTGTTGGTGTTTGCTTGAGAATGACTCCATCATCATGCAGCGTGCTTGAGCTTCTAGTTTTTAATGACTTGCTTGAGTTAATTTGTTCCTAGCCTATTTTCAGGATCTGTAAGTGTCCTCTATCTATTCTGATTAGCTTAACTAAGAAATGACAATGGCAAACTAAAGCTATATTTTATAACCTCCCTACAGTGAGTTAGCAAAAGCCGTAACTTCTAAAGAATTCCATAATTATTGTCTACCAGATAGATGATGTTACTTTTGATGCCATCAACTGTCATTTGTAACAGTAACCATTGTTATCATTTTAGGCTAAAAGACTGAAAATTTATGCTGGTAGTTGGGAGTAGTTTGATTTCATTCAATATTTCCCTGTTGGTGTTTCATGCTGGTAGTTGGGAGTTAATTTGTTTTCAACCTATTTTCAAGGCCCAGAGAACAAAAACTGTGTCAATTTTAGGCCAATGGGAGACACTTGAAAGTCTGTTCAATGAAGCACTAGCAATAAAAAAATGTGTAATTGATATTATTTTGTCACTTTCCAGTCCTTTGTATCAATGGGCTTGAAATTGACAGTTCTATTCTTAACAATTATGAACTGTGCAAAATTGCAAATGGATAACAATATTCATGAATCCAACATGGAGTGCCTCATTTTGAGAATTTGCTCCTTGATATTGCTCAAATTTATATGCAGTATTCAGAGCAGATTTAATCACGCTCCAGTCTTAATGGCAGAAAGCCCTCTGCAAGCCAAGAAATAAAAATAATTAAGGTATGTTCTAACTTCTAAGCCTTAAGTTATTTTCATTAGGAAGAAGAAATCTCACTGGAAGAGAAGAAATCTCACTGGAAGATGAATTTGAGAGAACCGACAAATATCTGCAGCAACTTCATATTTGTAGTACTCAAATTTAGTAAAGAATTTATCTTGTAGACTTATTTCAACTTATCTATTCATTTATAGTCTTATTGTATTCAGCTGCAATATTGGATTTATTCCAGTAAGAAATTCCTAAGGGCTAATATTCAATTATCTCTCTCTGTGCGATCAGTTCTTGCCCCATAGGCTACAGACATGGGACATTTAGCTAATTCAAAGATAATATGCTTGCATTTTAAGATCCCTTTCAATCATCATTTTGTAAGAAATATGATGTTCTATTTAATATTGAGCAATCAGTTATATTGAATTTCCTATTTTAATCTACTTCTTGTAATTTGAGATCCATTTAGATTGTAATATGATCATATTACATTGTTTTTCAAAGTTGAATGGTTTTTACCTATTGTTCTTTTTGTAGTTTACCATATATTCATTTGAAAATCACTCTCTATTTCTAATTTTGCTCACAGCTGCTGCATCATGGCTCAACAAGCCACATGTGTTGCATCTTTCTCTTTGAAAGCACAATGTCGTGTTGTTGAATTAGTTTTCTCAATTTTGAGCTGTGATTCGATACCTTTGTCAACCATCAATGTGAAGTTCCCAAAACACATGCTCTGCCTCCTTAGTCATGGATTTCCTACCGAGAAGTGTTTCACAGTGACATGGAAATGTAGTTTGAAAAAAAGACATGTGGATTATGTTGTTTCTTGTTATAGCTTGTCCCTTCTTTTGCTTCATTTTGCTTTTGTTTCTTGTTAACAGATTCTGGGCTTCCTTCCTCGGATGACGATGTAACAGATTTGGGCTTCCTTCCTCGGACGACGATGCAAGACTTTGGGATAGCATACATGCTTAAAAACCCTCCCTTGGTGATTTAAAACATACCTGTCATCCTAGGTATCTTCTTCAGGCTTTGAACTTTGAGCATCTAAGCCTATTCCTGCCTCCTTTGGAAGGAGAACATGCTATCCCTCCTTTCCCCTTTGGAAGCAGAATTGTCATTCCTGTTGAATGTAAGTTGGATTTCTGTTGTCACTAAGACCTTACAATTCAGGTTAACAGAGTATCCGTACAAGTGACAGTATCGAAACTTCAATTTGCTTAGGCATTCAATGGGTTTTGGCAATTTCCACTTTCAGTCAAGTTTCAGGCCAAGCTTATACTGATTACCCATTTCAGGATTGAGCTGGAGACACATAGAAAGTCTCAGGGGTCTTAACCAGGTCTCACAACACTGCTCGAAACTTGTTGTGCAGTGGTGGTCCAAACCAAGCCAGCAACATCATGGCAAAAATATGATTCCCAAAAAACTGTTGATAGGGTAGAATATTGCACCTTCTTCTTGACAAATAGAATATTCAGCAGAGTTGGAGTTATCAATTCGTATAGGTTGCTTGGCAGATCTTTCACATGTATCTGATTTCTAGTGATTTTACATGGTAAGTGAAATTAGTTGTTGACTTGTCTCTTCTAGAAGTCAGACATGCACTAAAAAGTACCCATGAAGCACTTTGCAAATGAAATCTTCAAAGGTTGTTTGCGTGATGGGGAAGAAGATTTCTATAGCCATGACAATCTTGAAAATACCTATGCACAATCACTATGGCTGAAGACGAACTGCGGGATCAACTTGAATGAACCAGTATCTTCCTCTTCTCATCTGCACTAAAGGCAGGAATGTGGGTTGTTTATCGGCCTTATCTCCCGGCGAGCTTGAAGTTATTGTATCTGGATGCCTGTTTTACTAGTCTTGGAATTGGTTGTCTATATCATGTACAAGCCTCTCAGCGTGTTTGAAAAACTGACTGTTTTGGTTGTCTATATCTGTACAAGTCTCTCAGCATGTTTGAAACTTTTTGCATTGGTAGGGACTTGCTGCTTCGCAGCCCTCCTTATTTATTAATAAATTCATGTCAAAAGTTTTGATGGAATTTGTCCATAAAAATAGTTGGCTTTGGAAGGAGCTTAAGCACATGAATTACTTTGAATTATAAGATGTGACAATTTTTTTAATTTATTAATGAAATATTGTCAAAAGTTTTGATGGAATTTGTCTTTAACAAAACTGGCTTTGGAAGGAGCCCATTATAAGATGTGACAATTTTTTTAATTTATTAATGAAATATTGTCAAAATTTTTGATGGAATTTGTCTTTAACAAAACTGGCTTTGGAAGGAGCCCAAACACGAGTTACTTTAACTTATATGATGTGGAAATTTGTTTTATTAATAATGAAATTTTGATGGAATTTGTCCCAAAAAAGATGGCTTGCAAGGAGATTAAACACACCTGAATTACTTTGAATTATATGATGTGACAATTTGTTTTATTTATAAATGAAATGTCAAAAATTTTGGATGAAATTTGTCTTAAATAAAACCATTACGTGAGTTACTTTGAATATTATATGACGTGGTAATTTGTTTTATTATATTTGCCTAGTTATATTGATGTTTTTGTTTTGTAATTAAAATTAGTTTTAATTTTGTTTTAGTAATTAAAATTAGTTTTAAAATTCTTAAATAGATTTTATAAAGTTTATTAAAATTTTGAAAAAAAAATATTAAATTTAATAATTTGAAAATTAAAAATAAATTTTGAAAATTTTTAAATTTAATTTTTTGTTTTTTTTTTTATTGGTTTATATAAATAAAGTGATTAATTTTATGGAGTTACAAATAATATTTATAAAAATAAAAAATAAAAAACATATTTAAAAAATAAAAATTATATATTAACCAAGTGTTATTATAGTATACATATCAATGTTAATATTTATTATCAAATTTCAATTAAATTTTATGAGTTGTGAATATTTGATTTGACATATTATCTTCATAAAGTAAATACACGTTTTTAATTATGAAATTCAATTTTATATTATATATTTTTATTTTTTAATTTAAATATCTAATAAATATAAAATTAGTATTTTTTATAAAAAATAAATAACCAACTTATTATAATAAATTTACAGAATAATTTTTTTAATTAATTAATATATAATTTTTTTTAAATATTTTAACCTTATAATTACTTATAATTACTTTATAAAAATAATACTTTTAAAACCATTAGCGTAAATATATTATTGTCTTTTCATTATATGTATTTAAATAAATTATTTAAATTTTTAAAAACAATGAATTTCATGTATTTAATTAAAATATTATTATTAAATATATTTTTTTTTATCAAAATTAAATTTATATATTTAATATAATATAATATTTAAATTAAAAGCCATTGAATTGTATAGTTGTAATACTATAATGTAGTATTAATTTAAATACATATAATATTAAGGTATTATATATTACGTGTTTTATTAATTTTTTTTTGTCTTGATTATTAATAATCATAAATTAATAACTAATGATTATGATAAATTTTTATTTTTTAATCTCAAAAATTATAAAAGTGTTTAGCTTTTTCTAACTATATTAAAATAAGTTAACTAACATTTTTCTATACTAAGAAAACCTTATTTATTTTGAATGGGTTTGAAGTGAGCATCATTTTATTAGTCATCCTCTTGTTAAGATGGATTAAAAAAGGTTATGCAATTAAATTTAAAAAGATTATTTACACTAATTTATGCAAAGGAAAATTAGGAGTATGTAGTTTTTATATAAATATTTCAACATAGAGTTTCAATTCAAAATTTAATATTAGAAAAAAATAAAAGACATTAAATTTATTATGGATTTAATAATAATATCTTTGACTATGGGATATTTGAGATTCTTGTTACTTTTATTATCTTATATAGTTATGAATTCTAAAGTTATAGCATTCATGAAAATATAATTTTAATAACTCAAAGAATAATTCCAACCCTTCTAATATTTGAACAAATCTCCACTAATAACATAGTAAAATATAGCATTGGACAATCTCCAAAATATTGTGGGTAGAAAGAAAATTTCATTTATAAGAAGTTGCATTTATTTCTATGAATATCTTTACTACACCTACATTATATCATAAATTCCAAATATTTATTACAATATTAACCTACTTAACCCTTTATCATGTCAAAAGTATGGTGATATGTTACTCTTTAAAATTTTAATAAAACAAATAAATTTGAAAGCAAATCAAATAATTATTTACACTTCTTAATTTATAGTAAATCAACATTTATTTCAATAAAACAAATTTTATATCAATACAAGTTAATTCTTATCTTAATTTATACCAAATTCAATATACTAAATTAAATAAATAAATAAATACTTTTTTACAATATTAATTACTTACAGTGGTTTTGACAACTTTTCCTTTTAGATAAATTGAAAAACATATATTAATTTGTATCATATTTAAATTGAAAAATATATATTAATGAGACTTATATTTAATACTAAAAGCAAAAAGTTAGGAAATACATGAAGATGTGTCTTCTTGCCTTAATTTTATGAAAAAACATGTGAGTTACATGAACATCGAAATCTGCAAAGTTTTAAATAAAGTTATAGTGATCATGCCCATTATTGTTATTGTCGTGTTTGCACAACACAATGTCATTTGACCTAAAAGCAAAAATCTACCAAAACAATTTATCTTAAACCAATAATACAATTATCAAAATCTTGAAATTTAACTATTTCATTTTCAATTCCCACCTTACTAAGAAGGAACTTTATTTAAAAAATTATCTACTTCCTCTTATGAATGAAATAAATAATGGAAATCATTTTGGCATATGGACAAGTAAATATAGACAATTTTTTATTACTCTATAATTATTCTCACATGATTATTTTGCTATCAAATACTTTCTGCATAAGAGGCAGGTACTAAGTAGCAACGCTGCATATTATAGTTGTTTATAATGAAAATTTATTGATCATTGATAATATAATAAAACTTTTACTATCATTTTAATTTAAAATGAAAAATCTCAATTTTATATTTATTAGTATTTTGAAATTAAAATTTAATATAAATAAAATTGATGAAATATTATTAGTATTATTATTTTGAAATTGTTCTTTCCTTGGTCAGCAAAAAAAAGTTCTATTAATTCTTCAAATTGTTACATTTGATACTCAAAATGATCCTTGCTCTCTTGAAATGATTTTTTTGGTTAGGAGAGCAATGCAAAATCTAAATAAGATTAGACAGCCAACGAACATCATAGAACTTGAGGTAAATTAGGTGCATGATAGCCAACCAACATCATAAACTTGAGGTAAATTAGGTGCATGACTAGCATTAGGAGCAGCTAGTTAATCAAAATTCCGATGGGCATGAAATTCCACATGGGCAAGATGCACCAACAAGTTGTCTAATCAGTCATTGGTGCACCTCTAGCTCCTTTGCAAAGATGTCAAAAGATCATGGATGTCCCAAAATAGTCCCAATGATTTTGTTGCAAATCATTAAGAAATGCAATCAATTCATTATCATCGTCATGGCATTTTTGTCTCTTGTCCTCCAAAACAATCAAGATGAGTCGAATTTTCACATCCATGGAGTCTAAAGAAACAAAGAAACTGGTTGAACAACACGGTCTGGGGACTGGGTCTATACATGCTCCAAATCTCCTCCTAGCTCACTTATCCTGACCACCTCAACATCCTCTACGGTGACCAACCCTTCCGCCTAGCAGACCAGAAGGCCCTATCTCCCTACTGGCCTAATCCCATTGTCGCAACATTACACCCTGAACACAATGGCACCAACGCTAATGGTACAGTATGGTTTCTGACCTTAGCCCTATCACAAGAAGCCAGAGTCAAGGGATGGCACAACTAGCCTCAGCGAAATACACAGTCACCACCTCAAGTGAGTGGAATTTCCCGTGCTCAACAGGTGCAACAAAGCCACACCCAAATTAAGAATGCCTCTTCTAGAGCAAACCCCCACACCATGAAAACCCTTAAAGACCTGTTTGCCAACCACTAGAGCACCAAAGCCAAGAATGTCTTGTCTTGGTTCGGTCACAAAACACTGAATTCGACGAAAGGCAATTTAATAAGACATAGTTGAAACACACCACCACAGAATGCACTAGGAAGAACCAATTACAAGCATGGAAACTAACAAAGAAAATGACCAAAAGCCTTCCAAGTGTGTGTGAAACCGTCCAATTACCACTTACCACAACCACTTACCACAAGTAAGATTAACGTCTCAACTCTCCTTAGCCATGTAAATCAACCCCCAAGTAAATCTTTGAGTGTCTTTTCACCAGAGTCCTATGTGGCAAATTCCTCTATCATAATTACACTGTAATCCCCTCCCTCCAACAACAACTACCCAAAATGAATTCTCTGGATAAGTTGGTAGCCTATTCATACTCCAAGCTAATTACACCACCCTCTCTATCTCTCGATAACCTGAAGGTAATAACAAATTAACCAAGCAAGGCTACACTTTTTATAACTTACTTCACCCTTCTCGAGGATGCATAATCTCTCATTCCCGGTGTCTTGGCCTCCTCCCTCATGCTCTACTACTGTTATTCACATGGATTTGCTTCACGCCAGCGGGGCTACATGAATCGAGATCATCCACCCCATTGGTAAATGAAAAAAATTCAAACAAATTATAGCAATGTATTACATCGAGTTCTTGATGACACTCAAGAAACCATCAAGGTCAATGAGTCCTTAAATCCTTGATGAACACGAGTGGACGAAAATGCTACTATTAAAGGTTGAAGTAAAGGAATTACGGAAAAAACCAAGAGTTGTTAGCTAATCTATGACAAGACCAATGTACAACATTGATTGAATGTGAAAACCTTCAACTATAGGGAACAACTGAATATGACATATGGCCCCTGGATGGGTGCCTGTTGATGATAGATATTATGCATTATGTATATTTAATTTGTGCGGTGCTTTTGTGATTTGGAATGATATTCGGTAAATGATTGTATCAGAGGTTTCTATAATTATTTTGATTCGAAGTTGTTTTTTTTTTAAATTAAATTGTCATCAATGATCCCTCGGTTGTTACTTTGAATTGTATTTTTTATGGGCCAGCCAGTTTTTAAATCGAAATCATGGTGTTCTTGGGATCTGGCTACTTTGTTGTGAAACTCTTTAGATGGCAGGAAAAACACTTTGTCAGTATTTTGGACTTGATTTTAAAATTTCCAAATGGTTTTAGAAAAAATAAATAAAAAAATTAGATTGTAAATTTTTATTTCTGTAAATCAATTATCTCTCAATAAAATCATTTTATATTTTATATATATATATATATATATATATATATATATATATATTATTATTAATAATAATAATAATAATAATGGATAATTGTGTATTGTGGATTATACACCTTCCAGAATGTTTCTGAATAATGTAAAACTTTCACACAATGATGATTAATTAACAACCGCTACTCATAATATCATGAATGAAGATGATGTCTCTCTTATTTATCGCGTCGTCAACAGTTTTGAAAGTGATGTCTGAGCAAAATTCTCCACACCACCCATTTTCTCAGATTACGTGCATCCGTTTGTCCTCTGAATTATCGTTTCCATGCCCACAGGTCAACATGGGACCCAAAACAGCTTGCACAAGTTGTTTCCTACTGAACACATCTCCACCAAACCTATCTCGCCTTTAAAGTTTATTTCAAAATTTATTATAACTGAACAGTCCTCAATGAACATTTCGTCTACCAAACCTATGTCGCCTTCAAAGTTTATTTCAAAATTTTTTATAACAGAACAGTCCTCAATGATTGATAGATAGAAACGTTTGAAGCCTTTGTGTCCTCTTAAATTCCAGAGAATATCTAGAGTTTTCTTCGTAGTACTTGCATTTTAGCTGTCCTTTGCTTTTTGTAGGATGCCATTATTCATATTCCACGTAGCAAACTTCAGGTTCTTCGCTATCATTATACATTCACTTATGTGTAGGACATATTTATAAATAAATTATGGGCATTTGTTAAAGTAATGATTAAATTTACAATGATATTAAGAGTATACCTAATAACTTATCACTCCACAAAAACTAGTGCCAGTACTCCTAACCATTCAAACTAATAAAACTGGACTAAAAACATGACATTTTAAACTTTAAATTTGCAAAACTCAATGAACACAGCAGTCTGTTGATAAAGACTGCTTAACCTAAGATGCTAATGATACACCAGTAATTTGCAAAACTCAATGAACACAGCAGTCTGTTGATAAAGACTGTTTAACCTAAGATGCTAATGATACACCAGTAAATTTCCAAAGCTCAATGAACACAGCACAGTCTTTTCATAAAGACTGTCTAACATAACATGCTAATGATACACCTTTATGCACATGCTCAGCAGCTTTGCAGTTATGCAATTTGCAAAAACCAAAGGACAGCACAGTCGGTTGGCAAGGACTGATTAATATAGGATGCTAATGATGGACCTTTAGGTACATGTTTAATGGTAACCAATATTTGTGCACTTATATTTTTATTAATGCAATTACTGGGTAGGATAAAGACGCTTTAACTTAAGATGTTAATGATTTACCTTTATGCACATGCTCAGCAGCTTCCCAAAGGACACAACATAGTCAGTTGGCAAGGACTGATTAACATTGGATGCTAATGATGGACCTTCATGCGTATGTTTAATGGCAATCAATATTTAATGCAGCTGTAATTCCATTAATGCAATCACTGAGGAAGTATATGGTCGGTTGGTACGGCCCTGTTTAACGTGGGATGCTAATGACGCGCCTTTATGCACATGCTGAGTAACTTCCCAGTTATGCAATTTGTAAAAACCGCAGGTTACAGTACGGTCGGTTGGTAAGGACTGTTTAACATAGGATGAAAATGATGAACCTTTGCGCACATTCTGAGTAGCTTCCAGTTAATGTCGAACGAGGCTTATTGGTAGACATATGTTATATTGTCCAGTGACGTGGTTGAACAGAAAAGGAAGAAATTCTCTAATGTGAATGCTTTATTTTTCTTTTATATTTAGTTTAAATACTGTCATTGCAAGTCTAACCTATCCGAACCAGGTAGGCTAAAATTTCTATAATTGTAAATTGGAGTTCTCATAATGAAATGCGCAGTGAAATGCTAAAATTGGCTCCATGAGGTGGTCAAACGGTCCAAATAACAAAAAAATAGAGAACTGGGGAAGGTAAATAGTCCGAGGACATATGAAAAGATAGAGCCCAGACTACTTTAAGTGAAGTCACATTAGTTTGGTCGTAGATTTGGGTTATTTTAATCAACACTATATATTTATTTTAAGCACATTAGTTTGGTTGTAGATTTGGGTTATCTTAATCACTATTATATATTTGTTTGAAGTACAGATTTAGTATGGGCTAAAAGATTGAATCTTTTTAAATGTAAAATTGAAAAAAAAAAAGGAATTGTATTTTTTCTCTCACAATCTCACAAAAGCCTAGAGGGATCAAATATTTTAAGGTGCAAACCCACTTTTTTATAGTGCAAATCTTAAAAATAAATTACACCTCCAAAAGTTATATCCTTTTAAGGACTTCAGATGACACACACATTCTCTCTCTTTCTCTCTTTATATACCCTTGAATACATGGAATACAATAACTTAAACATGCAATTCCAACAAATATTTACTCTTTAATAAGAGGGTTAAAATGTAAAATAATAATACTTTAAATGCTATAACAATAAGAATTTATTTTTTAGAATATTTTATATAATATATATAGACATTTTATTATTATTATGATTTTAAACCATGACATTGAAATAATTTAGTTAAGAATTTAATTTTTCAATTATTTTATATAATATATAGACATTTTATTATTATTATTAATATTTTAAACCATGATATTGAAATAATTCAATTAACATGAACATTGAAACATTACTACTAATCAAATATTATGTATATTTGTTTTTTATTTTGATTATAGTCCACATTATTTTTTTAATTTAAAGAATATTTTATTTTTATTTTAAAAGGAAAACGTGTCAAATCCACATTGAAGACAAACGGAATTACACATCTCTCATACTGACTTCCATGGATCTAGCAAGAGCTAAAAGGGATCAAATCGCTTTAGGCACAAACCAAAACTTAAAAAAAAATTGCACCTCCAAAGATTGCATCCCTCTAGAGACTTGGTAAATGATAGTTAAGATGACTCTCTCTCTCTCTCCCTCTCCCTCTCTCTCTCTCTCTCTCTCTCTCTCTCTCTCTCTATATATATATATATATGGAAACGAAAAACCAACATGGTTTTGTATTGATAAAGAATGTTTACATATGACATAATTTCATTAATCACCATGTCTAGTACAGTGACTATAACACAAAAGAAAAACACATATTCTAGATTTTGAAATCTATCCCTATAGAAGTCTTTACAAAATATGCATATGATAATAACTATCATCAAAAGTGTATGACTTTAACTAAACATGGAAACTTGTAGATCAACATCAATTATGTGGAACTCAAGTAAACAAAAATTTTCTAGTCCTTTGAAGATTGTCATTACTATATGCAGAGAAATTGATCTCCCCTAGTTGATATCTATGCCCCATCTTTGAGAGAGCATCAACAATACTATTTTGTTCCCTCTATATATGAGAAAAAGTCACCCCACTGAAATGTCCAATTAGCACCCTAATTATAATCATCTAATTAATGAACATTGGAGGATCAAAAGAGGACATTTCATTTACCAATTCTATACCATCTTTTGAATCCCCAAATAAATCCAAATATGTTAATTGATAACCATTTTGCACAAAATAAAACTCCCAAAAGAGCAATGATGTCAGCTCGATTGTTTGTGCGTGAACCATTTCTTCAATAGAAATGATAAAATTACTTAGATTTATGAGAATGTATGCCCCACTACCACATTTGTTTTGATTTGCAGCCCAATCAAAAAACCCATAGGAAATTTGCTCTAGATCTTTAATTTTTGAATGCATCTCAATGTTCTCTTAATGCCACAAGCCCTATCTCATTAAAATATGCACATGTTTTTATGCAATTTATGTTTATGTCTAGTGGAATATTTTCAAATATATATACATTTATCCTCTTCCATATGCCCCAAAAAATATAGAATGAAAGGGTTTTAAATTCCTTACAGTATGACTTACAGGCCTTCAAACATTTCTCTACATATGTTTTATCCCATCACGTGTTTATGTTTAAACTGTTCAACACATCGATCCAAATGGAAACCGCATACTGACACTTGAGAAAGAAATGCGAAACGTCCTCATTTTCAACCTTGCACGTAACAAATCTTTTAGGACCTATGAATCATCTCTTGCATAAATTATCCCAAGTTAAGATCTTATTCTGCCAAACTAGCCTCCCAAAACATTTGATTTTTAGGGGAAAGTTCCATTTTCATATTTTTTTGAACCACCTTTTGTCCTCATATCTCTAGTGTGATAGAGTAATATATCTGTATGTATCCTTAACAATGATATGCCCCTAAACAACTTTAGCATCCCATGTAAATTTGTCTTCCTTTTCGACCAAAGTGATTCAAGCTAGGTATAAATTAATCACATACATATCCCCTATCTCTACTAATTCACCAAATAAACCCAAATCTCTAGAGCATATCCATGTCGGATATTGGAAAGTAGGATCATTTGCAACATGAATTTGATTTTAAAAATATATGTCCTTGTCAAAGATGTAACTAATGAATGAGAAAGGTAATGAATGATTATCCTGAAATCCCTTGATAGGGTCCAAGCCAATCTCCACTGATGCACCCCATCCAATATCCCACCTCAAGTTTCTAAAAAAGCCAATGTTTAATTTTCATGAAATTGTTCCCTATATATAAGTTTGTGCTAGGAACTGATGCCCCAGCCTTAATCCACCCCTAAAATGATTGCTTTTGTCATTAGTTTTCCTTTATAATCATTTGCGAAATACTTGTTCCAAATCAAGCACACCATAAGCTCTTTACCACCAATGCCCATTGAAAAATTTCAATTCTCTTTAATCCCCAGCTTCCATCCTCCTTCCTCGTAGAAATATCCTCCAACCGAACTAGATATATCTTGTTTACACCAATGGAACTTGACGAGATAAAGTTTGAGATTATGTAGTTAATCTTCTTAATGAAATTTTGGGCATCAAATAGAGGTGCATCCAATATATTGAAATATTCTACAAGACCAACTGAGCTAAAATAAACCTTCCCCCAAGTGTTAGCCACTTTAGTGACCAAATAGCTAGTCTTCTTTCAAATTTTAGAATCAACCAACATTGGTCTCTAATACCATAGTTGTTTGGTTTCAAGTGGAAGCCAATATGTTTGAAGCCCTTTTCCATCGCAACCACCTCAACAACAAATATACTAGTAATCTCTGAAACATTGACTTTTTCAATAGATGTTTCAATTAACAAATATTTTGATTTGGTAATAAAAAGACCTATTTCATTGCCAAATGTGGAGATTATTTGATGAAGATAACTCCATTCCAAAGTGGATACCTTCCCAAAAATTAGAACATCATCCACAAACATAAGGTTTGTTATAGAAATACTTTTGGTGATCTTAATACACGCAAAGGAACCCGTGTTTTGCGCCTCCATATTCAATCTACTCATTCCATCAATAACCAACATAAATAATATGGGGGATAATGAGAATCCCTATCACAAGTCCCTTGAGGCCTTAAAGAAATTCGGAGGAACTCCATTTATCAAGACTGCATAGTTAACCGATGTGGTGTAAGCCATTATCCAATCTACAACCCCCACTAAAGGACCAATTTTGTGTAGAACCATCCTCAAAAAAACCCAATCCACACAGTCATATACTTTAATCAAGTCTAGTTTCAATAACAATGACTCCTTTCTTTTTAACTTTATGGAATACATGCATTCCTAAGCAATAACAACTCCATCCTAGATCTGATGATGTTCTAAAAAACAAAATTATTCAAGGGTAACAAATTTGGATAACTTATCCTTCAATCTAGTTGAAATAATCTTTGAAACCATCTTATATCCAATATTGCACATAGAAATATATTGTTAATCCTTAAAAGAAGAGGCCTTTGAAACTTTTGGAATCAAAGCAATAAAAATACAATTTAAAGCACCTGAGATTTAATGGGATGATATCGATTCTTCAACTAAGTGTAACAGATCCGTGTGAAATTTCCACGATTGCAATGACTATGTATTATTCTCCTAGCTTATGTAGTTTATTTGTCTTTTGTAAATTAATATTATGAAAAATAACGAAGAATCCACTGCTGCAACCTTCATAAATAAAATATGTTACAAAATATAAAATACTGGAACTGAGAATATAATGCACACACATAATAATTTTGACATCATTATTTTTGGGCAAATGTCCCTGGAAAAACTCCGAAGGGAAAACCAATGCAACAAATGAAGGTTTAATTATTATTAATCTTCAACAAATTAGGAGAACAATAATATTCTTTCCTAGTACTTCCAGAGCTCCGTAAAATACTAATCTCCACATATAAAACAAACTAGAGATTTCAAATCTCCCTCTGCGAACCAACTCAACCTCCTCCTAGCCACTCACACTTCCTCTTGACACTTGCATTTTCTACCTAAAATTGCACGCTGTTGGTTAAGGATAATTCACATAGCCCTGGGAACCCTTACCTGCAAGTCGTTATGCCACCATCACTAATCCTGGTCCATTCACTCTACCTCTGAAAGATAGAACCGAGATGGGCTCACTAAAATGAGTTGCTCTTCCACACGCACTATCAAGTTAGCTACTTGCACTAGGTGAATACAACCTCCTTCCTGCCTCTGGAAACTAAAAATCATAGAGGAAATTTTCTCTGGAAAATCTACTCCCAAATCTCTACTAAAACCCCGCTATTCGGTGTCTCCCTAGCTTCAATTGCGCCCTTGCTGAATCATTGCAACTGGGTGAGTCAAACTTCTCTTATTTTTTATGTTTTCTTCTCCAAACCCCATCGACTTGCTCTTATAATATTTTGTTGGGAAACTGAATACCATGATCACATCTCAATCGATGGTTATGATCATCTTGACTCCATTAAATAACTTTTCCAGAAGTCTTTATAGAAAAATTGACCTCCCCCAATTAATATGATTTAATTAACAACTTTTCCTAAGTTATACTTAGGAAATATTTAATTATAGGATAACTAATATAATTGAGGTGTTTCTAAGGTTTTTCTGACGAGACCTTTTCTAGGTTTTGGAGGTCTCGTGTTCCTTAGCCTCTTAGACATCATAGAGACTAGAGCACATATCTGATGCTACTGAAAACTAACACTCCCTCTTAGCGAGGAAGGTGTTCTCCACTACTCCCATATGCTCCTTGAAGTAGACAAACTTTGCCTTACCTAAAGCCTTCATGAGTATATTTTCTATCTGCTGATCTGTGGGAACATGTTGTAACCAAACTGATCCATGTTGTTATTATCTGACATCTGTGATACAATTGGTTACCTTAAATTAGAAAACCTCCGGCAAATTCATTCCTTCACTTCTGCTAGCTGATATGACTTCCTGGAAGCTACTCGGCCCCTCCAAATCAGTTCGTCTTCCCTCTGAGACCCTGAATCAATCTTTGTAGCTACATTCTAGAAACTCTTCGGTAAACTCACACTATTAGGAAAATAAAACAGCCTCCAATGGAAATTGAACCATCAAACTGGGTTTTGATTCTCCTTTGGCAGATATAAATGATCTCCCTCTATCAATGAGAATCTATAGATTCTTGTGAAAAAAATCCTCCAACAATCTCTTTCCACCATGCTATAATTGTGCTACTCTGATCTCACACTGTTTATGCCCCTACGTTGTTGTTATCACTGTAATAGTGAGTCTTAAACTCTCACTGATCCACTGAGTCCCTACAATTGGCACTGCAACTATTGCTCAAGTGTCTAAATACACCTTGTTACCAATACAATTGGCTCTGCACTGTCTCTCGTGCATCTGACTGCGCCTTGCTGACCTTTCGATCCTCTTAATATTTTAACTCTTGGGCTCCCACAACAAGGGTAATGGCCCAACTGAGGAATCTCATGCACAAAAACTAGATCTAATCTACTGATCAAGCCCTACTGGCTAAGATATAGATCTCCTTGCTACTCCTTCCTCGGACCCTACCGAGTCTCACATACTATAGTGTTATACTCCTCCTCTTGGAGGTACTACGGCTACAAGTTTGAATTCATCCTCCAATCTGGAAGAAAAATCCCTTATCTCCACTGAAGTTGATTTCTTCTTCGCTTTCTTTTCCTTCTGCCCCTTCGGACACTGGCCAACATAGTGACCAAGCTGACCATAGCCAAAACACTTGACTATCGACAAATCCTTCTTCTTCTTTTCTCCCTTTGAGTATTGTACTTGGTGGACAGTTCTTCAGTATTCCCTTCCTTGCAAGGCAATGCTCTCCTCTTCCTTCACCTTTGCTGTCTTCCCACTGCTACTGGTGGCGCCCTCGACCAAGCTAAGCCTCAACTCCTCTTGAGTGAAATCACTCCATAGGCGTTCCTAATATGGAAGCTTGTCATGCCCAGAAACTACTTGGACAAACGTAAGCCATTCCTTTGGTAAACACACTGAGTGTTATGCACACTAGTTTGTTATTTGCTGGCTTCTCTCCTACTACAATGAGTTCATCTCTGACACCCCAAATCCTGGTGAGATAAGTGGTTACATCTTCTCCCTTGTTCATCTTGACCATCCTTAGCTTCTCTTTAAGGATCATTTTCCGATTCTTTAACGGTTTTTATTACAACTTGACGACGACATCCCACATCTCCTTCGTTGTTCCCTTCTAAATGATAATGAAAAATTGTGTGACCCTTGACTTCATTAAGGATCATTCTCTTGTCTTTGGTGTTATCCTACTATATTCATGAAACTAGATGGGATCTATTGGCATAACTATCACTATTGTAGCAAATGCCTTTAGACCATGCTCATCCAATAGAAACAACACCTTGGCCTTTTAGATACCAAATTTAGAGGCTCCTCCAACCTATCCCGATATCTCAATCCTATTACAACCATGTCTGGAAAAAATATGTGAACTAAAATAACCAGAGAAATAAATAAACTGGGTATAAACCCTTGTGTGCTTTCACTTCCTTGCTTTGCACTGATCTGTTACTACAAAACCCTTATGCTGCAAACCCTTTGTGCTAGGTTTTCTCTGTGAAATCATATCTGCCTCCGAAAACCTTTCTGGCAACCTCACCACTTGTTGCTAATCATAGAGACAACTTGCACTTCCTCTCGATCACCTACCTAGGATGGAAATCAAATTATTTCTTCTGCAATTCACATTGCCTAGCTGGCTCGTGCAGATATGTTCTCAAGTGCACTAGATCTTCCTCTGATTTGCACAAATATTGTTCTAAAGCTTCTCCTATATAATATGCTCTAATACCATGTGAAATTTCCATGATTGCAGTGTCTGGGTATTATTCTCTTAACTTATGCAGTTTATTTGTCTTCTGTAAATTGATATTATGACAAATAATGGACAATCCACTACTACAATCTTCACAAATAAAATACTTTATGGGATATAAAATATTGAAACTGAGAAAATAATGCACACACACACACACACAACAACAACAACAACAACAACAATTTTGACACTGTTATTTTTTGACAAATGTCCCTAGAAAAACCTCAAAGGGAAAAACAATGTAGGAGATGAGAGTTTTATTATTATTAATCTTCAATGATTTAGGAGTACAATAATCTGCTTCCCTGATACCGGCAAAGCTTTGAAAAATATTTATCCCCATTGATAAAATAAACTGGAGATTCAAAATATCCCTCTGAAAACCAACTCAGCCTCTTCCTAACCACTCACACTTCCTCTCGGCACTTGTATTGTATGCCTGAAATGCACAAAGTTGGTTCAGGATAATTCACATAGCTCTGGGAACCCTTCCCTGCAAGTCATTATGCCTCCAACACTGATCTTATCCTACCCGCTCTTCCTCTAGAAGATAGATCTGACACTCGCTCATTGAAACAATTCGCTCTGCCACACACTATCAAATTGGATACTCACACTAGCTAAATATGGCCTCCTTACTATAGAAAAAAGGACCTCCTTCCTACCTCTAGAAACTGGAAATCACTGTGGAAATTTTCTCCAGAAAATTTGGAGAAAATTTCCTCCCAAATATTTGCTTAAACTCCACTCCTCGGTGTCTTCGTAGCTTCAATTGCACCCGTGCTAAATCACTACAATTGTGTGAGTTGAACTAATCTTGTGTTTTCTATTTTCTTCTTTGAACCCCATCGACTTGCTCTTATAATCTTCCATTATGAAACCAACAACCATTTTCACATCTCAATCGATGTCTACGATCATCTTGACTTTGTCACTTCATTTTTCTGGAAGTCTCTAGAGAAAAATTGACCTCCCTCAATTAATCTAATTTAATTAACCACCTTTCCTAAATTATACTTAGGAAGTATTTAATTATAGGCTAATTAATCTAATTGAGGTGTCTCAAAGGCTTTTCTGACGAAACATTTTCTAAGTTTTGGAGATCTCGTGTTCCTTAGCCTCTTAGGCACCATAAAGACTAGAACACTTATTTGATGCTACCGAAAACTGACAATCCAACCCCATAATATCCTTAAAATGAAGTAATAATTCCATGGTCCACCCATCAAGTCTCGGGTTTTTTTCCCTAGAAAAGACTTTAGATCAAATTCCACTTCTTCGAATGTGATTTGCCATCAAATAACCACATTGTCCTCCACTTTAAACATCTGGGGCTATGAGTGAATGACCCTCAATTGAGTATCAATGTCCACCCATTCCCAGTAATTATATAGATTCATAAAATATATAACAACCTCCTTATGAAGTTCCTCTAGCTTGAATATTTTCCTACCCACTTTGTCCTCTTGGTCCTAAATTGTATTGTCTCTCCTTCTCTATGAGGCAAAATTATGAAAAAAAATTGTGTTGTTATCACCCTCTAAATCCAAATGGCACAACTCTTGAGCCTCCATTCCTCTTCTTGTTATTTTAAAATCATTCTCTTTCAAACTTCTTTCTCCATGGTCATTTGTTTTTGAGCCGTTGAGAAGAAACTAGGATCAAATGGGTTAGATACCAACTCTAGTTCTTAGTCTATCTCTACTAGATATTTCTTATTCCTTCTCTTTTTATCTCTTTCCCATCTTTTGACCACCTTCTTTAGTTCCTTTAATTTTAGAAAAACAACATTCATCCAAGAAGTATCATTATGATATTACACTTTTGACCAAGTATCTCTTACCAATTTCTCAATGTCATTGTCTTTTAACCATGAATGATTAAATTTAAAAGGGGGACCCTTCCAAATACTTTCACCATGCCATTATAAAAAAATGGGAGAATGATCAAACATCATCGATGAGTTGAAATATGTATACATCATACCAAATTGTTCCAACAAGTTCTCATGAACTATGAACCTATCCAATCTCTTAGCAATCCCATCCAGACCAATACATCCATTCCTCCAAGTAGGAATAAGAGGAACTAAAAGAATATCTACTAAGTGGTTTTGCCCAATAAGCTCCTTAAAATAACCACCTAATGGATCCAATTTACTTGTTGGCCCCCATATATCTTCCGTAGAGACAACAAAATTTAAATCCCTTGCCACTATCAAGGACCCAATATTCAACAACCCATAGTTACCTAGCATGTTCCAAAAATCTAGTTTCGAATCATAGGGATCATAAACATTTAAAATTTGAAATCTAACCTTTGATCCCTTTGAGAAACCCATTATTAATATTCCTATAAACAATTTTAAATCCAATAAACTAATGATGCGTGGATCCCACAAAATAGGCAGACCCGTAAGAGACTGAGGGAATCAATTAACCAAAACTTCCACCCTGGGCATAATTTCAAAAAATATGATTGAGCCTTATATCATCATTAACCATAGTCTCCTAAATTAAAATAACAGATGGCCTATGATCTAGAGTCAAGTGACATATGGAATTCCATTTAGGGGCATTCCCCAATCCCTGAATATTTAGGGACATGATCTTCATGGAGGAATGATGTCTATGGGCAAAAATTTCTCTAAGAGCCTGCTTTTTAGAATCATCAAGGGAAGGGGATATGTGAGAATCCAAACATTTCATGAATTTTTATGCTTGGAGAGGAGGATTAGGGTCCCATAGAGGAATAATATTCAACCTACCCTTATGCTTATTCCTTATGGTAATATTCCTCTTTGAATTGAGGTTAATGTGGAAGCAATCTGGAGATACCATAGATGAGTGGATGGTTAGTGGCTCAATATTCAGAGCCGGGTTGTGCCTAAGAATATTAATATCACTACCAAAAAATTAGTTGGGGAATGCTCAGCAATATAGGATCCAACACAAATCACAGGGGACTTCAATTCTGGAGGAGGGATGATATTCACATCCAACATGTCATGTTTATATCCCACTCATGAATCCTCAGAGTCTGAAGAATCATTAGCGAGGGGACAAGACCCCATATGAGGGAGGGCTTTAAATATGGAATAAACACTCAATGACCCTGGCTTAATCATCGAGTCTTTAAAGGGAGAATTATATGCATCCAAAAAAACCCAAAGTCTTATAAACAGGTAGATCACTAACCAATTTTTCAGTACCACATTCAGGAAAATCGGAAGAGGGTAAATTAGTACAAGTAGCATGATCGGTACCTTAGTAGGTATGATGAACAACTTCATAAGAATCGACTGCCCCCTCACCAAACAATGAGGCCCCAACCTGTAGCATTGAACATGAACAAAACTTCGCTCTATGCACATATGATGGACCCTAAAGTTGTCGAGGGATATTTTTCAATCAAATGACATGCTTGATGAAACCCCAAGCACCGAAATGGAATCCCCCAATATTCAATTCGTTGACAGAGTGACAAATCACCCCAAATTAGGTCCAATACCATAGACAATCCACCAAAGAAATCCATTTCTACTAATAACCAAGCAAGACATTTATCCAACCCACATAAGCAATGATCAACTAGGAAAATATTTGTTCCTATCATATTACCAATCTGAACCAACACATGTTGAGTTCACAACTCTAGGAGAAGTCTAGGAAGCTTCACCCATATCAATTTCCTACAGGGAATCTCAATTATAGAATTGAAATCTACATACCAATGTTGCGGACTCAAGAAAATCCGCCCTTGTACCCATGGATTGTTCATAATTATATCTGTGTCCCCAGGATGAATAAATGAAAACAAAACCAACTACTGGTCATCAAACTAATCTTATGCTTATAATGAATGATGGGTTCCCAATGGGTATCAACCCATTCCTTCATCCTCCATCCATCCATTTTAGAAAATTCCCAGCGACCAACTAGAATCCTCTTCTAAAGGCTCAACACCATATCCCAAAATATGTCCTTGCCAGAAACTAGTGCCCACACATAATTTTTCATTTTTTAAATTACATTTTTGAATGCATAAGTGTATTCAACCCCTTGAAAATCCCTTGAATACATAGAATAAAATAACTTAAACATGAAATTCAACAAATATTTGCTCCATTCAAAATTAACCCTTAATAAAAGGGTCAAAATGTGAAATAATGATACTTGAAATAATATAACAATAATAATTTAAATTTTCAATTACTTTATATAATATATAGACTTATTATTATTCTTAACAACTATATATAATATGTAAATTGTTGACATGAAATAATTTAGTTAACATGAGTAGTGAGATATTTTATTTTTGATTACATTTTCCACATTAGAGTTTAGTTAGTTAAATACATTTCAATATTACTTTCAATATTTTTACTTTCAAATACTTCTCTTTCCACATTGAAATATTTTATTGTGGTTCATATATATATATGTTTATGTTTTTTCTAAAGTTGATATTAAAATAAATTAGTTAATATGGATAATAAAATGTTTTATTTACTTATCTAATTGAAATATGAAAATAATTACTTCAAAAGAATTTTATGAGTTGAGAGTGAAATATTTGTACCATATCTTCTATGTATTAGGTTGTAATATCAACCATTAATATATCAAACACAATTATAATGAGACTATATTTTATAATATTTTTAATTAAAAGTAACCAAATATGTATATTTGTTTTTTTTTTTTAATTTTCTTTATACCTTACATTATTTTTTCAACTTTAAAGAATATTTTAGTTTAAAAAATACGTGTGTCAATTCCATTGAGCACGGACCAAATTACACATCACAATAAATATAAACGTTTAAATGATATAACTTTTTAAGATTATATATATATGTATCATTTTTTAATATAATTAAAAAATAATATACTAATATAATTAAACAATGTGATGAGTGAGATTTTTTTTTATAAGTTATATGTTACTAATTGCAAATCGATAATGATCTCAGTAATTGTATATCATTTTGAATGTTCAATTTAAATGGATTTTATTTATTTATTATTATTATTATTGTGGTTAAAAAAATTGAATTAATTATTTTTCTTAAGAAAAACACCAATATTTTTTTATACTAGACGATGTATTAGGCTAATTCAAATATACTCATTTAAGAGTTCACAATGCTCAAGATTATAACTAATAGAACAATATTCACCAATATAGATCCATCTTAACCACCAATTTATAGTGCAAAACTTTAAAAAAAATTGAGCCTCCAAAAATTGCATCCCTCTAGAGACTTGGTAGATGTTGGTTAAGATGAATTTCTCTCTTAACCATCATCTAGAGACTAGAGAGAGAGAAATTCATCTTAACCATCATCTCATAGGTGCATTTTTTATTTTTATTATTTATTTATTTTTGCACTGTAAAAAAGGTTTTTCTCTTAGCTCTTGTGAGATTATATATATATATATATATATATATATATATATATATATATATATATATATATATATATATATATATATCATTTTTGAATGTATAAATGTATTGAATCCCTAGAAACTCCTTTGAATACATGGAATAAAATAATTTAAACATGAAAAATTAACATTTAATAAAAAGATAACAATGTAAAATAATGATACTTGAAATGATATATATAATTTTAAACCATATATGTAAAACATTGACATTGAAATAATTTAGTTAACTTGAATAGTGAGATATTTTATTTATGGATTACATTGTCCATATTAAAGTTTTGTGTGTTTTTTAAAAATACATTTTAATATTATTTTCTTGTGTGTGTTTATATAAACACATATATGTTTATGTTTTTTCTAAAGTTGATATTAAAATAAATTAGTTAAAATATGAAAATATGAATAATATCAATTTTATTTGTTTTTTGTTTTAATTATTTAAAAATACATAAAATTTGATATAAATTATGTTAGTATATTGTGGCTAGTATGTATTACCCTAGTATTGAGATGACATATTAGTTTAGCCAAACCTATAAAATATTTTACAATTTAACAAAGTATAACCTTAACAAATATTTTTTTAATTTTTACAAATTTTTATATTAATATTTATCTTTAATGCAATTGGCTATAAGTTTGGAGATGTTAATGGAAAATGCCTAGTAACGGGTGCAACATGACTTGCAACATGTATTCAATTCCTCTATTCAATTCCTCTTACCTAAAGGTCAAATTAGCAGGTTGTTCCAAGGGTACTTTTATAAGGTCAAATTCCAATAGCAGGTTGTTCCATGGGTACTTTTATTGGTCGACATAACCATGTATGGATACCATTCAATCTACAAAGTCTTAATGAATCTGCAACCTAGTGGATAGTGTTAGCAATAGAATTACCAACATTTAAAATGACATCTGCAACCTAGTGAATAGTGTTAGCAATAGAATTACCAACATTTAAAATGACATCTTTGAGGGTTTTACAACATAAAAAAATAAAAAACAAAAAACTAGATATTGATTATGAGAAAAATTACACGTTCTCATTAACGAATTTTTATAACCAAATCTAATCTTTTATCATATACTCTTAAAAAAGTGACTTTTCCAATTCTACATCAAAAATCAAAAGTCATGGAAAAAATTACACATTTGTATTGGCCAATTTTTACAGCCAAATCTAATATTTTATCATATACTCTTAAAAAAATTGACTTTTCCACTATCACCCAAAAATTAGCAAACCAATGTGAGAATATGTGCCTTTTTCATATAAGTATTTGTTAGCAATATTTTAATGAATATCATTTTGCCTCAATAGTATATTTTTAATTATTTTATTATATAAAAAATATATTTTAATATTAACCCATTATAATATATATTTTATAACATAATATTATAATAATTAAATTAAAATAATTATTAAAAAATTATCAATAACATTAAATATTATTCTATATATAAATATAGTAACTAAGATCTATTTGAAGTTGATTTCTTAGATATCAAGATATTATGTATCTTTTTAGTAATATATATTAAATAAATTTAAAGTAATTATTATATTAATTTTAATATAATTATAATTATATTTTTGCATCGTAATCTAGAATTATATGTCATTAGTATTTGTGTGTATTTTGCAAACAAATTATGCTAAGTAGATTTACACATAATAATCAAGGTCATGTGTATTTTTTACTAAGGTGCAAGCACAAGCTACTATAACACTTGTTTCATATGGACATGAAAATATTTTATTTATAATTGAGTGAGAATGAAATATTTTTTTACCATATCTCCTTTATATCAACAAGCAATAGGGCCACAGTTAGAATGGGAAGACACAACTCAACACAGTTAGAATGGGCAATTGTAATCATTGATGAAATTACACATTGCTTATATAACAACCATTCCCCAGCTATTTGTTAAACATGTTGGGGGTTTGCTAAGATTCCCACAAAGTTTTGCTGGAATTATAGAAGGGTTTTTCAAGGTATTGAATTCATATATATAGTGAAAAATCTAATTTAAACAGCACAAATCAAGATCTCACTAAAATAAAATGTCTCCCAATTTTAAAATAAAAATAAAAATAATTAATTTAATAAATAATATTATATCATTTTATTATTTATTTATAAATTTCTATAATTTTTATTAGAATTATTAATAAACAAAATGGCAATTTAAAAGTAGATCTTCGAATCATTTGTGAACATAAGAAACCAGTTAAATTCATATGAAAACCAGTTCATTCCTCACATAAACAGGCCCCATGAAATTAATGTAAATTTGTGTATTAATAAAAAAATCTGGCATTTATAACACGTCAAATCAAGTACAATGAAAAACGTACATTGAAAAAGCCTGACCATAAATAAAATTTCATTTGTCAGGGAGACTTCACTTGAAATTCAAGGCCCGAGTCCTATCTTGCGTCCATGTGTAGCAGGCTATTATTAGTCCCTGTCGGGGACTATAAGCGATCGATAGATCGATCACTGACTTTGGGTTGACCGGCGCAATATTTGGAAATATTTGGCATATTTCCTAAGTCGAATTAAGGTTTACGGGGCGGAAAGGGTTGGGGGTATTATTACGCGCTTCGCATGGTTCGAGGCGAATGGCACGTGGCGCGCATGAGGGGCACGTGGTTGCATGCGGTCTGGTGGTGTGATCGGCGGCCAGGTGTTCGTCCTCGAGATGCTGGAACGTTCGGCTTTTGTTTTACTGTCTTCGCGGCATTTGGGTTGGTATTGTTACTTTCTTGTGTAGCTCTGCAGTCTGTGCGATGTTTGGTCTGTGGTAGAGTTCCTGCCTGCGTGGGTATTGTTACTTGCAGTCTGTGCGATTTTTCGTCTGCGGTGGAGTTCCTGCCTGCTCGGTGTGGCTTTGGTGAGTTCGGCTACTGTGTGGCCTGCATGCCAGAGTCGATGGTTAGTTGAGCATTATAAGTTAATGGCATTCTGGTTGAATATTGAGGGTTTGTCTTCTGGTTAGATACTGAGGGTTTCTCTTACGTGCATGCAAGAGTCCATGGTTAGTTGAACATTATAAGTTAATGGCATTCTGGTTGAATACTGAGGGTTTGTCTTAGCTGTGGTCGGCATGCGCTATGGTAGTCTCATCGGCGGCCAGCTGTTCCTGCTCGACATGCTGGAAAGTTCGGCTTGGCTTTTACTGTCTTCGCGGCCTTTGGGTTTTACTGTCTTCGCGGCCTTTGGGTTGGTATTGTTACTTGCTTGTTTAGCTCTGCAGTCTGTGCGATTTTTCGTCTGCGGTGGAGTTCCTACCTGCTTGGGTATTGTTAGTTGCTTGTTTAGCTCTGCAGTCTGTGCGATTTTTCGTCTGCGGTGGGGTTCCTGTCTGCTCGGTGTGACTTTGGTAAGTTCGGCTACTGTATGGCATTCTGGTTAAATACTGAGGGTTTTTGTTACCTGCATGCAAGAGTCCATTGCTATTTGGATTTTACCCTATTCGCGGCCTTTGGGTTATTATGGTTACTTGGTTGTTTAGCTGCGCGGTCTGTGCGATTTTTCCTTTCTATTTGTTCTATTGTCTGCGGTGAAAACACAATGCGGTTCCTGCCTGCTGTGTTAGCTGCATGCAAGAGTCCATGGTTATTTGAGCATTATAAGTTAATGGCATTCTGGTTGAATACTGAGGGTTTGTCTTAGCTGCATGGCTTTTATGCAAATTTGGGTAAATGTCTGCGTGAAGCTATGATTCTTAGTTGTATTGTTTAGAGGTTAAGTTCGGCTACTGCATTATAAGTTAATGGCATTTGGATTATTATTGTGAATACTGAGGGTTTGTCTTCTGGTTGAATACTGAGGTTTTGTCTTACGTGCATGCAAGTGTCCATGGTTATTTGAGCATTATAAGTTAATGGCATTCTGGTTGAATACTGAGGGTTTGTCCATGGGTTGACGGACGCGATTTTTGCAAATATTTGGCATATTTCCTAAGTCGAACTAAGGTTTACGGGGCGGAAAGGGTTGGGGGTCTTATTACGCGCTTCGCATGGTTCGAGGCGAATGGCACGTGGTGCGCGTGAGGGGCACGTGGTTGCATGCGGTCTGGTGGTCTGATCGGCGGCCAGGTGTCCGTCCTCGAGATGCTGGAATGTTCGGCTTGTGTTTTACTGTCTTCGCGGCATTTGGGTTGGTATTGTTACTTGCTTGTTTATCTCTGCAGTCTGTGCGATGTTTGGTCTACGGTAGAGTTCCTGCAGTAAATGTCTGCGTGAAGCTATGATTCTTAGTTGTATTGTTTAGAGGTTTAGTTCGGCTACTGCATTATAAGTTAATGGCATTTGAATTATTATTGTGAATACTGAGGGTTTGTCTTCTGGTTGAATACTGAGGTTTTGTCTTACGTGCATGCAAGTGTCCATGGTTATTTGAGCATTATAAGTTAATGGCATTCTGGTTGAATACTGAGGGTTTGTCTTAGCTATGGTTGGCATGCGCTGTGGTGGTCTCATCGGCGGCCAGCTGTTGCTCCTCGAGATGCTGGAAAGTTCGGCTTGGGTTTTAGTGTCTTCGCGGCCTTTGGGTTTTACTGTCTTCGCGGCCTTTGGATTGGTATTGTTAGTTGCTTGTTTAGCTTTGCAGTCTGTGCGATGTTTCGTCTGCGGTGGAGTTCCTGCCTGCTCGGGTATTGTTCCTTGCTTGTTTATCTCTGCAGTCTGTGCGATTTTTCGTCTGCGCTGGGGTTCTTGCCTGCTGGGTGTGGCTTTCATAAGTTCGGCTACTGTATGGCATTCTGGTTAAATACTGAGGATTTTTGTTACCTGCATGCAAGAGTTCATGGTTATTTGGCTTTTACCCTGTTCGCGGCCTTTGGGTTGTTATTGTTACTTGGTTACCTGCATGCAAGAGTCCATGGTTATTTGAGCATTATAAGTTAATGGCATTCTGGTTGAATACTGAGGGCTTGTCTTAGCTGCATGGGTTTTATGGAAATTTCGGTAAATGTGTGTGTGAAGTTGTGATTCTTAGTTGTATTGTTTACAGGTTAAGTTCCGCTACTGCATTATAAGTTAATGGCATTTGAATTATTATTGTTGCTTGGTTGTTTAGCTCTGCGGTCTCTGCGATTTTTCCTTTGTATTTGTTGTATTGTCTGCGGTGAAAACACAATGCAGTTCCTGGCTGCTCGGTTAACTCTATCGCAAATGTTTGGTTGCGGTTCTGTTGTTCCAGGTGCAGCTTGTATCGCTGGACTGTGTGCTGTCGCTTTGGTAAGTTCAGCTACTGCATTATAAGTTAATGGCATTCTGGTTAAATACTGAGGGTTTCTGTTACTTGGATGCAAAAGTCCATGGTTATTTGAGCATTATAAGTTAATGGCATTCTGGTTGAATACTGAGGGTTTGTCTTAGTTGCATGGGTTTTATGGAAATTTGGGTAAATGTCTGTGTGAAGCTGTGATTCTTGGCTGTATTGTTTAGAGGTTAAGTTCAGCTACTGCATTATAAGTTAATGGCATTCTGGTTAAATACTGAGGGTTTCTGTTACCTGCATGCAACAGTCCATGGTTATTTGAGCATTATAAGTTAATGGCATTCTAGTTGAATACTGAGGGTTTTGTGTGCAGACTTCGTTAACCAATTTCGTCATTTGCACATTTTCTCATGGTACTGGCATAGGCTGGGTTGTGCATGCATATGGTGTAGATGAGAAGGAATTCGAACGCTCAGCTTCGTTGCAGGTACGGTGTTATTCTACTAATTGCTTTTTGTCAATTTTTGTATTACTTGCTTTTTGTCAATTTGTTAGGGTTTTAATTTTTGCATTGTGTAGGTTTATGGTCCAGTTACTCTAGGTTTATAGTCCAGTTACTCCGTGATCCCTGCTGGGGACTATATGCGATTGATAGATCGCTGACTTTGGGTTGACCGATGCAATTTTTTATTATATTTGCAATATAACCTAAGTGGAACCAAGGTTTTTGGGGGTGGAAAGGATTTGGGGTCTTATTACGCGCTTCGCATCGTTCGAGCTGAACGGCACGTGGTCCCGTGACTCCCAAGCGGATGTGTAACGCTCGTATGAATCGGACAGTATACAATTGATTTGGCAATAAATTCAGATTGATTTACAATTGACTTGGGTTACAGCATGTGCTGTGGTGGTCTTATCGGCGGACAACTGTCCCTGCTCGAGATCCTGGAAAGTTACTTGGCTTGGGTTTTACCCTGTTCTTTCCCTTTGGGTTATTATTGTTACTTGATTGTTTAGCTCTGCAATCTGTGCGATTTTTCATTTGTATTTTCTGTATTGTCTGCGCTGAAAACACAATGTGGTTGCTGCTTGCCGTGATACTCTAGGTTTCTGTTACCTGCATAGGTTTTATGGAAAATTCTGTAAATGTGGGTTTCAACCACGATGTGACTTCGTTATCATTTGAGCTGAGTCGACCTGGGCGAAGCTATGGTTCTTGGTACAGATTGAGTCGCAGTCTTTTGTAGTTTGAACTGTTTTTGCACATGAAGATGTAAATAAATTGGGGATTTTGAACTGTTTGAAATGTTAAAATATTGAAGATTGCAGTCTGTTTTGTAACTGCACGGTTTCCTATCTTAGGCGTGTATTCAACGTTTTTCGCTCGTATAATTTATGTATATGTTTACTTTGGTCCATAATGTTTGTTTAATTTTGTAATTCTGTTATGGATGTATGAATATTCGACTCTGATATTACTCCTAGAACGGAAGGTTGCTTTGTTAACAACTTTGTTAAGTTCATTTAGTTAGTGTTAAGTTCATTTGCTTTGTTAAGAAGTGCTGAATTGAAGGTTTGCTATATTGGTACTAGATGTTGTTCGTTTGCTGTTGCTTATATATTGGATGAAATGTTTCGTTTGCGAAAATTATAAGCTTTTCTGTGATACTGAGGGTTTCTCTTACCTGCATGGGTTTTATGGAAATTCCCGTAAATGTCAGTTTCGAGCACCATGTGACTTCCTTGTCATTTGGGCCGAGATGACCTAGGTGAAGCTGTGGTTCTTGGTACAAGCTCTGTTGTGCATGAATATGGTCTAGACGAGAAGCAATTTGAATAGTCGGCTTTGTTCCAGGTACGGTGTTATTCGACTAATTGCTTTTTGTCAATTTTTCTATTAATTGCTTTTTGTGAATTTGTTAGGCTTTTAATTTTTGCATTGTGTAGGTTTATGCTTCAGTTACTCTAGATTTATAGTCGAGTTACTCTGTGATTGTTTTAAAAAACATACATATTTAAGCTGTATTCAGTCATTTATATCTTTTCTGTCATTCAATTATATTGGAATTCAAATCTGAAATTGTCATTGTTTATTCTGTGTTTACATTAATATTAATATTAATACTATCAATTGTTATAATCATAACAACAATATTATTTGAGATGATCCCAACAAGTAGAAGTTGAGTAATGCATGCAACTAGCTCCGTATAATGATGAATCAAGACATTTTGTCTATTTAAACCTTAGATTAAAATGTCATGTTAGCTAGTTATAACCAGATTGGTTCTCATATGATGTTCAACTACCTTATTCTGCTCAGAGAGAAAAAATTATTTTATTATGAAAACAAAATTACATTTATTATATATGTTTCTGCATTTCACAGATATCCTTAAGCATAGGAAGTGATAAAAGTATTGCTGGGAACATATCTTGTTTCATAAACAGTTTCCAAAAATGTCAATATGACAGCCCTATCATAGTCATTCTAACATATATCGGAGCTTTGAAGCGAGTTTTATCTCATAAGAAATTAGCTGCTAGATATGTCCATAAACAGTCCCATAAAAAAATATAGATATAGAGATATGCTTAAGCATAGGAAGTGATAAAAGTATGGCTGAGAAGATATGTTGCTTCATAACCAGTTTTCAAAAATGTCAATATGACAGCCCTGTCATGGTCATTCTGACATACATCAGAGATTTGAAACGAGTTTTGTCTCATGAAGAATCAGGTCCTAGATATGTTCATAAATAGTGGCATAAAAAATTATACATATAGATATTGACATTTAAAACACATTCCATCAGCTCTCCTTCTACTCTCTGTTGAATGAGCCAAGCTCATGCTACCAAGTGTAATCTTGCTTTTGACAGTCCATCAGTTTCCATGTTCCTGTCTTTGTAAACATGTTCAAACATAATGTGTTAAATACTCTGTTTAAGCAAGTCGAATCTCCTGAAATATAGGTTGAAATTTATAATTATCCAATCAATTTGTTCCATTCATCGAATTCATCACAATTTGTGAATCATCAAAGATCTGTAATTTTTGGGCATCTTCTTTCACATGCCATAATTGCCAACAGTCTTGGGACAATTTGCTTAGGCAGATTGTTGCTGTGTTTGCCAAACCTGCCCTTTGAATATATTACATGTTCATCATTTATATGGATCATACCTGCAGTGTCCCATAATGACGGATCTTCTTGAGAAGCGTTATGGAATTATGCTTATGCACTACTCGTATCTGGTTCTCAATGCCTTGTTTGGGTTCCTTGATCCTTGAATTCTGTTTAGATCCATATAGTATAACCATAGGCTGATAACGAATAGCAGGAAACTTTTTACCTTGGAATATGTTGGAGTTGCAACCTAGCACAAATCAGAGACAATACTTTTTATATTTTGTCAGTTGAATTGGTGCACGCACAATACATAGATCACAAGGCTTAACCTTGGATAGGCTTGCATTCGACCCTACTGGAGTACAAGTGCATGGCCTAGTATACACAACACTATCACGTGTCAAAAACATAGAATCATTGTATTTGCTTAATCCTCTTAAACATAGTAACTTCAAGGTCAAGCAAAAAGTAAATTCTGAAATGCAATGTTTGCAAACCACTGCAAAATGGCAACTAGAATATCACTGTTCATCAATACAATCATTGCGATCCATCCTTATTCTTTCATTCAACACTCGCAATCTTCATGCGCATCTTACTGACATATGCAATGACCATGACACAATGCAATCTGATATCTTGTGCTTACAAGAAACACATATGTTGCTGTCTATGCAAAATGAATACTTCAAAAATTTCAATTGCATCTCAAGTTGCATTAAGCATGAAGTAATGATATTGATAAAGGAAAATATCATTATCCTTGAACATACCCATTTTGAAGACTGCTTTGTAGAAGCATTGTTTGCAAAAATAAAAGTTCACACATTAGAAATTGCAATACTCAATATATATGCATTGCCACATGCAAACCTAAACAATATCCTCAACGTCATTGCAAAATCCTTATACCAGTTAGATCTAAACAATATCATAGTTATACTAGGGGACTTCAATATTAATATGGTGCATTGCAATCAAAAAACAAAGCAGCTAGAAACCTACATGCAAAACTACAATCTTCATTTCCTAGTTGACAAAACTAATAGCATGCACAAATCATTGATTGACCATGTTTGGGCAAATCTAGGCAATATAAAGTATAGAATTTTCGTATTGGATGCATATTGGTCTGACCATGATATAATATCTCTTGTCCTTGACCTATGATATACACATGAAACAGTTTACAAAATTCCAAATTTTGACATTTTTGCAATATCTCATTGCTTTTACCATATCTATTTTACTAAAGCATACTACAATATCTTTTTGTGGTAAACGAAGTGATAACAGCATACATACTATGCATTCTATTCTACATTTACATATATGGAGTTCTGTATTGATCAATGCAACTTATGCTAGAGACAGCCTTTTCAATTAACCAACAGAACTATGCTATCATAAATTTGCAGATATGACCTCATCTATTTATGCATGCAGATTCTGCTAGTAAAACCCTTTTCAATTGAACAGAACGACCAAGAAAAAAGAACAACAACATGCAACATAAACAAACACAGTATATTCTTTTTGCCTTTCCTTTTCTATGGATCTTGTCTTCTTGTTCAAGTTTTACTTTTATATGTTCTTTTGGCTTGTACTAAATATGTCTTGCTATTCTATAACATAGCATAAAACTTGAAAAAGGAAATGAAACAATTGAAGAAATAGAATGCATAAGCCAATTAGAAAGAACAAACGAACCACTTGTTTTGCAAAGGTATGTCTATGAGAACTACACAGAAATGGTAATTTGTATTTAGAATATTAATGTCTACTATATATGCATTCTATTTTTATTTTTACATATGTATGGTTCTATGGTTTTAATGTTCTTGTTCAGTTTTTACTTCTACTTTGCACTAAATATATGTTACTATTCTATAACATAGCCTAAATCTTCAGAGACGAAACGAAACAATTGAAGAAATAGAATCCATAACGCAATTAGAAAGGGCAAGCCAACCACTTGTTTTGCAAAGGTATGTCTATGACAACTATACAAATATGCTAATTTGTATTTAGAATAATAATGTTCAGCAAGGTATGTCTATGACAACTATACAAATATGCCAATTTGTATTTAGAATGTTAATGTTTAGTATATATCCATTCTATCTTTACATATGTATGGTTCTATGGTTTTAATGTTCCTTGTTAACTGTTTACTTCTATATGCTCTTTGAAATTGAACTAAATATATGTTCCTATTCTATAACATAGCATAAATCCTGAAAAAGGAAAACAAACAACTGAAGAAATAGACCACATAACTCAATTAGGAAAGGCAAACCAACCACTTGCTTTGAAAAGGTATGTATGGCAACTATACAAATATTCTATTTGCTATTTAAAATATTAATGTTTACTATATATATCTCCTCTTTTTACATATCTATATTTAAATGTATATATGTCAGATTAGGCCACCAAACCCCCCTGAAGCTTCTCAACACCAAAGTGTTTTCCAAAGAACGATCTCCCTTTTTCAACGAAACTGCCAATGTTTGCATTGGCAGTTTTGTTGAAAAGGGGAGATCGTTCTTTGGGAAACACTTTGGCGTTGAGAAGCTTCAGGGGGGTTTGGTGGCCTATCGATGACAGTCATGTTCAGTTTTTGCTAACTTCATTAATATTTTTTGCAAAGCTGTACAAGACAATTGCAAAAGCCAACTCTGGTAAGCAATTGCAAATGATGGAAGAAATAATAGATGTTGACAATTACAAATTCAGATTGCAATGCATTTTGCCTGAGAACATTGATATTGTATTAAAAAGAAATGGTCTTTTTAGACTAAATGCATTTTCATATACTGTAGACACTGTATTAAAAAGAAATGGTCTTTTTAGACTAAATGCATTTTCATATACTGTAGGAGATTGTCTATTTGACTCGTTCGAAATGCTTCTACATTTTCGTTATACTTCAAATGAATTGCGAAATGGGTTAATAGACCACTTTCTTTTTTGCTTAAAGAACAATGACGTTGAAGCAATACAGTCATATCAATATGAACTAGCACCTGAGTTCCTATACGAGTTACATGGTGTTAATGATATTGGTACATATCTTCATAAAATGCGTTATTCTGCATCTACAAATATAAAGGAGTCTGAACGAGGTTTATGGGGTGATACCTTTTGCATACGTTGGTTAGCTAAATGGCTAGATATATCAATTGCATTAATGTTGGAAACCACTTTTATATCAGTTTGAATCTTCTGCTGCATTGTTGACGTTCTGTTTTACTTGGTGGTGCATCAAAAGAAAAACAACTTCAATCAGGGTAAAAGGAGGCTCAAGTTAGCGTGAATCTGAAGTTTGATCGTAGATACAATTCTATAACCAGCAATAGCATTGCATACGATAAAACACCTTTCAGCAGCTTGATCTTATTTTGAAATTGTGTTGTTCCCTGCTCACATAAGGCAAGTGCAATCTGCAACTATTTTATGCTTCTTTCTGTTTGCAAGTATTTCAGGTTTTTTTGCAAATACCTTATCCAGACATCTTTGTTTTATTTATGGGTCAAGATATTATTAGATGCAAAATTGAGTTGAGATGTTTTAGGTTACACTTCCATGTTATTTCAGTCTTGCATGATTTGACTACTGTTTTGACTCAACTAGTTTATTTGCATGAGCAAGTGCAGTTGATGATATAAAGTGCAACTCGTCACATAGCATCATGATGATGTTACATGTGTTTATTCTTTCCCAAATATTTCTTTTAGCTTACCTAAGTTGTCAAATTTTTCCATCGCATGGAGCACCGCATCAAATTCTATTGGATTCAGATATAGATAGAAATGACTTTTTTGCAATTCTTTATCTTCTAAAACAGAACCGCTCAGAGTTCAATGTGAAAGTACGTTTATTTTCTGCTTCACTTGGTTTTACATATATGTCTCTAAAACTTTCCTGCGTGTTAGTCTGGATTCTGTGTGCATTTTGTTTTAGTTTAATTGCATTCATTTGACTCGAGAATAAAAAAAGAAAGATCATGACACATAGTTATTTAGAAATAATAAATAGAATGATGCAAGCTTTTAAAATAAGCATGATAAAGAATGTCCAAGTAGTAAGTTTACCTCAACCCATTTCATTTTTTATATCATTTGAAGTGCACTTCACACACAGTGTTGTGTATGCAGAAGCTACCTTTGGAGTACTTCGGCAAGGGGACTTAAAACTTTTTATGAAACCCGTGCCTAAAATTTCTAGTCGGTTCTTTGCATTTAATTGCCTACATCCTCAACATTGTGCAATATTTTCAGCCAATGTTTCTATTAGACCTCATTGAAAAGCACATGCTACAAGCCTTGTTCCAAAAGTTTATGGCTTTGTAGCCTCACACTTTTGATCTCTCCTTCTGCATTCTCATGTTTAGCTAGTTAGCGTGAATCTGAAGTTTGATCGCAGATACAGTTCTGTAACCAGTAATAGGATTGCATATGATAAAGTACGTTTCAGCAACTTGATCTTATTTTGAAATTGTGTTGTCTAATTGGCAGGGGTGCTGTACTGACTTCTGATATGAAGCACACAACAGTTGCCAATATTAGAATATTACAAAGAGAACAGCTTCCTCGGTGTGCTTTCGAAACTGATCAATTGGTTGAGGTATGTACAATACTCACTTTCTAATAAATTGTTTTTGCAAATCAAAACAGATCTCGTCAACATTGCAAAGCTGCAACAAGCCATCTTAGGCATGTGTTTTAGTCTTATACAGCTTTAGTCAACAAAGCAACCTTCCGTTCTAGGAGTAATATCAAAGTCGAATATCCATAGAACCATAACAGAATTACAAACTTAAAAAAACATTATGCACCAAAGTAAACATACACATAAATTATACAACCGAAAAACCTTGAATACACTCCATAGCTTGACTCAGGTCGTCTCGTTCCAAATGCCGGTCGAAACCGACATTTACAGAAATTTCCATAAAACCCATGTAGCTAAGACAAGCCCACAACATCACGGCCGACAGAAACCGCATTGTGTTTTCACGGCAGACAATACAACAAATACAAATGAAAAATCGCAGAGATTGCAGAGCTAAACAACCAAGTAACAATAATAACCCAAAGGGCGCGAACACGGTCCAATTCATACCAAAGTTACACAACGGCTTGGGAGTCACCGGACCACATGCCCTTCACCTCCAACGATGTGAGGCCCCCAATAACACCCCAAAACCTTTCCACCCCCAAAACCAACCTTTCCAACCTCCAAAACCTTGGTTCGACTTAGCTTATATCGCTCATAAAAGCCATGCAGGTAAGAGAAACCCTCAGTATTTAACCAGAATGCCATTAACTTATAATGCTCAAATAGCCATGGACTCTTGAGGGAAACGAAGAGACAATACTGCTGGACCTATGAAGCAGCCAAGACTGCACAGTTAAACAACCAAGTAACAATAATAACCCAAAGGGCGCGAACACGGTAAAACCCAAGTCAAGTAACTTTCCAGGATCTCGACGAGGGACAATTGTCCGCCCACAAGACCACCACAGATGAAAAATCGCACAGACTGCAGAGCTAAACAAGTAAGTAACAATATCCGAGCAACCAGGAACTCCGCCACAGACAAAAAATCACACAGACTGCAGAGCTAAACAAGCAAGTAACAATACCAACCCAAAGGCCGCGAAGACAGTAAAACCCAAAGGCCACGAAGACAGTAAAACCCAAGTCGAACTTTCCAGCATCTCGAGGAGGAACAGCTGGCCGCCGATCAGACCACCACAGCGCATGCCGACCACAGCTAAGACAAACCCTCAGTATTCAACCACAATGCCATTAACTTATAATGCTCAAATAACCATGGACTCTTGCATCCTCAAATAACAAGCTCAATTGTTGATGCCTTGCTATGAACACACTTTATTTACTGATCATGTTTTCTTTGTATGGTCAGATTTCTCATGCCAAAGTTAATCTTCTTGAAGTTAGACCAGGAAAATCTGAATCACTGATCGAAATTTCAGGCAATCCACAGCAAACAAGTGCACCAATTTTGTATGCAGTTCTTGATCTCCCTCCTACATTTTCCAACATTTGCCAACAATTCGTCTACTGTCCCTCTGTTGCTACTTTTTGATTTTGATTTCTTAGAACAAAAGCAGATTCCTTGATTCAATTAAATTTCTATTTAAGATAATTAACCATAAATCTGTCTGCAAACACGAACCCCTGCAGTACTAACTATATGCTTTGTTTCAAAATTCAGTCAAATCGCAATATAAACAGTATTGGCAATTTCTCTGAGTTTGAGGACCCAATTCTTTGTCAACAGACTTCTGCTAGATTTGAAAGGTACACAACATTTGCAAAATTTTGTCAATTGCTACTATCATAGTGCTTTTGCTGATCAGTATTTCTGTACTAATGTCCTTGGCATTGTATATCACCTTTGGCAGTGTGACAGCAGCTGGTCAGCTTATCACAAAAACTACAGTTGAAGTTGTAACATCTGAACGCACAGTTGCAGCCATTCTAGGAAAGTCTGGAAATGATCTTGTTAAAATTCAGCAGTTAAGCTAGTATAAAGAAGCATAAATATCTGCAAATTCCATGGGATCCCCTTCAACTGAAATTTTTGAAACATGCAGACTTGGAATGAAGTGCTGTCATTGTTGACAAAATGACATTGTATTGACAGAATGGCAAAATGTTACAGCACAAATCCTATGTTCTTAAATGATCATCTTGTATCTGAACATTCATCTAGTCGAATGTTGCATTAATTATTAGTTAATAAAAATTGGCATTGGCAGTTTTTATTTTGTCTCTATGGCTCTTGATTCATTATGCTAATGTTTAATGCATTAATTATTAGTTAATAAAAATTGCATTGGCAGTTTTTATTTTGTCTCTATGGCTCTTGATTCATTATGCTAATGTTTAATTAAATTTCAATATCTCTAATCCAATATTTTTTCATTATGCTAATGTTTAATGCATTAATTATTAGTTAATAAAAATTGCATTGGCAGTTTTTATTTTGTCTCTATGGCTCTTGATTCATTATGCTAATGTTTAATTAAATTTCAATATCTCTGATCTAATATAAAAATATTATTATTATTTATTTTTATTTAATTGTAATATCACACTCTATCTTGCATTGTTTAAATAAATAATGCATTTTATGATTTAAATTACCCATATAATATTAAATACTGCTTATCCATTCATATTTAATTATAACTATTAAATTATTTATAGTTTTAACTAAGTATAAATTTCCTATAATATTTTTATTATTCAGTATTCATAATTTAAAGATTACACTTCCAATCACAAAGAAATAAAATTCCTTGAATAAAAAGATTCCCACATTGAAATGAACTGTTATCTATTTTTTATTTAAAACAGTATTAATTGAATATGACTTTCATAATTTATAACATGTAATATCATTTCTCCCAGTTCTATTAACCTGCAATAATTAGCTTATGCCAAGGCAAGCCTTTCTTGTCACTAGGTATAAAGTTTAATAACATAATAACTTTTAAAAAATCAAGCTGTCAAAACATTATTTCTAACTAATAAAGAGTAATTTGAAGTGTCAAAACATTATTTCTAACTAATAAATAGTTTCTAACTAATAAATAGAGTAATTTGAAGTGTCAAAACATTATTTCTAACTAATAAATAGAGTAATTTGAAGTGGTATAGTCAATCTCCATTCTTTTATTATTTTCAATTATCCCAAATTTCGTCATTCTATATGTCATCATATCTCCTATGCTTATGTTATGCCAAATAAATGAATTATATTAAACTATACTCCCTAATTAAGATAATCACAAAATAGAAAAACAACTATGTTTAATGGCATCTGTTTATCTGTGATGTAAGTGCCTTCATTATACTTTGAAAAAATTTCAATAAAAAAACTAACTTGCTTAAATGGAACACAGATATTGCAGAAAGCAAGAGTATACAACACCAAAAGATAATGAATTTTTTCTTGCAGGTCATGATCAATTTACATTTCAACTCGTAGAGTTTAAATGTTTTTTTAATTTTAACCTGTTTATTTTAGTTTTTAATTTATAAAATAAACTTATCAAAATTACTTTGCTATTGTACTTAGATACTATATTTACTAACCCAAAACTATAAAAAAGACCAAAAGTCATGTCCTTTTGCATCACAACAAATTACTAATTAAATGCAACAAATTACTAATTAGAAATTAGATGCAGGGTTTATTTTCTTTGCTAATTAGTAATTGGACAAATTTAAAGTTCACACTAAAGTTATGATAAACAATATTTTTAAATAAATATATCTTTTGTTCTTTTGACCATGGAATAATTCCCCAATCATTGACATTAACCCGAATGGAATCACTTATGTCCAAACATGTTACTAGATATCTAATCTTTCAATTATGGGTTCAAGACTCCATAATTTTTAAATGCTTAAGTTTTTCTTTGACTTTCGACAATCATTTATCTAAATATTGAACACTCTCCACCACGGATTTAATTAACAAATTTATATTCATAATAATGTTTATTTGCTCATTATCATTTTATGAATATTTCCATAATATTCAAATGTAAAAAAATAACAAAATTCTATCTTTTATGCACCATGAATTCATTATTATGCATTTAAATATATTTTATACCCCATGCTTATTAAAATACATAACTTACTTTAACACTCTCTAATTCTTCATACATTATAATGCATTATTATTACCTTTTATAGTTTTTTCCCGTCAAGGTTTCCATGATTCACTCTTAAATTTTATAACATTTTAATTATTAATCTAAACATTTTCTAAATCATGACACATTGGAAAATTACGTCTAAAACTAATCTTACATTTATCACAATTCTTATTTAACAAACGCAAAGTTCATTATATTTCACTCTTTGCATAAAGTCAAAAAGTCCATACAACAATTCGCTATCCAATTCACTAAATCTTAATACAAATAAGCATGCCTACAACATACTAGTAATGCAAACCAGCTCTGATGATAATGCAAATTAAACACATTTTAAATCTCATAATAATAACTCACCAAACTCTTTTATTGACCGGCAAGGACTAGCGCCACAACAGTGGCTCCTTGTTCATTACCACATTTGAATATTGTCGCAGGAATGGAATGTTGTAGAAAGTGGGGAGGGTCAGTGAACTTGAGGTTCGTTTTCTTGACCACCTCTTTACAAAGTGTATGATGGTGTGGTGATAATTATTATCACCAAAATCTCATTGTTGTCTTCCGATTTCTTATTTTTATTCTGTTGGTACTATTATATCCAGAAACTCCGTGTGGCAAAAAGAATGCTTGGGCAGGTATTGTGATCAGAAACTTATGAAGGGACGTTTACTTGTCTTTTCCACCTATTATTATTTTTTTTAGCACTAGTTTAAATAATTTGTAAATTTGCAATTTTGGTTAAATTTTGATAAAATTGTGTAGGGACTTTCGCATCTAGGTTATAATTATCAAATTTCAAAATTTATCAAATTTCAAAATTAGAAAAAAATAAAAGACATAAATTTATTATGGATTTAATAATAATATCTTTGACTATGGGATATTTGAGATTCTTGTTACTTTTATTATTTTATATAGTTATGAATTCTAAAGTTCTAGGATTTATGAGAATATATTTTTAATAACTTAGAATAATTCGAACGCTTCTAATATTTCAATAAAACTCTACTAATGACAGTAAAATATAGCATTCGACAATCTCCAAAATAATGTGGATAGAAAGAATTTTTTATTTATAAGAAGTTGCATGTTTTTCTATGAATATCTTTACTACACCTACATTATATTATGAATTCAAAATATTTATTACAATATTAACCTACTTAACTCTTTAGCATATCAAAACTATGGTGATATGTTACTCTAAAATTTTAATAAAACAATTAAATTTCAAAGCAAATCAAATAATTATTTACACTTATTAATTTCTAGTAAATCAAAAATTTATTTCAATAAAACAAATTTTATATCAATACAAGTTAATCCTTATCTTAATTTATATAAAAATTCAATATACTAAATTAAATAAATAAATAATCACTTTTTTCACATATTAATTACTTAGAGTTGTTTTGCCAAAGTGTGATACTAGTGACTTAAGAAATGATATTTTCCATTGTAAATACACATATAACCTTCCTCATTGCTTTGACATTGACAACTTTTCCTTTAGATAAATTGAAAAACATACATTAACTTTTATCATATTTAAATTAAAAAATATATATTAATGAGACTTATATTTAACACTAAAAGCGAAAAGTTGCAAAGTTTTAAAATAAAGTTATGGTGATCATGCCCATTATTGTTATTGCGGTGTTTGCACAACACAATGACATTTGACCTAAAAGCAAAAATCTACCAAAACAATTTATCTTAAAGCAATAATACAATTATCAATATCTTGAAATTTAACTATTTCATTTTCAATCCCCACCTTAATAAGAAGGAAAATTATGTAAAAAATTGTCTACTTCCTCTTATGAATGAAATAAATAATGGAAATCATTTTGGCATATAAAAAAATAAATATAGACAGATTGTTATTACTCTATAATTATTCTCACATGATTATTTTGCTATCAAATACTTTTTGCATAAGAGACAGGTACTCAGCAACAATGTTGCATATTACACTTGTTTATAATAAAAATTTATTGATCATCGATAATATAATAAAAGTTTTATTATCATTTTAATTTAAAATGAAAAATCTAGATTTTATATTTATTAGTATTTTGAAATTAAAATTTAATATAAATAAATTTGATGAAATATTATTATTATTAATTTGAAATTGTTTTTTTCTTGGTTAGCTAAAAAAAGTTCTATTAATTTCTCATATTGTTATCTTTGATACTGGAATGATCCTTTTTCTCTTAGCCTCAACCCACGCCCACATTTGTTGGCTAGGAGAGCAATGCAAAATCTAAGGAAGATCAGACATCCAACCAACATAACAAAACTTGAGGTAAATTTAGTGCATGACTAGCACCAAGAGCACCTAGATGATCAAAATCCCGATGGGCATGAAATTCCACATGGGCAAGATGCGCCTCCAAGTTGTCTAATCAGTCATTGGTGTGCCTCTGGCTCCTTTGCAAAGATGTCAGGCAATCAAGGATGTCCCATTGATTTTGTTGCAGATCATTAAGAAATGCAATCAATTCATTATGACCATCATGGCGTTTTTATTTCTTGTCCTCCAGCATAGTTAAGATAAGTCGAATTTGCATGTCCATGGAGTTCAAAGAAACTGGTTGAACAACACGACGTGGGGATTGGGCCTATACATGCTCCAAATATCCTCCCAGCTCAGCTATCCAGACCCTCTACGTCTGTCTTACCAACCCTTCCCCCTAACGGACCATAAGACCCCATCACCCTACGGGCCTGACCCCGTTGTCACAACATTCGGGGGATCAGCAATCGAGATAAGCTCAAGATCTCTTTACAACTTACTTCACCTTTCCAGGGATTCATAATCTTGCGTGCCAGCTGCCTTGACCTCCTCCCTCATGCTCTACTGCTGTCATTCACATGGATTTACTTCGCGCCAAACCGCGTTACATGAATCGAGGTCATCCACCCCTATTGGTAAATGGGGTGTATAGAAATTTTTTTTAAAAAGTTATAGCAATGTATTACGTTGAGTTCTTGATGACACTCAAGAAACCATCAAGGTCAATGAATCCTTAAATCCTTCGTGAACAAGAGTGAACGAAAATGCTACTCTAAAAGCTTGATGTGCTTAATACAAGTGAAGGAATTACGGGAAAAAACAAGAGTTGCTAGCTAATTCATAACAAAACCAATGGACAACATTCATTGAATGTGAAAACCTAACTATAGGGAACAATTGAATATGACATATGGCCACTCGATGGATCCCTGTTGATCATAGACATGATGTATTATGTATATTTAATTTGTGCGGTGTTTTTTTTTGTGATTTGGAATGATATCATATTAATGATTGTGTTAGAGGTTTTTATAATAAAACCAATGGACAACATTCATTGAATGTGAAAACCTAACTATAGGGAACAATTAAATATGACATATGGCTCGATGGGTGCCTCTTGAGCATAAAAATGATGTATTATGTATATTTAATTTGTGTGGTGTGTTTTTGTGATTTGGAATGATATCATATTAATGATTGTGTTAAAGGTTTTTATAATAATTATTTTGATTAGAGGAGGTGGTTGTTGTTGTTGTTTATAATTTTTACCAGTTTTTAAATCGAATTTATGGATTTCTTGGGATTTTCTATTTGGTTCTAAAACTCTTTAGGTAACCAGGAAATCGAATTTATGGATTTCTTGGGATTTTCTATTTTGTTGTGAAACTCTTTAGGTGACCAGTATTTTAGACTTGATTTTATAATTTCTAAATAATTTTAAAATTAAAAAAAAAAAAAAAAAAAAAAATCCAAATTTTAACAATTAAATCATTTAATAAAGTGATTAAAAAAAATTATACATCAATTATTTCTAAATAAAATCATTTTATACATTATCAATTTGATGTCTATTTAATCATTATTTTTAAATTATTATTATTATTAACTCAATAATCATGTACAAAATGCAAAGGGATTATACAGCTTCCAGAATGTTTCGGAATAATCTAAAACTTTCGCAAAATGATGATTAATTAACCACCGCTACTCATAATATCATGAATGAAAATGTCTTTCTTATTTATTACGTCATCAACAGTGGTGAAAGAGATGACTGAGCAAAATTCTCCACACCACCCATTTACTCAGATTATGTGCATCCGTTTGTCCTCTGAATTATCGTTTCCATGCCCACAGGTCAACATGGGACCCAAAACAGGTTGCACAAGTTGTTTCCTACTGAACATTTCGTCCACCAAACCTATCTCGCCTTTAAAGTTTATCTCAAAATTTAATATAGCAGAATAGTCCTCAATGATTGATAGATAGAAACGTTTAAAGTCTTTGTGTCCTCTTAAATTCCAGGGGATATCTCAAAGTTTTCTTCGTAGTAGTTGCATTTTAGGATTTTTGTTTTTAGGAGGCCATTATTCATATCCCACGCAGCAAATTTTCAAGTTCTTCTCTATAATGTATATCCAATACATTTATTATTATAGATTTATTTTAAATAAAGATGTAACAATAGTTTATAGGATTTAATTTTTTAAGCTTAATTTTTTTTATAAACAGATATTATTTAAATATTTTGTATAGTGATTTAAATTTCAACTTTGATGACGGACAAACACCCTTACACATCATACTGGGTTGTAGAGACACCGTTACACATCATAGGCTGTAAAATGAACCTCTGGACTCAATAAAAAATTATAATTTTTTTTGACATATTAATTAAATTTAATAGTTACTACTATAATATACCACTAAAATATTAAGAGTATATCTACTAACTTATCACTCCACCAAAACTAGTGCCAGTCCCGACCACTAAAACTCCTAAAACTGTACTGAAAACTTTAATTTTGCAAAACTCAATGAACACAGCAATCTGCTGATAAAGACGGTTTAACCTAACACGCTAATGATACACCTTTAAATTTGCAAAACTCAATGAACACAGCAGTCTGTTGATAAAGACTGTTTAACCTAAGATGGTAATGATACACCAGTAAATTTCCAAAGCTCAATGAACACAGCACAGTCTTTTCATAAAGACTGTCTAACATAACATGCTAATGATACACCTTTATGCACATGCTCAGCAGCTTTGCAGTTATGCAATTTGCAAAAACCAAAGGACAGCACAGTCGGTTGGCAAGGACTGATTAACATAGGATGTTAATGATGGACCTTTAGGTACATGTTTAATGGTAACCAATATTTGTGCAGTTATATTTTTATTAATGCAATTACTGGGTAGCATAAAGACGCTCTAACTCAAGATGTTAATGATTCGCCTTTATGCACATGCTCAGCAGCTTCCCAGTTATGTAATTTGCAAAAACCAAAGGACACAACATAGTCAGTTGGCAAGGACTGATTAACATTGGATGCTAATGATGGACCTTCATGCGTATGTTTAATGGCATCAATATTTAATGCAGCTGTAATTCCATTAATGCAATCACTGAGGAAGTATATGGTCGGTTGGTACGGCCCTGTTTAACGTGGGATGCTAATGACGCGCCTTTATGCACATGCTGAGTAGCTTCCCAGTTATGCAATTTGTAAAAACCGCAGGTTACAGTACGGTTGGTTGGTAAGGACTGTTTAACATAGGATGAAAATGATGAACCTTTGCGCACATTCTGAGTAGCTTCCAGTTAATGTCGAACGAGGCTTATTGGTAGAGATATGTTATATTGTCCAGTGACGTGGTTGAACAGAAAAGGAAGAAATTCTCTAATGTGAATGCTTTATTTTTCTTCTATATTTAGTTTAAATACTGTCATTGCAAGTCTAACCTATCCGAACCAGATAGCCTAAAATTTATATAAATGTAAATTGGAGTTATCCTAATGAAATGCGCAGTGAAATGCTAAAATGGGCTCCAGGAGGTGGTCAAACAGTCCAAATAACAAAAAAATAGAGAACTGGGGAAGGTGAATAGTTCGAGGACATATGAAAAGATAGAGCCCAGACTACTTTACGTGAAGTCACATTAGTTTGGTCGTAGATTTGGGTTATTTTAATCAACACTATATATTTATTTTAAGCACATTAGTTTGGTTGTAGATTTGGGTTATTTTAATCACTATTATACATTTGTTTGAAGTACAGATTTAGTATGGGCTAAAAGATTAAATCTTTTTAAATGTAAAATCGAAAAAAAGAAATTGTATTTTTTTTCTAATAAGAGTCTAGAGGGATCAAATGTTTTGAGGTGTAAACCCACTTTTTTATAGTGCAAATCTTAAAAATAAATTATACCTCCAAAAGTTACATTCTTCTAGGGACTTCAAATGACACACACATTCTCTCTCTTTCTCTCTTTATCTACCTTTGAATACATGGAATAAAATAACTTAAACATGCAATTCCAACAAATATTTACTCTTTAATAAGAGGGTTAACATGTAAAATAATAATACTTTAAATGCTATAACAATATGAATTTAATTTTTAGAATATTTTATATAATATATATAGACACTTTATTATTATTATTATTTTAAACTATGACATTGAAATAATTTAGTTAAGAATTTAATTTTTCAATTATTTTATATAATATATAGACATTTTATTATTATTATTATTATTATTATTTTAAACCATGATATTGAAATAATTCAATTAACATGAGCATTGAAACATTACTGCTAACCAAATATGTATATTTGTTTTTTATTTTGATTATAGTCCACATTATTTTTTTAATTTAAAGAATATTTTATTTTTATTTTAAAAGGAACACGTGTCAACTCCACATTGAAGACAAACGGAATTCCATGGATCTAGCAAGAGCTAAGAGGGATCCAATTGCTTTAGGCACAAACCAAAACTTAAAAAAAAATTGCACCTCCAAAGATCGCATCCCTCTAGAGACTTGATAAATGATAGTTAAGATGACTCTCTCTCTCTCTCTCTCTCTCTCTCTCTCTCTCTCTCTCTCTCTCTCTCTATATATATATATATACATATAGATGGAAACGAAAAACCAACACGGTTTTGTATTGATAAAGAATGTTTACATATGGCATAATTTCATTAATCACCATGTTCAGTATCTTGACTATAACACAAAAGAAAAACACATATTCCATATTTTAAAATATGTCCACGTAGAAGTCTTTACAAAAATGCATATGATAATAACTATCATCAAAAGTGTATGACTTTAACTAAAACATGGAAACTTGTAGATCATCATCAATTATGTGGAACTCAAGTAGACATGCATTTTCTAGTCCATTGAATATTGCCATTACTAGATGCGGAAAAATTGATCTCCCCTAGTTGATATCTATGCCCCATTTTTGAGAGAGCATCAACAATACTATTTTGTTCCCTAAATATATGAGAAATGTTCACCCCACTGAAATGTCCAATTAGCACCCTAATTATAATCATCTAGTTAATGAACATTGGAGGATCAAAAGAGGACATTTCATTTACCAAGTCTATAACATCTTTTGAATCCCCAAAGAAATCCAAATATCTTAGTGGATAACCATTTTGCACAAAATGGAACTCCCAAAAGAGCAATGATGTCAGCTTGATTGTTTGTGCGTGAACCATTTCTTCAACAGAAATGATAAAATTACCTAGATTTATGAGAATGTATGCCCCACTACCACATATGTTTTGATTTGTAGCCCAATCAAAGAACCCATAGGAAATTTGCTCTAGATATTTACTTGTTGAATGCATCTCAATGTTCTCTTAATGCCATAGGCCCTATCTCATTAAAATATGCACATATTTTTATGCAATTTATGTTGATGTCCAGTGAAATATTTTCAAATATATATACATTTATCCTCCTCCATATGCCCCAAAAAATATAGAATGGAAGGGTTTTAAATTCCTTATAGTATGACTTACAGGCCTTCAAACATTTCTCTACAGAAGTTGTATCCCATCACGTGTTTATGTTTAAAATGTTCAACACATTGATCCAAATGGAAACCACATAGGGACACTTGAGAAAGAGATGTGAAACGTCCTCATTTTCAGCCTTGCACGTAACAAATCTTTTAGGACCTATGAATCATCTATTGCATAAATTATCCCAAGTTAAGATCTTATTCTGCCAAACCAGCCTCCCAAAACATTTGATTTTTAGGGGAAAGTTCCATTTTCATATTTTTTTGAACCACCATTTGTCCTCATATCTCTAGTGTGATAGAGTAATATACCTGTATGTATCCTTAACAATGATCTGCCCCTAAACAACTTTACCATCCCATGTAAATTTGACTTCCTTTTTGACCAAAGTGATTCAAGCTAGGCATAAATTAATCACATACATATCCCCTATCTCTGCTAATTCACCAAATAAACCCAAATCTCTAGAGCATATCCAAGTCGGATATTGGAAAGTAGGATCATTTGCAACATGAATTTGATTTTAAAAATATATGTTCTTGTCACAGATGTAACTAATGAGTGAGAAAGGTAATGAATGATTATCCTGAAATCCCTTGATAGGGTCCAAGCCAATCTCCACTGATGCACCCCATCCAATCTCCCACCTCAAGTTTCTAAAAAAGCCAATGTTTAATCTTCATGAAATTGTTCCCTATATATAAGTTTGTGCTAGGAACCGATGCCCCAACCTTAATCCACTCCTAAAATGATTGCTTTTGTCGTCAGTTTTCCTTTATAATCATTTGCGAAATACTTGTTCCAAATCAAGCACACCATAAGCTCTTTACCACCAATGCAGTTAATCTTCTCAATGATATTTTGGGCATCAAATAGAGGTGCATATAATATACTAAAATATTCTACAAGACCAACTGAGCTAAAATAAACCTTCCCCCAAGTGTTAGCCACTTTAGTGACCAAATAGCTAGTCTTCTTTCAAATTTTAGAATCAACCAGCATTGATCTTTAATACCATAGTTGTTTGGTTTCATGTGGAAGCCAATATATTTGAAGCCCTTGTCCATCACAACCACCTCAACAACAAATATAGTGGTAATCTTTGAAACATTGACTTTTTCAATAGATGTTTCAATTAACAAATATTTTGATTTGGTAATAAAAAGACCTATTTCATCACCAAATATGGAGATTATTTGATGAAGATAACTCCATTCCAATGTGGATACCTTCCCAAAAATTAGAACATCATCCAAAAACATAAGGTTTGTTATAGAAATATTTTTGGTGATCTTAATACACGCAAAGGAACTCGTGTTTTGCGCCTCCATATTCAATCTACTCATTCCATCAATAACCAACATAAATGATATGGGGGATAATGAGCATCCTTGTCACAAGTCCCTCGAGGCCTTAAAGAAATTCGGAGGAAATCCATTTATCAAGACTGCATAGTTAACCGATGTGGTGCAAGCCATTATCCAATCTACAACCCCCACTAAAGGACCAATTTTGTGTAGAACCATCCTCAGAAAAACCCAATCCACACTGTCATATACTTTAATCAAGTCTAGTTTCAATAACAATGACTTCTTTCTTTTTAACTTTATGGAATGCATGCATTCCTGATAAATAACAACTGCGTCCTAGATTTGATGATGTTCTAAAAAACAAAATTATTCAAGGGTAACAAATTTGGATAACTTATCCTTCAATCTAGTTGAAATAATCTTTGAAACCATCTTATATCCAATATTGCACATAGAAATAGATTGTTAATCCTTAAAAGAAGAGGCCTTTGAAACTTTTGGAATCAAAGTAATAAAAATATAATTTAAAGCACCTGAGATTTAATGGGATGATCTCGATTATTCAGCTAAGTGTAACAGATCCGTGTGAAATTTCCACAATTGCAATGACTAGGTATTATTCTCCTAACTTATGTAGTTTATTTGTCTTTTGTAAATTAATATTACGAAAAATAATGAACAATCCACTGCTGCAACCTTCATAAATAAAATATGTTACAAAATATAAAATACTGGAATTGATAAAATAATGCACACACAATAATTTTGACATCGTTATTTTTGGACAAATGTCCCTAGAAAAACACTGAAGGGAAAACCAATGCAACAGATGAAGGTTTAATTATTATTAATCTTCAACAAAATAGGAGAACAATAATATTCTTTCCTAATACTTCTAGAGCTCCAGAAAATACTAATCTCCACATATAAAATAAACTAGAGATTTCAAATCTCCCTCTGCGAACCAACTCAACCTCCTCCTAGCCACTCACACTTCCTCTTGACACTTGCATTTTCTGACTAAAATTGCACACTGTTGGTTAAGGATAATTCACATAGCCCTGGGAACCCTTACCTATAAGTCGTTATGCCACCATCACTAATCCTGGCCCATTCACTCTACCTCTGAAAGATAGAACCGACATGGGCTCACTAAAATGAGTTGCTCTTCCACATGCACTATCAAGTTAGCTACTTGCACTAGCTGAATACAACCTCCTTCCTACAAATAAATCAACCTCCTTCTTGCCTCTGGAAACTAAAAATCATAAAGGAAATTTTCTCTGGAAAATCTACTCCCAAATCTCTACTAAAAACCCTCTACTTGGTGTCTCCCTAGCTTCAATTGCGCCCTTGCTGAATCATTGCAACTAGGTGAGTCAAACTTCTCTTATGTTTTATGTTTTCTTCTCCAAACCCCATCGACTTGCTCTTATAATCTTTTGTTGGGAAACTGAATACCATGATCACATCTCAATCGATGGTTATGATCATCTTGACTCCGTCAAATAACTTTTCCAGAAGTCTTTATAGAAAAATTGACCTCCCCCAATTAATATGATTTAATTAACAACTTTTCCTAAGTTAGACTTCGGAAATATTTAATTATAGGATAACTAATATAATTGAGGTGTTTCTAAGGCTTTTCTAACGAAACCTTTTCTATCTTTTGGAGGTCTCATGTTCCTTAGCATCTTAGACACCATAGAGACTAGAGCACATATCTGATGCTACCGAAAACTAACACTCCCTGTTAGCGAGGAAGGTGTTCTCCACTACTCCCATATGCTCCTTGAAGTAGACAAACTTTTCCTTACCTAAGGCCTTCATGAGTATATTTTCTATCTGCTGATCTGTGGGAACATGTTGTAACCAAACTGATCCATGTTGTTATTATCTGACATCTGTGATACAATTGGTTACCATAAATTAGAAAACCTTCGGCAAATTGATTCCTTCACTTCTGCTAGCTGTTATGACTTCTTGGAAGCTACTCGACCCCCCCAAATCAATTTGTCCTCCCTCTGAGACCCTAAATCAATCTTTGTAGCTACGTTCTAGAAACTCTCTAGTAAACTCGCACTATTAGGAAAATAAAACAGCCTCCAATGGAAATTGAACCATCAAACTGGGGTTTGTTTCTCCTTTGGCAAATATAAACGATCTCCCTCTATCAATGAGAATCTATAGATCATTGTGAAAAAAATCCTCCAACAATCTCTTTCCACCATGCTATAATTGTGCTACTCTGATATCACACTGTTTATGCCCCTACGTTGCTGCTATCACTGCAATAGTGAGTCTTAAACTCTCACTAATCTACTGAGTCCCTACAATTGGCACTACAACTATTGCTCAAGTGTCTAACTACACCTTGTTACCACTACAATTGGCTCTGCACTGTCTCTCGAGCATCTGACTGCGCCTTGCTGACCTTTCGATCCTCTTAATATTTTAACTCTTAGGCTCCCACAACAAGGGTAATGGCCCAACTAAGGAATCTCATGTACAAAAACTAGATCTAATCTATTGATCAAGCCCTCCTGGCTAAGATCTAGATCTCCTTGCTGCTCCTTCCTCGGACCCTGCCCAGTCTCACATACTGTAGTGTTATACTCCTCCTCTTGGAGGTACTACTGCTACAAGTTTGAATTCATCCTCCAATCTGGAAGACAAATCCTTTATCTCCACTGAAGTTTATTTCTTCTTCCCTTTCTTGTCCTTCTGCCCCTTCAGACACTGGCTAACATAGTGACCACACTGACCATAGCCAAAACACTTGACTATCGACAAATCTTTCTTATTCTTTTCTCCCTTTGAGTATTGTACTTGGTGGACCCTTCTTCAGTTTTCCCTTCCTTGCAAGGCAACGCTCTCCTCTTCCTTCACCTTTGTTGTCTTCCCACTGCTATTGGTGACACCCACGACCAAGCTAAGCCTCAACTCCTCTTGAGTGAAATCACTCCATAGGAATTCCTAATATGGAAGCTTGTCACGCCCAGAAACTACTTGGACAAACGTAAGCCATTCCTTTGGTAAACACATTGAGTGTTATGCACACTAGCTTGTTATCTATTGGCTTCTCTCCTACTACAATGAGTTCATCTCTGACACCCTGAATCCTGGTGAGATAGGTGGTTACATCTTCTCCCTTGTTCTTGACCATCCTTAGCTTCTCTTTAAGGATCATTTTCCGATTCTTTAACGGTTTTTATTACAACTTGACGATGACATCCCACATCTCCTTTGTTGTTCCCTTCTAAATGATAATGAAAAATTCTATGACCCTTGACTCCATTAAGGATCATTCTCTTGTCTTTGGTGTTATCCTACTATATTCATGAAACTAGATGGGATCTATTGACATAACTATCACTATTGTAGCAAATGCCTTTAGACCATGCTCATCCAATAGAAACAACACCTTGGCCTTTTAGATACCAAATTTAGAGGCTCCTCCAACCTATCCCGATATCTCAATCCTATTACAACCATGTCTGGAAAAAATATGTGAACTCAAATAACCGGAGAAATAAATAAACTGGGTATAAACCCTTGTGTGCGTTCACTTCTTTGCTTTGCACTGATCTGTTACTACAAAACCCTTATGCTGCAAACCCTTTGTGCTAGGTTTTCTCTGCGAAATTAGATCTGCCACTGAAAACCTTTCTGGCAACCTCACCACTTGTTGCTAATCACAGAGACAACTTGCACTTCCTCTCGATCACCTACCTAGGATGGAAATCAAATTATTTCCTCTGCAATTCACATTGCTTAGCTGGCCCATGCAGATATGTTCTCCAGTGCATTAGATCTTCCTCTGATTTGCACAAATCTTGTTCTAGAGCTTCTCCTATATAATATGCTCTAATACCATGTGAAATTTCCATGATTGTAGTGTCTGGGTATTATTCTCTTAACTTATGGAGTTTATTTGTCTTCTGTAAATTGATATTATGACAAATAATGGACAATCCACTACTATAATCTTCACAAATAAAATACATTGTGGGATATAAAATATTGAAACTGAGAAAATAATGCACACACACACACAACAACAACAACAACAACTTTGACACTGTTATTTTTTGACAAATGTCCTTAGAAAAACCTCGAAGGGAAAAACAATGTAGGAGATGAGGGTTTTATTATTATTAATCTTCAACGATTTAGGAGTACAATAATCTGCTTGCCTGGTACCAGCAAAGCTTTGACAAATATTTATCCCCATTGATAAAATAAACTGGAGATTCAAAATATCCCTCTGCAAACCAACTCAACCTCATCCTAACCACTCACACTTCCTCTTGACACTTGTATTGTATGCCTGAAATGCACAAAGTTGGTTGAGGATAATTCACATAGCTCTGGGAACCCTTCCCTGCAAGTCATTATGCTTTCAACACTGATCTTATCCTACTCGCTCTTCCTCTAGAAGATAGATCTGACACTAGCTCATTGAAACAAGTCGCTCTGCCACACACACTATCAAATTGGATACTCGCACTAGCTAAATATGGCCTCCTTACTATAGAAAAAAGGACCTCCTTCCTACCTCTAGAAACTGGAAATCACTGTGGAAATTTTCTCCAGAAAATTTCCTCCCAAATATTTGCTTAAACTCCACTGCTCGGTGTCTTCGTAGCTTCAATTGCACCCTTGCTAAATCACTACAACTGGGTGAGTTGAACTGATCTTGTGTTTTTTGTTTTCTTCTTTGAACCCCATCGACTTGCTCTTATAATCTTCCATTACGCAACCAACAACCATTATACATCTCAATCGATGTCTACAATCATGTTGACTTTGTCAATTCATTTTTCTGGAAGTCTCTAGAGAAAAATTGACCTCCCTCAATTAATCTAATTTAATTAACCACCTTTCCTAAATTATACTTAGGAAGTATTTAATTATAGGCTAATTAATCTAATTGAGGTGTTTCTAAGGCTTTTCTGACGAAACATTTTCTAAGTTTTGGAGATCTCGTGTTCCTTAGCCTCTTAGGCACCATAAAGACTAGAACACTTATCTGATGCTACCGAAAACTAATAATCCAACCCCATAATATCCTTAAAATGAAGTAATAATTCCATGGTCCACACATCGAGTCTCGGGTTTTTTCCCTAGAAAAGACTTTAGATCAAATTCCACTTCTTCGAATGTGATTTACCATCAAATAACCACATTGTCCTCCACTTTAAACATCTGAGACTATGAGAAAATGACCCTCAATTGAGTATCAATGTCCACCCATTCCCAGGAATTATATAGATTCATAAAATATATAACAACCTCCTTATGAAGTTCCTTTAGCTTGAATATTTTCCTACCCACTTTGTCCTCTTGGTCCCAAATTGTATTGTCTCTCCTTCTCTATGAGGGAAAATTATGAAAAAAATTGTGTTGTTATCACCCTCCAAATCCAAATGGCACAACTCTTGAGCCTCCATTCCTCTTCTTGTTATTTTAAAATCATTCTCTTTCAAATCTCTTTCTCCACGGTCATTTGTTTTTGAGCACTTGAGAAGAAACTAGGATCAAATGGGTTAGATACCAACTCTAGTTCTTAGTCTATCTCTACTAGATATTTCTTATTCCTTCTCTTTTTAACTCTTTCCCATCTTTTGACCACCTTCTTTAGTTCCTTTAATTTTAGACAAACAACATTCATCCAAGAACTATCATTATGATATTACACTTTTGACCAAGTATCTCTTACCAATTTCTCAATGTCATTGTCTTTTAACCATGAATGATTAAATTTAAAAGGTGGGCCCTTCCAAATACTTTCACCACGCCATTATAAAAAAATGGGAGAATGATCAAACATCATCGATGAGTTGAAATATGTATGCATCATACCAAATTATTCCAACAAGTTCTCATGAACTATGAACCTATCCAATCTCTTAGCAATCCCATCCAGACCAATATGTCCATTCCTCCAAGTAGGAATAAGAGGAACCAAAAGAATATCCACTAAGTGGTTTTGCCCAATAAGCTCCTTAAACCACATAATGGATCCAATTTACTTGTTGCCCCCCATATATCTTCCGTAGAGACAACAAAATTTAAATCCCCTACCACTATTAGGGACCCAATCTTCAACAACCCATAGTTATCTAGCATGTTCCAGAAATCTAGTTTCGAATCATAGGGATCATAAACATTTAAAATTTGAAATCTAACCTTTGATCCCTTTGAGAAACCCATTATTAATATTCCTGTAAACAATTTTAAAGCCAATAAATTAATTATGCGTGGATCCCACAAAATAGGCAGACCCCTAAGAGACCGAGGGAATCAATTAACCAAAACTTCCACCTTGGGCATAATTTTAGAAAATATGATTAAGCCTTATATCATCATTAACCATAGTCTCCTACATTAAAATAACAGATGGCCTATGATCTAGAGTCAAGTGACATATGGAATTCCATTTAGGGGCATTCCCCAATCCCTGAATATTTAGGGACATGATCTTCATGGAGGAATGATGTCTATGGGCAAAAATTTCTCTAAGAGCCTGCTTATTAGAATCATCAAGGGAAGGGGATATGTGAGAATCCAAACATTTCATGCATTTTGATGTTTGGAGAGGAGGATTAGGGTCCCCTAGAGGAATAATATTCGACCTACCCTTATGCTTATTCCTTATGGTAATATTGCTCTTTGAATTGAGGCTAATGTGGAAGCAATCTAGAGATACCATAGATGAGTGGATGGTTAGTAGCTCAATATTCAGAGTCGGGTTGTGCCTAAGAACATTAATATCACTACCAAAAAATTAGTTGGGGAATGCTCACCAATATAGGATCCAACACAAATCACAGGGGACTTCAATTCTGGAGGAGGGATGATATTCACATCCAACATGTCATGTTTATATCCCACTCATGAATCCTCAGAGTCTGAAGAATCATTAGCGAGGGGACAAGACCCCATATGAGGGAGGGCTTTAAATATGGACTAAACACCCAATGACCCTTGCTTAATCACCGAGTCTTTAAAGGGAGAATTATATGCATCCGAAAAACACAAAGTCTTATAAATAGGTAGATCACTAACCAATTTTTCAGCACCACATTCAGGAAAATCGGAAGAGGGTAAATTAGTACAAGTAGCATGATCAGTACCTTAGTAGGTATGATGAACAACTTCATAAGAATCGACTGCCCCCTCACCAAACGATGAGGCCCCAACCCATAGCATTGAACATGAACAAAACTTCACTCTATGCACATATGATGGACCCTGAAATTGACGAGGGACATTTTTCAATCAAATGACATGCTTGATGAAACCCAAAGCACCGAAATGGAATCCCCCAATATTCAATTCGTTGATAGAGTGACATATCACAGTCCCAAATTAGGTCCAATACCATAGGCAATCCACCAAAGAAATCCATTTCTACTAATAACCAAGCAAGACATTTATCCAACCCACATAAGCTATGATCAACTAGGAAAATATTTGTTCCTATCATATTACCAATCTGAACCAACACAGGTTGAGTCCACAATTCTAGGGGAAGTCCAGGAAGCTTCACCCATATCAATTTCTTGCGGGAAATCTCAATGATAGAATTGAAATCTACATACCAATGTTGCAGATTCAAGAAAATACGCCCTTGTATCCATGGATTGTTCATAATTATATATGTGTCCCCAGGATGAAGAAAATGAAAACAAAACCAACTACTGATCAACAAACTAATCTTAGGCTTATAATGAATGATGGGTTCCCAATGGGTATCAACCCATTCCTTCATCCTCCATCCATCCATTTTAGCAAATTCCCAACGACCAACTAAAACCCTCTTCTAAAGGCTCAACACCATATCCCAAAATATGTCCTTGCCAGAAACTAGTGCCCACACATAATTTTTCATTTTTTAAATTACTTTTTTTTAATGCATACGTGTATTCAACCCCTTGAAAATCCCTAGAATACATAGAATAAAATAACTTAAACATGAAATTCGACAAATATTTGCTCCATTCAAAATTAACCCTTAATAAAAGGGTCAAAATGTGAAATAATGATACTTTAAATAATATAACAATAATAATTTAAATTTTCAATTATTTTATATAATATATAGACTTATTATTATTCTTAACAACTATATATAATACGTAAATTGCTGACATGGAATAATTTAGTTAACATGAGTAGTGAGATATTTTATTTCTGATTACATTTTCCACATTAGAGTTTAGTTAGTTAAATATATTTCAATACTACTTTCAATATTTTTACTTTCAAATACTTCTCTTTCCACATTGAAATATTGTATTGTGGTTCATATATATATGTTTATGTTTTTTCTAAATTTGATATTAAAATAAATTAGTTAATATGGATAATAAAATGTTTTATTTACTTATCTAATTGAAATATGAAAATAATTATTTCAAAAGAATTTTATGAGTTGAAAGTGAAATATTTTTACCATATCTTCTATGTATTAGGTTGTAATATCAACCATTAATAAATCAAACACAATTATAATGAGACAATATTTTATAATATTTTTAATTAAAAGTAACCAAATATGTATATTTGTTTTTTTTTTTTTCATTATACCTTACATTATTTTTTCAATTTAAAGAATATTTTAGTTTAAAAAATACGTGTGTCAACTCCATAACTCCATTGAGCACCGACCAAATTACACATCACAATAAATATAAAATTTTAAATGATATAACTTTTTAAGATTATATATATATATATATATATATATATATATATCATTTTTTAATATAATTAAAAAATAATATACTAATATAATTAAACAATGTGATGAGTGAGATTTTTTTAGTAAGTTATATTTTACTAATTGCAAATTCATAATGATCTCAGTAATTGTATATCATTTTGAATATTCAATTTAAATGGATTTTATTTATTTATTTATTATTATTATTGTGGTTAAAAAATTTGAATTAATTATTTTTTTAAGAAAAAAATTAATATTTTTTTATACTAGACGATGTATTAGGCTAATTCAAATATACTCATTTAAGAGTTCACAATGCTCAAGATTATAACTACTAGAATAATATTCACCAAAATAGATCCAGCTTAACCACCAATTTATAGTGCAAAACTTTAAATAAAATTGAGCCTCCAAAAATTGCATCTCTCTAGAGACTTGGTAGATGTTGGTTAAGATGAATTTCCCTCTTAACCATCATCTAGAGACTAGAGACAGAGAAATTCATCTTAACCATCATCTCATAGGTGCAATATTTTTTTTTTGCACTATAAAAAAGGTTTCCCTCTCAGCTATTATTATATATATATATATATATATATATATATATATATATATATAATTTTTGAATGTATAAATGTATTTAACCCCTAGAAAATCCTTTGAATACATGGAATAAAATAATTTAAACATGCAAAATTAACATTTAATAAAAAGATCACGATGTAAAATTATGATACTTGAAATGATATATATATAATTTTAAACCATATATGTAAAGCGTTGACATTGAAATAATTTAGTTAACCTGAATAGTGAGATATTTTATTTATGGATTACATTGCTCATATTAAAATTTTGTGTGTTTTTTAAAAATACATTTCAATATTATTTTCTTGTGTGTGTGTTTATATAAATACATATATGTTTATGTTTTTTCTAAAGTTGATATTAAAATAAATTAGTTAAAATATGAAAATATGAATAATATCAATTTTATTTGTTTTTTTGTTTTAATTATTTAAAAATACATAAAATTTGATATAGATTATCTTAGTATGTTGCCGCTAGTGCGTATTACCCTGGTATTGAGACGACATATTATTTTAGCCAAACCTATGAAATATTTTACAATTTAACAAAGTATAACCTTAACAAATCTTTTTTTAATTTTTACAATTTTTTATATTAATATTTATCTTTAATGCAGTTGGCTATAAGTTTGGAGATGTTAATGGAAAATGCCTAGTAACAGGTGAAACATGACCTGCAACATGTATTTAATTCTTCTTACCTAAAGGTCAAATTCCAATAATAGGTTGTTCCATGGGTAATTTTATTGGTCGACATAACCATGTATGGATACCATTCAATCTACAAAGTCTTAATGAATCTGCAGCCTAGTGGATAGTGTTAGCAATAGAGTTACCAACATTTAAAATGACATCTTTCAGGGATATACAAAACAAAAAATAAAAAATCAGATGTTGGTTATGAGAAAAATTACACATTTTCATTGACGAATCTTTTTTTCAGAGAAAAAACCGACATAGATTTATATTAAGAAAATATAAAAGTCTTCAAATACATATGGCTGTATATTGAGCTTGAAGAAAAGCCCCACAAGATTACAGAAAATGATACAGACAGTCAGAATCATCCATATCTGAAACAGGATGAACCTATACATCACATCAACAAAGCCCGCTTGTCCAAAAAAAGCCACAGATTATACAAAAACTAGAAGGAACAACCCTTCCATGATTACATAACAGATAACACATAGGAAAAAAGGAGCAGATCGCTCTGCCTTGAAATAGAGATCCAAAGGACTGGTACCAGCTTGCCGGAGTAGGACAAATAAACCCAAAATCATATAGCAAGGACATTTGGCGAAGAGGCGTTTTGATGAAGAGATTCATGACAAGCCAGGATTCACTGAAGAATGGCATGAAGGGGTTCCCTTGAACCCTAGAAAATTTGTGCATTTCGCCAGATCCACAAGAACCAACAGGAGATGATAAACAACGACCTCCAAGATGAGGATTGCCTACTCCACCATATAAAAGCATCCTGAACAGAAGAAAAGATGATGTAAGGAAAACCAAAATGTAAGGACAGATCATACCAGATATTAAGGGACGAGGCACATTGAAAGAACATGTGCAGATTTGATTCCGCTTCATTGAGGCACATGGCGCATCTGCTCGGGCCCTGCCATTTCTTCCTTTGAAGGACCTCCCATGTAAGGTTTTTGTTCCAGAATAATAGCCAGGAGAAAATAATCATTTTGAGAGGACATGCAGCCTTCCAGAGACGGGGAGGAAACAGCGGTTGAGGACTCCTTCCAATAACAGAGATCATATCAGCATAAATAAGCTTTACGCTCACAGAGAGATTGGATCTTTTGAGAGCCCAAACCAGAAGATCTTTTGTACCCGATCGAACGATTCCCATGCTACAAAGGCTCGCTTTTACCGAATTCCAGAGAGAGAACATCGAATAGGGCAGATGCAAATCCTCTCCTTCTTTCCAGACCGGGGAGGAACCAGACCATTCTTTTATCAGCTTATCCCATGTGAAGCATCCCTGCCTGTGTAAAAAGAGGACCAACGGCAAAGGAAAAGAGAACTCCCGGGCGCAAGAAATATGATCATAACCAATGAGCATGCAGGAACCCGAGCAGAGATTCCAGCAAAAATACTGCATGAAGACATGATGAACTTTCCTGAGACTCTGCCAAATCGACGATCCACTCCTGATACCAATGGACCGCCTCCTGTACCAATATTCAATACTCTTGCCTCTTAGATATTTTGCCTTAATGATCTTACTCCATGGTCCATCACCAAAAATACCTCGATGGAGAGACTTACAGAGGAGGGCATTTCCAAAAGTGCGCAAATCTAAAAGGCCCCATCCACCAGCACTTTTTGGTTTTGATATAGAAGCCAACTTGACAAGATGAATTTTGTTCTGAAATGAAAATCCTCCCCAAAGGAAATTTGCAATCAATCTGTTCATATGGTTTATAGTGCTAGTTGGGAGATAAAAAATATGAGCCCAATAGACTGAAAGTTGAGAGAGGACGGCATGTACAAGGATGAATCTGCCAGCTAGTGAAAGGAATTTAAACTCCCATCCTGAAATCTTTTTATAAAACCGCTCCAGAAGCCATTGCCAATCCCTTTTTGAGTTTCCTTTTGCCTTTAAGGTGAAACAAAGGTATTTGAAACCTTGCTTAATTGAAAAAGGAGCAATACTCATCAGTTCAGATATCTAGAGAACAATTTCCATATTTGAATCATTGTGAAACAAAGAGGATTTTTCCTTATTGATAACCAGACCTGTAGCTTTCTGAAATTTAGAAAGAATATCATTTATGCATATCCATGAGGCCTTACAAAGCATAGAAAAGATAAGGACATCGTCCACAAAGAGATTATGAGAGAGGGAAACGTCCTTACAAATCTTTACTGGCCGGCATCTCTTTTCTTCAACTGCTTTATTTATCTGAAAACTGAGAGAGTTCATTACCAGAATGAAGAGCAGAGGGGAAAGGGGACATCCCTGTTGGAGACCCCTCTCCGCTTGGAAGAAAGGCGAAGGAGATCCATTAACAATCACTGAATATCTGACATTCTCAACACAGCACATGACCCAATTGACACTTTGAGACTTCAGTCCAATTTTTGCCAACAGGATTCTTAAAAAACCCCAATCCACACAATCATAAGCTTTTTGTAAGTCGATCTTGAGGATGGCCGCATCCATATTCTTTGACATCATTGTAAACAGACTTTCCTGAGTCATGGCCACCACATCCAAGATAAAACGACCCTTTAAGAAGGCATGTTGGTCCCCAGAAATAAAGGAATTTAGAATAGGTTTCATTCTTTCCACAATGATTTTTGAGGATAATTTGAACATGATGTTGCAAAGCGAAATAGGCCTAAAGTCGTGGAAAGACTCAGACCTGTGCTTTTTTGGAATTAGAGCAATAAAAGTAGAAGAGGTGGCCCAATGAATGCTTCCAGACATCCAAGATTCGTCAACCATCCGCAACAAGTCTGTTTTAAGAAGGTCAAAAAAATGGGAGAAAAATTCGATTGGCCATCCGTCCGGCCCCGGACTTTTATCCTTTTTAAAAGATTTGATAGCACTAAGAAGTTCATCTTCCGAAATTGGCTTAAAGAACTCTTCATTTGCAGCTTCCTGAACCAGCTCTATGCCCCACATAGCATCTTGAAAGAGAACCTCCCTTCTTTTGTATTGGTTTTGGAAAAAACTCACGGCCTCCGTCATGATCTCCTGCTGATGACTTTTCCACTTCTACATCAAAAATCAAAAGTCATAAAAAAAATTACACATTTGTATTGGCGAATTTTTACAGCCAAATCTGATCATTTATCATATACTCTTACAAAAGTGACTTTTCCACTATCACCCAAAAATTAGCAAACCAATGTGAGAATATGTGTCCTTTTTCATATAAGTATTTGTTAGCAATATTTTAATGAATATCATTTTGCCTCAATAGTATATTTTTAATATTTTAATTATTTTATTATATAAAAAATATATTTTACTATTAACCAATTATAATATATATTTTATAACATAATATTATAATAATTAAATTAAAATAATTATTAATAACATTAAATATTATTTTATATATAAATATAGTAACTAAGATCTATTTGAAGTTGATTTCTTAGATATCAAGATATTATATATCTTTTTAGTAATATATATTAAATAAATTTAAAGTAATTATTATATTAATTTTAATATAATTATAATTATATTTTTGCATATCGTATGTCATTAGTATTTGTGTGTATTTTGCAAACAAACTATGCTAAGTAGATTTACACATAATAATCAAGGTTAGTATTTTTTACTAAGCTGCAGGCACAAGCTACTATAACACTTGTTTCATATGGATATGAAAATATTTTATTTATAATTGAGTGAGAATGAAATATTTTTTACTATATCTCCTTTATATCAACCATCAATAGGGCAAACACAGTTAGAATGGGAAGACACAACTCAACACAGTTAGAATGGGACTATGTTTTAAATAATATTGTCTTTTTATTTAAAAAAGACACATCTCAATTGTAATCATTGATGAAATTACGCATTGCTTATATAACAACCATTCCCCAGCTATCTGTTAAACATGTTGGAGGTTTGCTAAGATTCCCACAAAGTTTTGTTGGAATTATAGAAGGGTTTTCAAGATATTGAATTCATATATATAGTGAAAAATCTAGTTTAAACGACACAAATCAAGATCTTACCAAAATAAATTGTCTCTCAATTTTAAAATAAAAATAAAAGTAATTAATTTAATAAATAATATTATATTATCATATTATTTATTTATAAATAATATAATTAGAATTATTAATAAACAAAATGGCAATTTAAAAATAGATCTTCGAATCATTTATTAACATAAGAAACCAGTTAAATTCATATTAAAACCAGTCCATTCCTCACACAAACAGGCCCCATAAAATTAATGTAAATTTGTGTATAATAAAAGAATCTGGCATTTATAACACGTCAAATCAAGTACAATGAAAAACGTACATTGAAAAAGCCTGACCATAAATAAAGTTTCATTTGTCAGGGAGACTTCACTTGCCTCCATGTGCAGCAGACTATTATTCATTACCAGATTTGAATATTGTCGCAGGAATGGAATGTTGTAGAAAGTGGGAAGGGTCGGTGAACTTGAGGTTCGTTTTCTTGACCACCTCTTTATGAAGTGTATGATGTTGTGGTTATGATTATTATCACCAAAATCTCATTGTTGTCTTCAGGTTTCTTATTTTTATTCTGTTGGTACTATTATATCCAGAAACTCCGTGTGGCAAAAAGAATGCTGGGGCAGGTATTGTGATCAGAAACTTATGAAGGGACGTTTACTTGTCTTTTCTACTTATTATTATTTTTTAGCACTTGTTAAAATAATTTGTAAATTTGCTTTAAAAATCATGGAAATTTTGGTAAAATTGTGTAGGCACTTTCGCATTTCAAAATTTTGAGTGTCTTAAAATTTTTGATGGTGCTGAATCTATTTTCACTAACGAAAACATAATTCAAACATTGTTATTATTAGATATTTATATTTTTTTTGGATCAAATTCTGATCACTTTTGACCATTTGAACAATTCTTTTTTTGTAAACTTGTCTCATTTTTATGAGTTGGTTTGAGTGCAGTTTGACGAAATCAGGAATTTCAAATTTGTTTGAGTCTGTTTACTGAAATTTGAGAACAGTGAATGGTTTTTTTTGGCTTATTATTTTATATTCATTGCAAGATAATGAACATTATGTAAAATAAAATAATAATAAAGAACAACGAGATTTATCACTAGAATTGGGAGCAAAAAGTTGCTTTGGGAGAGGTTCTGTAGGTATATTTTTAATAGTGAAAAGATTAATTTTTTTTTTTTATGGCTATGGAATAAAATTCGAAAAAAATTATAGTTTAAAGAGTTAATTTAATTGGTTGAGTAATTTTAGTATCAGTTAATTTGTGATCAATTTTGCTTGACACCTTTTAGTTTAGGCTCCAATATAAACTCGCAAGACTGTTTCAAGGAATCCACAAAACTTTTACAAATGGTTAGATTTGAGATAGTGATCATTGACCAAAGCTGTAACTTAACCGGTAAAAGATTTATGGTGGATAATGTTTAAGGTCAAATTTACGGTTTGTCAAAGTGAAGTTGCAGAATTTTTAATATCCATGAAATAAATTTAAAAATAAATAAATCCACCAAATGTGAAGTTCCAGGCCAATTTTATGACAAATCAACATCGATATCTTATGGGATACTGTCAGATATTAATTACTTAAAATAAAGGGAATACATGCACTTATCCATGAGATTCGATGATGAAGCTGTCTATTTTCCATCTCCTTGTTCAACAGCAATTAGTTGACGATTTACCTGCAATTATGGAAACAGCTATTCTCTAGTAAACGTCGTTATGGAAATGATGGCTTCACAACTAAAAGTTGTTTAACTTCCCTTCAAAAATTTCAAAACACATTCTTAGTTAAGTATGTTCGATCAGTAACTGAAGTACCTTTGCTTATCTATATCTTCTTTAAATTTGAAGAGAGGATTAATGGTATTTAATTCTATTTATTTCCCAGCATAAACTTCTTTAATGAATTCTTTGCCCATTCAAATGATCGAGTGGCCATACTTATCCATCATATGCAGTATTTAATATTTCAGTGATTGGTATAAAGATTGCTTGAACTTAAATTTATATATTTAATATAATATAATATTTAAATTAAATTAAAATATATTTATACCTCACATTATATGTAGTATTGATTTAAATACATATTAGGTTTTATATATGAGGTGTTTTATTTTTTTGTCTTGATAATTAATAATTATAAATTAATAATGAATGATTATGACAAATTTTTATTTCTTAGTAATTTCAAAAATTATAAAAGTGTTTAGCTTTTTTATAACTATTTTAAAGGAATTTAATTAACATTCTTAGTGTTATATTAAAAAAACTTTATTTATTTTACATGGGTACTTTGTTTATTTTACATGGGTTTGTAGTGAGTATCATTTTATTAGTCAATTAACATGTGTTATCTTCTTGTTAAGATTGATAAAAAAAGATTATGCAATTAAATTTAAAATGATTATTTACACTAATTTATGTAAAGGAAATTTGAGAGTATGTAGTTTTTATATAAATATTTCAAAATAGATTTTCAAATTGAAAATTTAATATTAGAAAAAAATAAAAGACATAAATTTATTATGGATTTAATAATAATATCTTTGATTATGGGATATTTGAGATTCTTGTTACTTTTATTATTTTATATAGTTATGAATTCTAAAGTTATAGGATTTATGAGAATATATTTTTAATAACTTAGAATAATTCAAAGGCTTCTAATATTCGAATAAACTATGGCATTCGACAATCTTCAAAATAGTGTGGATAGAAAGAATTTTTTATTTATAAGAAGTTGCATGTTTTTCTATAAATATCTTTACTACACCTACATTATATTATGAATTCAAAATATTTATTACAATATTAACCTACTTAACACTTTAACATATCAAAACTATGGTGATATGTTACTCTATAAAATTTTAATAAAACAATTAAATTTCAAATCAAATCAAATAATTATTTACACTTCTTAATTTCTAGTAAATCAGAAATTTATTTCAATAAAAGAAATTTTATATCAATACAAGTTAATACTTATCTTAATTTATAAAAAAATCAATATACTAAATTAAATAAATAAATAATTACTTTTTTTCACATATTAATTACTCGGAGTTGTTTTGCCAAAGTGTGATACTAGTGACTTAAGAAATGATATTTTCCATTGTAAATACACATATAACCTTCCTCATTGCTTTGACATTGACAACTTTTCCTTTAGATAAATTGAAAAACATATATTAATTTATATCATATTTAAATTGAAAAATATATATTAATGAGACTTATATTTAATACTAAAAGCAAAAAGTTAGGAGATACATGAAGATGCGTCTCCATGCCTTAATTTTATGAAAAAGGATGTGATTTACATGAACATTGAAATCTGCAAAGTTCTAAAATAAAGTTATGGTGATCATGCCCATTATTGTTATTACAGTGTTTGCACAACACAATGACATTTGACCTAAAAGCAAAAATCTACCAAAACAATTTATCTTAAATCAATAATACAATGATAAAAATCTTGAAATTTAACTATTTCATTTTCAATCCTGACCTTAATAAGAAGGAAATTTATGTAAAAAATTGTCTACTTCCTCTTATGAATGAAATAGATAATGGAAATCATTTTGGCATATAAACAAATAAATATAGACAATTTGTTATTACTCTATAATTATTCTCACATGATTATTTTGCTATCAAATGCTTTTTGCATAAGCGGCAGGTACTCAACAACAATGTTGCATATTACACTTGTTTATAATAAATATTTATTGATCATTGATAATATAATAAAATTTTTATTATCATTTTAATTTAAAATGAAAAATCTAGATTTTATATTTATTAGTATTTTGAAATTAAAATTTAATATAAATAAATTTGATGAAATATTATTATTATTATTATTTTGAAATTGATTTTTTCTTGGTTAGCAAAAAAAGTTATATTAATTCCTCAAATTGTTACCTTTGATACTCGAATGATCCTTTCTCTCTTAGCCTGAACCTGCACCCACATTTGTTGGCTAGGAAAGCAATGCAAAATCTAAGGAAGATCAGACATCCAACCAACATAACAAAACTTGAGGTAAATTTAGTGCATGACTAGCCCCAAGAGCACCTAGATGATCAAAATCCCGATGGGCATGAAATTCCACATGAGCAAGATGCGCCTCCAAGTTGTCTAATCAGTCATTGGTGTGCCTCTGGCTCCTTTGCAAAGATGTCAAACAATCAAGGATGTCCCATTGATTTTGCTGCAGATCATTAAGAAATGCAATCAATTCATTATGACCATCATGGCGTTTTTATTTCTTGTCCTCCAGCATAGTTAAGATAAGTCGAATTTACATGTCCATGGAGTCTAAAAGAACTGGTTTAACAACAGGACGTGGGGATTAGGCCTATACATGCTCCAAATATTCTCCCAGCTCAGCGATCCGGACCCTCTACGTCTGTCTTACCAACCCTTCGCCCTAACGGACCATAAGGACCCATCTCCCTACGGGCCTGACCCCGTTGTCCGTTGTCACAACAGTGGGGAATCAGTAATCGAGATAAGCTCAAGGTCTCTTTACAACTTACTTCACCCTTCCGGGGATTCATAATCTTGCGTGCCAGCTGCCTTGACCTCCTCCCTCATGCTCTACTGCTGTCATTCACATGGATTTACTTCGGGCCAGACCGCGTTACATGAATCGAGGTCATCCATCCCTATTGGTAAATGGGGTGTATAGAGAAAAATTCAAAAAAATTATAGCAATGTATTACGTTGAGTTCTTGATGACACTCAAGAAACCATCAAGGTCAATGAATCCTTAAATCCTTCGTGAACAAGAGTGAACGAAAATGCTACTCTGAAAGCTTGATGTGCTTAATACAAGTGAAGGAATTACGGGAAAAAACAAGAGTGGCTAGCTAATTCATAACAAAACCAATGGACAACATTCATTGAATGTGAAAACCTAACTATAGGGAACAATTGAATATGACATATGGCCACTCGATGGGTGCCTGTTGATGATAGAAATGCTGTATTATGTATATTTAATTTGTGTGATGTTTTTTTGTGATTTGGAATGATATCATATAATGATGGTGTTAAAGATTTTATTATTATTATTATTAAATCGAATGCATGGAGTTCTTGGGATTTGCTATTTTGTTGTGAAACTTTTTAGGTGATAAGTATTTTAGATTTGATTTTATAATTTTTAAATAATTTTAAAATTAAAAAAAAAATCCCAAATTTTAACTATTAAGTCATTTAATAAAGTGATCTAAAAAAATTATACATCAATTATTTTTAGATAAAATCATTTTATACCGTATCAATTTGATCTCTATTTAATCATTAATTTAAATTATTATTATGATTAACTCAATAATTATGTACAAAATGCAAAGGGATTATACAGCTTCCAGAATGTTTCGGAATAATCTAAAACTTTCGCAAAATGATGATTAATTAACCGCCGCTACTCATAATATCATGAATGAAAATGTCTTTCTTATTTATTACATCATCAACAGTGGTGAAAGAGATGACTGAGCAAATTCTCCACACCACCCATTTTCTCAGATTATGTGCATCCTTTTGTCCTCTGAATTATCGTTTCCATGCCTACAGGTCAACATGGGACCCAAAACAGCTTGCACAAGTTGTTTCCTACTGAACATTTCGTCCACCAAATCTATCTCGCCTTTAAAGTTTATTTCAAAATTTGTTATAACAGAACAGTCCTCAATGATTGATAGATAGAAACGTTTAAAGTCTTTGTGTCCTCTTAAATTTCAGGGGATATCTCAAAGTTTTCTTCGTAGTAGTTGCATTTTAGGATCCTTTGTTTTTTAGGAGGCCATTATTCATATTCCACGTAGCAAATTTTCAAGTTTTTCTTTATGATGTATTGGATACATTCACCATTATAGATTTATTTTAAATAAAGATGTGATAATAGTTTACCAGATTTGCTTTTTTTAAGTGTAAATTTTTTTTTAAGTAGATATTATTTAAATGTTTTTTATAGTTATTTAAATTTTTTTAAATTAAAAAAAATAAAAATTAGTGTACATGAACAAAATTTCAACTTTGATGATGGATAAACACCCCTACACATCATACTGCTGTAAAATGAACCTCTCCCCTCCTTAAAAAAATTATAATTTTTTTGAAATATAATTAAATTTAATAACTACTACTATAATATACCACTTTAACACTATAATATTAAGAGTACATCTAATAACTTATCACTCCACCAAAACTAAGGCCAGTCCCAACCACTAAAACTCCTAAAACTCGACTAAAAACTTTAATTTTGCACAACTCAATGAACAAAGCAATCTGCTGATAAAGACTGTTTAACCTAACACGCTAATGATACACCTTTAAATTTGCAAAACTCAATGAACACAGCAGTCTGCTGATAAAGACTGTTTAACCTAACATGCTAATGATACACCTTTAAATTTGCAAAACTCAATGAACACTGCAGTCTTTAGATAAAGACTGTTTAACCTAACATGCTAATGATACTCCTTTATGCACATGCTCAGCAGCTTCCCAGTTATGCAATTTGCAAAAACCAAAGGACACAGCACAGTCGGTTGGCAAGGACTGATTAGCATAGTATGCTAATGATGGACATTCACGCACATGCGCAATAGCTTCCCAGCTATGCAATTTGCAAAAGTGAAAGGACACAGCGCGGTCGGTTGCTACGGCCTTGTTTAGCCTAGGATGCTAGTGACGCGCCTTTATGCACATGCTGAGTAGCTTCCCAGTTATGCAATTTGTAACAACGGCGGGACACAGTACGGTCGGTTGGTAAGGACTGTTTAACATAGGATGCTTGCTAATGATGAACCTTTGCGCACATTCTGAGTAGCTTCCAGTTAATGTCGAACGAGGGTCAGATGTGGTTGAACAGAAAAAGGAAGAAATTCTATAAAGTGAATGTCATTGCAAGTCTAACCTATCCGAACCAGATAGCCTAAAATTTATATAAATGTAAATGGGAGTTATCATAATGAAATGCCAAAATGACCTCCATGAGGTGGTCAAACAGTTAAGTAGCTCGTGGTTCCTTCCCCTCGGTTCGTATTCCTTATTTTTTTTTTAAATTTTTTTATTAATTTTTTTTTTTTTAAATCAATAATTGAGTTATATTTATTAATAATATCATATTATTATAAAAATTATATTCATATGTTTATAAAATTATTTTATATTTAATATAAATAAATTAAAATAAAATTTTAAATTAAATAATTTGATTTTTAATTTTTAAGGTTTTTTTATAATTAAAATAAAAAATAAAAAATTAATTGTTGGAATTTTATTAGTTTATTGATCTTGCTTATCACCTTGGTCTTGATGATGAACTTAGATCTAAGTTCGAAACGTGTCTACCCTTTGTTATCTATGTGATTTCTCTAGAAGATTTGAACATTATATCATGAATCACAGAAGCATACAATCTGAAATTGCACTTCTCTTTTTCTCTCACAAGAAGAATTTAGAGAGATCAAATCTCTTGAGGTGCAAACCCACCCTTTTTATAATGCAAATCTTAAAAATAAATTACACCTCCAAACATTGCATCCCTCTAGGAACTTGATATATATATACATGAAATAAAATAACTTAAACATGCAATTCCGACAAATATTTGCTCTTTAATAACAAGGTCAAAATGTAAAATAATGATACTTTAAATGCTATAACAATAAGAATTTAATTTTTCAATTACTTTATATAATATATCTAGACATTTTATTATTATTATTATTATTATTATTATTATTCTTATTATTTTAAACCATGACATTGAAATAATTTAGTTAACATGAACATTGAAACATTACTACTAACCAAAGATGTATATTTGTTTTTTATTTTGATTATAGTCCATATTTTTTTTTTAATTTAGAGAATATTTTAATTTTATTTTAAAAAGAATATGTCTCAACTCCACATTGAACACAGACGAAATTACACATCACTCTCATATTGGATTCTAGAACCACCAGTATAGATCCATATTAACCATGGATCAAATCTCTTGAGATGCAAACCCTTTTCATGTTGCAAAACTTAAAAAAAATGCACCTCCAGAGATTGCATCCCTCTAGGGACTTCATAAATGATAGTTGTGATGAACCTTTCTCTCTCAACACATACACACACAAAGACACACATATATAGAGAGAAAAGAAAAACCAACAAGCTTTTGTATTGATAAAGAATGTTTACATATGACATAATTTCATTAATCACCGTGTCTAGTATCTTGACTACAACATATATTCCAAACTTTAAAATTTGTCCATTTAGAAGTCTTTACAAAAATGCATATGATAATAACTATCATCATAAGTGTATGACTTCAACTAAAACATGAAAACCTGTAGATCATCATCAATTATGTGGAACTCAAGTAAACATGAATTTTCTAGTCCTTTGAAGATTTCCATTACTATATGTGGAGAAACTAATCTCCCCCAGTTGATATCTATGCCCCATTTTTGAGAGAGCATCAACAATACTATTTTGTTCCCTGTATATATGAGAAAAAGTCACCCCACTGAAATGTCCAATTAGCACCCTAATTATAATCATCTACTTAATGAGCATTGGAGGATCAAAAGAGGGCATTTCATTTACTAGGTCTATAGCATCTTTTGAATCCCCAAATACATCTAAATGTCTTAATGGATAACCATTTTGCACAAAATAAAATTTCCCAAAGAGTAATGTTTTCACCCTCATTGTTTGTGCTTGAACCATTGCTTCAACATAAATGTTAAAAATTACTTGGATTTATGACAATGTATGCCCCACTACCACATATGTTTTTATTTTCCGCCCCATCAAAAAACCCATAGGAAATCTTCTCTAGATTTTTACTTGTTGAATATATCTCAATGTTCTCTTAATGCCACATGCCCTATCTCATTAAAATATGTACATATTTTTATGCAATTTATGCTAATGTCCAATGGAATATTCGCATATATATATATATATATATATATATATATATATATATATATATATATATATATGCTCCTCTATATGCCCCCTTATAGTCTGAATTACATGCCTTCAAACATTTCTCTACAGATATTGTATCACATCTCGCGTTTATGTTTAAAATGTTCAACACATCGATCCAAATGGAAACCTCATAGGGACACTTGAGAAATAGATGTGAAACATCCTCATTTTCAACCTTGCACGTAACAAATTTCTAAGACCTATGAATCCTCTCATGCATAAATTATCCCAAGTTAAAATATTATTCTACCATGCAACCTCCCAAAATATTTTAGTTTTAGGGGGGAGTTCCATTTTCAGATTTTTCTGAACCACCATTTGTCCGCATATCTCTAGTGTCGTAGAGTAATATACATGTATGTCTCCTTAACAGTGATCTTCCCCTAAAAAACTTTACCATCCCATGTAAAGGTGTCTTCCTTTTCCACCAAAGTGATTCAATCTATGTATAAATTAATCACATACCTATCCCATATTTCTTCTAATTCACCAAATAAACCCAAATCTCTAGAGAATATCCAAGTCGGTTATTAGAAAGTATGATCACTTGCAACATGAATTTGATTTTAAAAATATATGTCCTTGTCATGGATGTACCTGATGAGTGAGAAATTTAATGAATGATTATCTTGAAATCCTTTCATAGGGTCCAAGCCAATCTCCACCGATGTGTCTCATCCAATCTCCCACCACAAGTTTCTAAACAACTAATGTTTAATCTTCATGAAATTGTTCCCTATATATGAGACTGTGTTAGGAACCAGTGCCCCAACCTTAATACACTCTTGAACTGACTTCTTTCTTAGGTAGTTTTCCTTTATAATCCTTTTCCAAGTGCTTGTTCCAAATAAAGCACACCATAAGCTCTTTACCACCAATGCCCATCCAAAAGATTTGATGTTCTTTAATCCCCAACTTCCATCCTCCTCCCTCAAAAATATCTTCCAACTGAACTAGATGTATCTTGTTTACACCTCTAGAACCCGACTAGATAAAGTTTAAGATTATGTAATTAATCTTATTAATGATATTTTGGGCATCAAATAGCGCTGCATCCAATATAATGAAATATTCTACAAGACCAACTAAGCTAAAATAAGCCTCCCCACAAGTGTCAGCCACTTTAGTGACCAAATAGCTAGTCTTCTTTCAAATTTTAGGATCAACCAACATTGGTCTCTAATACCATAGTTGTTTGGTTTCAAGTGGAAGCAATGTATTTTAAGTCCTTGGCCATCACAACCATCTCAAAAACAAATATACTAGCAATATCTGAAGCATTGACTTGTTTAGAAGATGTTTCAATTAACACATATTTTGATTTGGTAATAAAAAGACCTATTGCATCGCCAAATGTGGAGATGATTTAATTAAGATAACTCCATTCCAATGTGGATACCTTCCAAAAAATTAGAACATCATCCGCAAACATAAGGTTTGTTATGAAAATATTTTTGGTGATCTTAATACACATAAAGCAACCCATGTTTTGTTCCTGCATAATAAATTTACTCATTCCATCAATAAGCAACATAAATAATAGGGGGGATAGTGAGCATCCCTATCACAAACCCCTCGAGGCCTTAGAGAAATTCAAAGGAAGTCCATTTATCAAGCTCGCATAGTTAACTGAAGTGATGCAAGCCATTATTCAATCTACAACCCCCACAAAAGGACCAATTTTGTGTAGAACCATCCTTAGAAAAACCCAATCCACACATTCATATGGTTTAATCAAGTCTAGTTTCAATAACAATGCCTCTTTTTTTTACCATTTTGGAATGCATACATTCCTTAGAATAACAAGTGCATCCTAGATTTGATGATGTTTTAAAAAACCAAATTATTCAGGGGTAATGAATTTGGATAGCTTACCCTTCAACCTAGTTGCAATAATCTTTGAAACCATCTTATATGCAATATTGCACAAAAAATAGTCTGATAATCCTTAAAAGAAGAAGCCTTTGAAAATTTTGGAATCAAATCAATAAAAGTAGAATTTAAAGCACCCGAGATTTTATAGGAAGACCTCAATTCTTCAGCTAGGTGTAATATATCCATGTGAAATTTCCACGATTGCAGTGACTAGGTATTATTCTCCTAACTTATGCAGTTTATTTGTCTTCCGTAAATTAATATTACAACAAATAATGATCAATCCACTAATGCAACCTTCATAAATAAAATACGTTGCAGAATATAAAATACTGAACTGAGAAAATAATGCGCACACACAATAATTTTGACATCGTTATTTTTGGACAAATGTCCTTGAAAAAAACCGAAGGGAAAACTAGCACAACAGATGAAGGTTTTATTATTATTAATCTTGAAAAAATTAAGAGAACAATAATCCTCTTGTTTGATACTGCCAGAGCTCCAAAAAATACTAATCTCCACTTATAAAATAAACTAGAGATTCAAAATCTCCCTTTGCGAACCAACTTGACCTCCTCCTAGCCACTCACACTTCCTCTTGACACTTGCATTGTCTTCCTAAAAGTGCACACTATTGGTTGAGGATAATTTGAATAGCCCTAGGAACCCTTCCCTAGAAGTCGTTATGCCACCATCACTGATCTTGGACCATTCACTCTACCTCTGAAAGATAGATCCGGCATGGGCTCACTAAAATGAGATGCTTTGCCACATGCACTATCAAATTAGCTACTTACACTAGTTGAATACAACCTCCTTCCTGCCTCTAGAAACTGAAAATCACTGTGGGAATTTTATATGGAAAATTTACTCCCAAATATCTACTTAAACCTCGCTGCTCGATGTCTCCCTAGCCTCAATTGCACCCTTTCTGAATCATTGCAACTCAGTGAGTTGAACTGCTCTTGTGTTTTACGTTTTATTCTCCAAACCCTATCAACTTTCTCTTATAATATTCTGTTGGGAAACAAAAGACCATGATCACATCTCAATCGATGGCTATGATAATCTTGATTCTATCAAATAACTTTTTCGGAAGTCTCTAGAGAGAAATTGACATCCCTAAATTAATTTGATTTAATTAACCACTTTTCCTAAATTAGACTTAGGAAATATTTAATTATATGCTAACTAATATAATTGAGGTGTTTCTAAGGCTTTTCTGATGAAACCCTTTTCGGGTTTTAGAGATCTCATGTTATTTAGCCTTTAGACACCATAGAGAATAGAACACTTATCTCATGCTACCAAAAAATAACACTCCCTCTTAGCGAGGAAGGTGTTCTCCACTACTCCCATTCTCTCCCTTAAGTAGATAAACTTTGCCTTACCTAAGGCCTTCATGAGTATATATGCTATCTGTTGATATTTGGGAACATGTTGTAGCTAAACCGATCAACGTTACTACTATTTGACATATGTGATACAACTGGTTGCCATAGATTAGAAAACCTCCGGTAAATTCATTCCTTCACTTCTGCTAGTTGATATGACTTCTTGGAATCTAATCAACTCCTCCAAATCAATTCGTCCTCCATTTGAGACCCCAAATCAATCTTTGCGGCTACATTCTGGAAACTCTCTAATAACTGACACTGCTTGGAAAATAACTCAGCCTCCAATGGAAATTGAACCATCAAACTGGGGATCGATTCTCCTTTGGCAGATATACATGATCTCCCTCTATCAATGAGAACCAAGAAATCTTTGTGAAAAATATCCTCCAACAATCTCTTTCCACCATGCTATAATTGTGCTACTCTGATCTCACATTGTTGATGCACCTGCATGGATTCTATCATTGCAATAGTGAGTCTCAAACTCTCACTAATATACTGATTCAGTAAAACGGCACTGCAACTATATCTCAAGTGTCTAACTACACCTTGCTACCATTACAATTGGCTCTACATTGTCTCTCAAGCATCTGACCACAGCTTGCTAACCTTTCGATCCTTCTACTACTTTAACTCTCGAACTCCCATAGCAAGGGTAATGGCCCAATTGAGGAACCCCATGCACAACAACTAGATTTGATCTACTAATCAAGCCCTCCTGGATAAGATCTAGATCTCCTTGTCGCTCCTTCCTAGGACCCCGTCTAGTCTCAAATACTGGAGTTTTATACTCCTCCTCCTCTTGGAGGTACTACTGATATAAGTGTGAATTCATCCTCCAATTTGGAAGACAAATCCTTGATCTCTATCAAAGTTTCTTTCTTCTTACCTTTCTTGTCCTTATTCCTCTTTGGACACTAGTTAACATAATGACCAAGCTCACCACAACCGAAAAACTTGACCATCAACAAATCTTTCTTCTTCTTTTCTCCATTTGAGTATTGTCCTTTATTGGGACCCTTATTCACTTTTCCCTTCCTTACAAGGCAACACTCTCCTCTTCCTTCACCTTCATTGTCTTTTCACTAATACCAGTGATGCCCTCGACCAAGCTAAGCCTCAACTCCTCTTGAATGAAATCACTCCATAGACATTCCTAATATGGAAGCTTGTCATGCCTAGAAACTACTTGGAAAAGTGTAAGTCATTCCTTGGTAAATCCATTCAATGTTATGCGCACTAGCTAATTATCTGTTGGATTCTCTTCTACTATAGCGAGTTCATCTTTGACAACCTGAATCCTGATGAGATAGGTGGTTACATCTTCACCCTTGTTCATATTGATCGTCCTTAGCTTCTCTTTAAGGATTGCTTTTTGATTCTCTAACATATTTTGGTACAACTTGACGATGGCATCCCACATCTCCTTCGTTGTTCCCTTCTCAATGATAATGCAAAACTATGTGACCCTTGAGTCTATGAAGGATCATTCTCTTGGATTTGGTGTTATCCCTCCTATATTCATGAAACTAGATGGGATTTGTTGGCACACTTATCATTGTTGTAGAAAACTCCTTCAGGTCGTGCTCGTACAATAGAAACAACATCTTGGCCTTGTAGATACCAAATTGGAGGCTCCATCCAACTTGTCCCAATATCTCAATCCTATTGCGGCCATCTCTAAAAACAAATTGTAAAATAAAATAACTTGAGAAATAAATAAACTGGGTATAACCCCTTGTGTGGTTTCACTTCCTTCCTTTGCACTGATCTGCTACTACAAAACCATTATGTTGCAAATCCTTTGTGCTAGATCTGCTTTGCAAAATTTGATCTGTCTCTGGAAATCCTTTCTAGAAGCCTCACTACATGTTTCTAATCATTGAGAAAACTCACACTTCCTCTTGATCACCTCCCTGGGCTGGAAAGTGAATTGTTGCCTTTGTAATTTTCATTTCCTGGCTGGCCTGCGCAAATATGTTCTTTAGTGCACTAGATCTTCCTTTGATCTACACAAATCTTGTTCTAGAGCTTCTATGATCTAATCTACTCTGACACCATATGAAATTTCCATTATTGCAGTGACATAATATTATTCTCCTAACTTATGCAGTTTATTTGTCTTCTGTAAATTGGTATTACGACAAATAATGAACAATCCACTACTACAGTCTTCACAAATAAAATATGTTGCAGGATATAAAATATTGGAACTGAGAAAATAATGCACATATACACACACACAACAATTTTGACACCATTATTTTTGGACAAATGTCCCTAGAAAAACCTCGAAGGGAAAACCAATGTAGCAAATGAGGGTTTTATTATTATGAATATTCAATAATTTAAGAGTATAATAATATGCTTTCTTGGTACCGACAAAGCTTTGAGAAATATTTATCTCCATTAATAAAATAAAATGAAGATTAAAAATCTCCCTATGCAAACCAACTCATCCTCCTCCTATCCATTCACACTTCCTCTTGGCACTTGTACTGTCTTCCTGAAATGCACAAAGTTGGTTGAGGATAATTCGCATATCCTTGGGAACCCTTCCCCGCAAGTCATTCTGCCTCCAGCACTAATCGTGTCCCACTCACTCTGCCTCTAGAAGATAGATCAGACATTGGCTCACTGAAACAACTCGCTCTGCCACACACATTGTCAAATTGGATACTCGCATTAGCTAAATATGGCCTCCTTCCTGTAGAAAAATAGATCTCCTTCCTGCTTATGGAAACTGGAAATCACTATGGAAATTTCTCTGGAAAAATTTCACCCAAATCTTTGCTTAAAATTCGTTGCTCGGTGTCTTCGAAGCTTCAATTGCACCCTTGCTAAATCACTACAACTGAATGAGTTGAACTGCTCTTGTGTTTTTTGTTTTCTTCTCTGAACCCCATCGACTTGCTCTTATAATCTTCTATTGCGCAAACAACAACCATGATCACATCTCCATCAATGGCTACTATCATCTTGACTTTTTCAATTCATTTTTCCGGAAGTCTCTAGAGAAAAATCAACCTCCCTTAATTATTCTAATTTAATTAACCACTTTATACTCAGGAAATATTTAATTATAGGCTAATTAATCTAATTGAGGTGTTTTTAAGGCTTTTCTGACGAAACATTTCTAGGTCTTGGAGCTTTCGTGTTCCTTAGCCTCTTAGACACCATAAAGACTAGAACACTTGTTTGATGCTACCAAAAAATAATAATCCAACCCCATAATATCCTTAAAATGAAGTAATAATTCCATGGTCCACCCATCTAGTCCTGGGGTTTTGTCCCTGGAAAAGACTTTAGATTAAATTCCACTTCTTCAAATGTGACTGCACGTCAAATAACCACATTGTCATCCACTTTGAACATCTGAGGATATGGGTGAATGACCCTCAATTGAGTATAAATGTCCATGCCTTCCCAGACATTATATAGATTCATAAATTATCTAACAACATCCTTATGAAGATCCTTTAGCTTGAATATTTTCCTACCCACTTCATCCTCTCAGTCCTAAATTGTATTGTCTCTCCTTCTCTCTGAGGAAAAATTATGAAAAACAATTGTGTTGTTATCACCCTCCGAATCCAAATGGCACAAATCTTGAACCTCCATTCCTCTTCTTGTTGTTTTAAAATCATTCTCTTTCAATCTTCTAGGTCCATGGTCATTTGTTTTTGAGCGCTTGAGAAGAAACTAGGATCAAATGGGTTAGATACCAACTCTAGTTCTCAGTCTATTTCTACTAGTTATTTCTTATTCCTTCTCTTTTTATCTCTTTCCTATCTTCTGACAACCTTCTTTAGTTCCTTTAATCTTAGACAAACAACATTCAACGAGGAAGTCTCATTATGATATTCCACTTTTGACAAAGTATCTCTTACCAATTTCTCAAAGTCATTGTCTTTTAACCATGAATGATTAAATTTAAAAGGGGGACCCTTCCAAATACTTTCACCACACCATTGTAAAAAATGGGAGAATGATCAAACATCATCGATGAGTTGACACATGTATGCATCATACCAAATTGTTCCAACAAGTTCTCACGAACTATGAACATATCCAATCTCTTAACAATTCCATCTAGATCAATATGTCCATTCCTCTAAGTAGGAATAAGAGGAGCTAGAAGAATATCTACTAAGTGGTTTTCCCCAATAAGATCCTTAAAATAACCACCTAATGTATCCAATTTACTTCTCTGCCCCCATATCTCTTCTACAGAGACGAAAAGAATTAAATCCCCTACCACTATAAGGAACCCAATCTTCAACAACCCATAATTATCTAGCATGTTCCAGAAATCTAGTTTGGAATCATAGGGATCAGAAAAAATTAAACTTTGAAATATAACCTTTGATCCCCTTGACAAACCCATTATTAATATTCCTACAAATGATTTGAAATTTGGGAATTAACGATGTGTGGATCCCAAAAAGTAGCCAGACCCCTAAGAGACTGAGGGAATCAATTCAACAAAACTTCCACTGTGGGCATAATTTCAGAAAATATGATTGAGCCTTATCATCATTAACCATAATATCATAAATTAAAATAACAAATGGCCTATGATCCAGAGTCAAGTGACGTAGGAAATTCCATTTAGATGCATTCGCCAATCCATGAATATTTAGGGACATGATCTTCATGAAGGAATGATGTTTATGGGCAAAAGTTCTCTAAGAGCTTGCCTATTAGAATCACCAAGGGAATGGGATATGTGATAATCCAAACATTCCATGAATTTTATTGTTTGTCCAAAAGGGTTAGGGTCCCACCGAGGAATCATATTCAACCTACCCTTATGCTTCTTCCTTATGGTAACATTCCTCTTTGAATTCAGGCTAATGGAGAAACAATATGGACATACCATAGATGAGTTGATGGTTAGTGGCTCAATATTCAGAGTCGAGCTGTGCCTAAGAATATTAGTGTCACTACTAACATAATTAGTTGGGGAATGCTCACCAATATAGGATCCAAAACAAATCACAAGGGACTTGAATTCTGGAGCAGCCATGATATTCACATCCAATGTGTCATGTTTATATCCCACTCCTGAATCCTTAGAGACTGAAGAATCATTAACGAGGGGACAAGGCCCCATATGATGGAATTATTTTCTTTTGTGTGTGTTTATATATATACATATATGTTTATGTTTTTTCTAAAGTTGATATTAAAATATGAAAATATGAATAATATAAACTTTATTTGTTTTTTGTTTTTTTTTTTTTTTTTAAGTGGATATAAATTTTCCTATTTTACATGAAAATATTTTATTTATAGTTGAGTGAGAATGAAATATTTTTACCATATCTCTTTTGTATCAACAAGCAAGAAAGAAAACACACTTAAAATAAGTTTTAGAGAATATTTTATTTTTATTTTAAAGAGACACAACTCAACTCCACATTAATTACTGACTAAATTAGAGTGTTATAACTCATCATGCCACTAACACACATTTGAATCTCAATGGAATACACACTTAAAATAAGTTTTCGAAAATATTTTATTTTTATTTTAAAAGAGACAACTCGACTCCACATTAATTACTGACGAAATTAGAGCGTTATAGCTCATCATGGCACTGGCACACATTTGAATCTCGATGGAAACCATTCCTCTGCAGTTGTCTATCTGTTAGACATTTTGGAGGTTGGCTAAGATTCCCACAAGGTTTTGTTGGAATCACAAGGGGTTTTTCAAGGTGTTGAATCTATATACGCAATCAAAAAACTAATTTAAACAACAGAAGTCAAGATTTTACCAAAAAATGTAGTCCAATTTCAACCAAAACATGTAATAATTAGTCAACACCATTTTAAAATATTAAAAATAAAAATAAAATTAATTAATTTTATAAATAAAATTATATTATCTTATTATTTATTTATAAATTTCTATTATATATTTAATAAAATTATATATAAATAATGCTTATTAGTATTATTAATAAACAAAATGAAAATTTAAAAGTGGATCTTCCAATCATTTATTATTAACATAAAAAAACCAGTTAAATTCATAGTATTAAAACCAGTTCATTCCTCACATAAGCAGGCTCATAAATTTGTGTAGAATTAAAAATCTGGTATTTGTAAGACGTCAAATAAGTACAATGAAAAACGTACATTGAAAAAGCCTGACCATAAATAAAATTTCATTTGACAGGGAGAGTTAACTTGAAATTCAAGGCGTCATGCCTCCATGTGCAGCAGACTATTATTCATTACCAGATTTGAATATTGTCGCAGGAATGGAATGTTGTAGAAAGTTGGAAGGGTCGGTGAAATTGACGTTCGTTTTCGTGACCACACCTCTTTAAAGTGTATGCTCTTGTGGTGATGATTACTTCCACCAAATTCTCATTGTTGTCTTTACATTTCTTCCCTTTTTTTTTTTGTTTCTGTCTGTTGGTCCTATTATAGCTAGAAACTCCGTGTAGCAAAAAGGATGCTTGGGCACGTATTGTGATGAGAAACTTATGAAGGTACTTTTACCTGTCCTTGCTACTTATTATTTTTATGAGTTACTTTCGGTGCCGTTTAACCAAGTCAGGAATTTCAATTTTGTTTAGTCTGTCTACTGAAAATTTGATGATTTGATGATAGTCACTTGGTGCCGTTTAACCAAGTCAGGAATTTCAATTTTGTTTAGTCTGTCTACTGAAAAATTGATGATTTGATGATAGTCACTTGTTTTTTTACTTGCTATTTTTAGTGAACATTATGTAAAATAAAATAATAATAAATAACGATCAAAACAAATTTATTAGTGGATTTGGGAGACAGAAGTTTCTTTATTTTTTAACATGGAAAAAATAATATGTGAATAAGAAATAATAATCATAATTATAAAATACAATTTCTAAAAAAAATTACCTTGAGAGTTAGTTTAATTGGTTAAGGTTTTGTCTCATAAACATTATAAAAGAAAAAAAAAATTGCGTATGGATAATGTTTAATTTTACACGTCAATTACGGTTTTTTTTTTTTCACAATGTGGGAAAACCTATCATAACTTAGTTGTCAAACCAGCGGTGAGGACAACCATCTCTCGCTGCTAACCCAGAATGCAGGCAGACTCATCACCCTTATTCAAGGACAACTAGGTCACTGGAATAACCGGCTAGTGGTTTGTAAGGGGCAGGGTTTCACTCCTGCCAGATGCCTCTAGGTTTTAGGCTATTAACCTATTTCCTTACTTTCCAAAAAGACTAGCTCTTAACCAAGTATAAACAATTTTAAAACATACTTGAAGCAAAATAATCCACAAAATGTGAAATTCAAAGCCACTTTTTTTTTTTTTTAGCCACATGGTGAATCCTGGTAGTTGCCACTATAACACCAAGAGTACATCCAACTACCTGCAAGTTGATATAAGATTCTCTGATTTTAGGAAAGCGATATATTAAGATCCTCTGATTTTAGGAAAGCGATTTAGCAAAGCGATCCTTCGAATCCTAATCTATGGGAGACCTATGATCCCAGTCCTAATCTATGGGAGACCCAGGATCAATCCTCGTAGCTGCCACTCGTGGCGCCAAGGTGGGGTGAATCTCAGTCCTAATCTATGGGAGACCTAGGATCCCAGTCCTAATCTATAGGAGACCCAGGATCAATCCTCGTAGCTGCCACTCCCAGTGCTAATCTATGGGAGACCTAGGATCCCACTCCCAGTGCTAATCTATGGGAGACCCAGAATCAATCCTCATAGCTGCCACTCGTGGCGCCAAGGCGTAGCTGCCACTCCCAGTGCTAATCTATGGGAGACCTAGGATCCCACTCCCAGTGCTAATCTATGGGAGACCCAGAATCAATCCGGCGTAGCTGCCACTCCTAGTGCTAATCTATGGGAGACCTAGGATCCCACTCCCAGTGCTAATCTATGGGAGACCCAGAATCAATCCTCATAGCTGCCACTCGTGGCGCCAAGGCGGGGGTGAATCTGCTCTCACCACAATAGGTCATGTACTCAATAAGATTTGAACCATGATCTCTTGAGCTTGACCCAAATAAACTTACCATTAAACCACACATCACTGTACTCAAAGCCAATTTATCATGACACATCAACATCGATACTGTCACATATTAATTACTTATAATAGAGAGAATACATGCACTTATCCATGAGATTCGATGATGAAGCGGTTCAACAGTAATTGGCTGGCGTTTAACCTGCAAAGATGGAAGCAGCTATTTTCTAGTAAACGTTGTTATGAAAACGTTGGCTTCACAACTAAAAATTGTTTTAAGGTCTCTTCAAAAATTTCAAAAGATATACTTAGTTAAATAACGTTCGATAGGTAACTGAAGTACTTTGCTTAACTATGTCTTCTTTAAATTGAAGAGATGATTAATGAAATCTAATTCTATTTATTTCCCAACATGAAACTACTTTAAGGAATTCTTTGCCCATTCAAATGATCGAGTGACTTTCTCCTTAGTGACATGTATACCATCCCACTCCGCAAAACATTGAATACTGTTTAACTGAATTCATAAACGTGGTATTAATATAGGAATGAGGTATGGATTTGATTAGTAAATTGTTGGTCCCGCAGTGATTTGGTGATCAAATTCAATTTAAAATTTTATAAAATTGTCGAGATCTTTTTTTAAAACTGTGAAAATGAGTCAAGAAAGTGTGATAGGGGACCATTCCAGTGGAACTAATGGAATAACTTTCTTACGCTAAGATTTTGGTGACTACTGTTTTTTATGGTGTTGAATACATTTACATATTAACTGTGTGATTAAAATAATATTTCTTATATATGTTTGTAATAATGACAAGTAATTTTTGATAAGCAATTTGTTTTACAAATTGATTTCAGACCCCTTTTTAGATCAACTCCCTTAAGGGAGGGCCCAAGATTAGGGTAAAGATGTGAATTACTTGGAGGGCCCAGGATTAGGCTAGAGATGTGAATTACTTGTTGTATGTTATAGTATAAGTTTGTGTTCTGAAATTTGTGTGCAATTATGTGGCTTTTTGTGAGATATAATCTAGGCATCTGTGCCCTTCACAGTGGCTTGGGTTGTGCCCAAAACTTCAAGATCGGAGAGAGAAACTTGTTGAGGTCATAGAATTTTGATAGATGGAGGCACTATATATCATGGAAATACTTTGCCAAAGCTAGCGTCTCATCAGCTATCCAACATTTGTACTTGTCAGTCGCACTACAGGGGCAACTCTGGATTCCTCAAAGGTCGAAGTTAAAATATTTGATCTCCTGCAGCGACCTAAAGGAATGTGTTGTTTTAGGAACAACTGTGAGGCCACATTAGAAGGCCAACAACGACGTTGAAGGCATTAAGAACGAATATGTCGATCTTGAACATATTTCTATCGTGGAAGCTATTGTGCCAGTCAAGAGAAACGATTGTGTTCAAATCACCTTGGTTATCTTGTGAGAGAGTTGTCACTATGAGAAATATTGCATAAAGGATATCATTGTCAATTAAATGACCATGGAGAAACCACATCTGTCAGTTGTATCAACCCCGATGCCATTCAATTGGAGTCAGAGAATGGACCCTGTGTCATTGCATTGTGGTAGGTTTTGTATTGCTTTCCCGCATTCTATACTTGTTGTCATGATCAACGTGCTATCGTGGGCATTAAGAAGATGTAACAGGAATGGTTATACTATGGTTATCCAGAGTATATCAACATGATGCAGATCATAATTTCTCAGCATACAGACAATGAGTGGTGTTGTTTGCAAGCTATATACATTTATTCTTGTAGGAAATTGCGGTAAAGTTAATTATTTTTAATCTGTTGTAATTCATATCTTTCCCGTTGTAAGGTGAAGTGATTTATAGGGACCTCTTGTCCAGATTTCAACTGCTCCTGACCAGGAACGACCTTACCAATATCAGTTTGCCCACACTCTCAACGTGTCAGTGTGCACACGCCCTCAGTATGTCCATGATGCTAACTTATTCTACCACATTGAAGGGAGGTTGATTAAAAAGCTCGTTAGGGTGGTGTGATTATATTAATTTTTAGTGGAAGATAATATTTTTTCTGAAGTAAATGATGAAAAGTGTCTAAAATTAGAGAAAGAGGTCAACAAATTGGTTTAATGCTTTGAAGGGATTTATAGAAGGAATCAAGTGCAGGTAAAATCTCAGAATGGATGGTTGTCTAAATAATTTGGCAGTTGTGGATCTAGGGAAGGAAGGATCCCTCATTTGTTGAAGACATGAGAGTGGTCTTCTCATGAGGTTACGTGACAACTTGGAATGTTGTTCAATAATTGAATTCAGGAGATTCTTGATTCATGAGTTCAAGAGTGGAACTTGGGAATCCAATTTTCCAACTACATCTTTACGAGGATTAAGAGATAACTTGATGGAGTTAGTGCCCTATAATATTTCAAAACAATAATTATGGAGGGGACTTACAAGTAGAAGTGCATGTATAGTCGATTAAACCATGTACACTAGGGACAATCTAATAGACTGACAGTTGCAACAGTTGGTACCCATGCATTTCGGTAGATTTTTGTTCCTTTATATGGACATCGACATATTCTTTTTAATCATTTTTGTAAACATGGAGACTACATCTAAAATTTGCTAATTGAAATAGACATAAGTAGTCATTAAGTGTCAGAATCTTGATAAAATTAGCTTCATATCGAAGAGTTAGTCATTTTGATTCCAACAGTGTAAACGACATTCAAATCTGAGCTCGTATGCAGAAGTTAGAGCAAGTCAAAGTTCAGGTTTGACTTGGACACATGGCAGGATTGGATGATGTGGCAAGGCCCTTCAACGAATGAGGAGGAGTCAAGTGACAAGCCACCATTGGACCCCACATGTCGCAAATTGCAATCACAATCGCAAGCGGCTCGTGTTAAAGAATCGGCCCCTGACAGGTACAGGGTTGCAATGCAATATCGCAATCACGAATTGCAACATGGCAGAGTCCCGCACACCTTAAGACCACCAGAATTTTGTTGATTGTGATATCCCAAATGCGATAAGTTATGAGCTGCAGTTTAATGTTCCTTCGGGTCCGCCAATATTACAATCGCACATTGCTACTTTGTTCACAGACTGTAAGCCCGTAGAACTCCGTCAATTACGATTTGCAATGGGATTCCCGGATGCGATATTTTATATATTATGTTTAATAATCCCGGTGGGTTCGCAGAGTGCCTAATGTATGGGTTTATAAGTTGATGGACTTCGCCGATTGTGACCTGCGATGGAGTTGTCGGAACCGACGCCTTAACCGTCGGACCTAACCACCGTGTGACCACTCGACCTTAACCGCGAGGCAAGAAAGTTCATGGGACCGTCAATTTTGACAGAACTGCTAAAATTAGCTCCACATAATGAATTTAACTAGCAGATAGCCGAATTTGGAGGAGGAAATTGTGGAAAGACTGACAGAAGTCATAACTAAGGCAGTTTTCCACCAAATTGGTTGCAAAAGGAGGCTATATAGCCATTTTTTAGTAATCTAAACTGATTGGAGTAGGTTTTAGAAACATTTGAGCATTGTAAACACAATTTTTTACACTTTTGAGCATAATAGAGAGGCCCAAGCCATTGGAAGCTGGACCAAGGAGACGTAGCCCAGGAGGGGTGAACTCCTTTATCATGTGCTTGTTGTAATGTGTTTTTGATGATGTTTTGTACATGTTTATGTTGCTATTTAGATTCTAGTTTATGTTAAATTGTTCATAAAATTAACATAAAAACTCTTCATTTTACTTGCAAAAATTGATAAATCCTTAAGCACAATGAAAGAATTTTGTTTATAATCTAAGGAATATCTCAGCACCACAAACTAATATTCTAAATCAGATCAATTTGGTATGAGAGCACTAGGTTTTTCTTTGTGGAAGAAGGATTTAATTTTTGCAAGTTTATGTCATGCTTACAAGGTTAAAATTCAAAAGAGGTGAAGGAAAGTTGGTTGGAAGCCTTGAAGTTGGGTCAAGGGGAAGAAGAGCAAGGTTGCCACAATCTCCAACACTAGTTCAACCTCAAGATGCAGTTGAGACTCCAAAGATCATGTCTCATGAAGGAGAACCTACAAACATGACAGAAGATGAGAAGACCTTCAGAAAGGTTTTCTTTGATATGTGAGAGATGGTGAAGGTCCTCTATGAAGAGAGGAATAGCATATTGCGAGGAGAATGTTCCAAACCTCCCAAAGGAGAAGGCTCTTCAGGAGGAGGTAATGGGAATGGAGACAAACCTCCACCCGCTCCACCATCTTCTTCATCTTCTTCTTCACAAGCATCTTCACACTCTTCCACTAATACAACCCTTACTCATACTCATCATCATTTTTCAAAAGGGATTTGTTTTCAGATCAAAAAATTGTGTGGTTAAAAATCTTGATACAGGAAAAGCCGTAATAAAAGGAACAAGAACTCTAGGTAATTTCTATGTCTTGGAAGGTGGTTTAGAACAATGTTACTTAAGCAATGCAAAATAAAAATAGTTGTGGCACAAAAAATTGGGACATCTAATCTTTACTCAAATACATAAGAAAAGAAAGCTAGGAGCAGTTCGTGATTTTCCCAGCATGTCTCTACCAAAAAATACTATATGCAAATCATGTCAATTTGGTAAGAAAACCAAGGTACAATTCAATACCAAAGAAGGTTCTGCAAGTAAGCCACTTCAACTTATTCATACTAATTTATGTGGGCCATTGAAGAAAAAGTCACCAAGAGGTGAACAATATTTCATCTCATTTATTGATGACTTTACTAGAATGCGTTGGATTGGTTTATTAAAACATAAAGATGAAGAATTTGATAAATTTAAGGTCTTCAAAGCTTTAGTGGAGAATGAGTTAGACTTACAAATTAAATGTCTCAGATATGACAGGGGGGAGAATTCATATCAGATGAATTTTTCGATTTTTGTGAACAACATGGCATTAAGGGACAATTCTCTATAGCTAATACTCCTTAACAAAATGGGGTAGAAGAAATAATGAATAGAATAATTCAACAAATGGCACATGTCATGCTTGATGAGTTTGGGACACCTCATACCTTCTGGGGCGAAACAACACATACAATGGTAATTATTCTCAACAAAGCTCATATCTGTGTAAACAATGATAAAACGCCTTATGAACTTTGGTTCGGTAAGCCTCTAACTGTCAATCATTTTAGATTCTTTGGGAGTAAATGTTACATAAAGAATAATAATGATAATCTTGGAAAGTTTGAAGTCACAGAAGATATACTTTGTTACTCCTCTAGAAGTAAAGGATACAAATGCTAGAATAAAAAAATTCAAAAGATAGTTGAATGCATTGATGTTGTGATTGATGAAGCATCCACATGTACCAAAATGGAAGGACAAACAAATGACGAATATGCTCCTACAACAAGCCAAAATAATTTTGAAGAAAAAATCAATGAAGCATTAGAAGAAGGAAGTGACAGTACAAAAAAATAAAAAAAGACTCCATCAAGGTATGTTCAGAAAAATCATCCAAAATCTCAAATCCTAGGTGATAAGGAAATTGGAGTACAAACTAGAAGAACTCTTGTTGGAACTCCTAGTTATTTAGCCTTACTATCCACAATTGAACCACAAAATGTAAATCAAGTTAGCAAAGATGAATGTTGGGTTAAGGCTATGAATGAAGAAGTTGACCAAGTTGAAAAGAGTCATACATGGGAATTAGTACCTAGACCTCATGATAAGAATCTTATTGGGACAAAATGGGTATTCAAAAATAAATTGAATGAGAATGGAAAAGTAATTATAAATAAAGCAAGACTTGTTTGCAAAGGCTATTCTCAACAAGAAGGAATAGACTTTGAAGAATCATTTGCACATGTAGCAAGACTAGAAGCCATAAGAATGTTTCTTGCCTTTTCAATCTTTCATCATTTCAAAGTCTATCAAATGGATGTTAAAATTTATGCATTTTTGAATGGGGACCTAGAAGAAGAAGTCTATATTGAACAACCTGAAGGATTCATTCTAGGAAATGATGAAAAAATTGTTTGCAAACTCAAAAATGAATTATATGGGCTAAAACAAGCCCCTTGTGCATGGTATTATCGCCTTGACATGTATCTTAAATAACAAGCCTTCATTGAGGGGTCTCCAAATAGTAACTCATATATAAAGGTGGATGATGGTAAACTTTTAATTGTTGTTGTTTACATGGATGACATCATCTTTGGTAGTAATGAAGAATCCATGAGTCAAAGGTTTGCCTCTGTCATGCAACAAGAATTTGAAATGTCTCTACTTGGTGAACTACTACTTGGTGAACTAACATAATTTCTTGGTTTAAAAGTACAAGAAGCAAACAATGGCATTTTTTTTTCACAAACAAAGTACCTCAAGTAGATTCTGAAGAAATATGGAATGGAAGATTGCAAATCAGTATGCACACCAATGGTGACAAGATGTAGTCTCAGTTCGCATGATGATTCTCCCGTAGTCAACCAACTAGAATATGGATCCATGATTAGAAGTCTACTTTATCTTATAGGAATGAGACCAGATATCATGCATGCAGTTGGGATTGTTGGACGATTCTAAGCTAATCCAAAAGAAATTCATCTTCAGGCAATTAAAAAATATTCAAATATCTATAAGGCACTGAAGACTTTGGATTATGGTATCCCAAAGATGCAGATCTTACTCTTCATGCCTATAAAAATGCAGATTGGGCAGGAAATGTTGATGATAGAAAAATCACTAGTGGAGGAGCATTCTATATGGGGCCTCGCTTGGTATCCATATGTTGTTGTTGCATCTTGTTGCACACAACTTCTCTAGATGATGCAAACATTGTAGGATATTCAAATATATTGTTCTCCACCCATTTCCATTCTATGTGGTAATACAAGTGCCATTAGTATTTTAAAAAATCTTGTTATGCACTCCAAGGCCAAGCATATTCCAATTAAATATCATTTTATATGAGAATAGGTGCTTGAACAAAAGGTCAAACTAGAATATGTTCCCTCAAAAGAAACAAGTTGTTGATATATTTACAAAACCTCTTCCACGTGATGCATTTGAATATCTCAAACAAAAATTAGGAATGGTCACTACTTCATCACTTTGTTAATATTTCAAGATTAGGGGAAGTAATACATGTGTGTGTTGACGATGACTTCCATGGTTTTTTACAGTGCATCTGATATCATACAGATAGTACACGCTGAGAGGGAGCTGAAGTTAAGAAGTTTAAGTATTTTACTTTTTGTACGCGAATCCTATGATGGCTAGTCATGTATATATGTGATGTTTGAACTGAAAAGTTGCGTATATTTTTCTATGATGAAGAAAAAAGCTCCATTTTTGCTTGTTGGTTCTGGAATTGGTTGAGTACAGTTTGTAGATATGGCATGGGTTCAAGGGGAGAATTTGCTATGCTTCTAATAATGCATTGTTGGAATTATGTTTTCTTTATAATTCCTTGATACATAATCATGCTTTTCAATGGTGATGTTGCTTATGTTGCTGAAGTTCTTGATTAATGATGAAAAAGTGCATGTTGTTGCTAACAAATGCTTACGGTGCAGATCATATATGGTATATGATAGTTGCTAATGACTATCATGGTCTTATGGAAGTCTTTTGTTTTGATTATAAATGTGATATCTGTCATTTGATGTAAAGTTCATGTAAAGACCTATGATGTAATAATTGTAAAATTCAGTCATATATGGAATATTGTGGTCAAGTCATGTAATCCCATCTTTTTGGGCATAGGATGTAATTTGTAAACCCACTATGATTGGGTGATTGATGTAAGTTTGAGTTCTTGGTGATAGGAAAAGTCATATTTAGTTTAGTCATCGAGTCATGTACTTCATTACACATCCTTCATAAATTTCAGCATGTGCTTAGAGGAAGCATGGTTCGTATTCAGTGTTCATACTCAACAATTCAGTTCTATAGCGCTCAAGAGAGAAGCCTTCATTCAGCATTGGTCAGCCCTTTTCCCTTGATTTTAAAGGGGAAGAGTAACTAGGTGTTTTAAAATCTTGGTGCTTAGCTTGATTTGTTTTATAGGTACTTATAGGTTGTGGTGACCAAACACCAAAGTGGTTTCCATCAAGTCAAAAGGGGGAGATTGTTGGAATTATGACTAATGTGTTATCCTTGATGGAAACTTACTTGATGTGTTTTATTTTAATGGAAAGCTACTTTATGAAGATGTCAACAGGATGTGTCTACATGTGATAGAGTGTTTGGTTAAAGTCATAGCAGTGCAGAGACAGAGGAATGATAAAGATGAAGTTTCAAGAAGTATACGTGGGTTCTATGAAGCAAAGCTGTGTACACACGCGGGTATGAAGAAGGAAATGTGTGTACAATTTCCACACCATGGTATTCTAAATTCCAAAATCTTTACCACAGCTACATTAGAATATGTACAACTCATGATGATGCGTTGTATTTCACATGGTTTTTGTGTTGCAGTTCAGTCGCTCCCATTTCGGGCCAATGAGAAAACTTACTAACAAGACACCACATTGTGCCACACCTCCATCTACCAGTGCTTTTCCAAACTAGAATGACTTTGTGGTTTTCGCACTACTGAGTCTTCATTTTATCAATGTTAGTCAACAAGTTTTCAAGAAAGGACATGTGGTAAGTAGTCAAGGTGACATATTTCTTTTATTTTATCATATATTTTGAAATATTAAGGTGACATATTTCTTTTATTTTATCATATATTTTGAAATATTTTAGAAATTTGATAGATATGAGTGTTGCTCATATCTATTAAGATTTTAAATTATTTTTAAATTTAATTTATAATTAAATTATATTAAATTATTTCAATCCACTTTAAATAAAAAAAATCAAGCACCATAATCCCTCTATTATAAATGAAAGCATCATCTAAACTTTTGTATTATATTTCATTTATAAATGTAAATATTTTACATTTTAAAAATTATATTAAAAAATTATGTTGGTAAATTTATTTAATTAAATATTAAGGTTTTAATTTAAGGAAGTTTTAAATCTACTCAGAATATTATGGAATTTTTGTCACAGTTTTGATAAAATATGGTAGAATTTTTTGTAAATCTAAGTTAGAGTTGTTAAGCTTCAAGATTTTGGGTGCCTACAGTTTTTTTATGGTGGTGAATCCATTTACATATTAATTGTGTGGTTAAGATAATATTTCTATCTTAAACCAATACTTGATATATTTATATGTATGTTTATAATAATGACAAGTAGTTTTTGATATGCAATTTGTTTTACAAATTGATATCAAACCCCTTTCTAGATCAACTCCCTTAAGGGAGGGCCCAAGATTAGGCTAAATATGTGAATTACTTGGAGGGCCCAGGATTAGGCTAAAGACGTGAATTACTTGTTGTATGTTATAGTATAAGTTTGTGTTCTGAAATTTGTGTGCAATTGTGTGGATTTTTGTGAGATATAATCTAGGCATCTGTGCCCTTCACAATCACTTGGTTTGTGCCCAAAACTTCAAAATCAGAGAGAGAAATTTGTTGAGGCCATATAATTTTGATAGATGGAGGCACTAGATATCATGGAAATACTTTGCCAAAGCTAGCGTCTCATCAGATATCCAACATTTGTACTTGTCAGTCGCACTACAAGCACAACTATGGATTCCTCATAGGTCGAAGTTAAAATATTTTATCTCCTGCAACGGTCTAAAGGAGTGTGTTGGTTTAGGAACAACTGTGAGTTCACGTTATAAGGAAAACAATGACGTTGAAGGCATTAAGAATGAATATGTCGATCTTAAACATATTCCTATCGTGGAAGCTATTGTGCCAGTCAAGAGAAACAATTGTTATTCAAATCACCTTGGTTATCTTGTGAGAGAGCTGTCACTATGAGAAATATCGCATAAAGGATATCATTGTCAATTAAATGACCATGGAGAAACCACATCTGTTAGTTGTATCAACCTCGATGCCATTCAATTGGAGATAGAGAATGGACCCTGTGTCATTGCATTGTTGTAGGTTTTGCATTGCTTTCCCGCATTCTATACTTGTTGTCATGATCAGCGTGCTATCATGGGCATTAAGAAGATGTAACAGGAATGGTTATACTATGGTTATCCAGAGTATATCAACTTGATGCAGATCATAATTTCTCAGCATACAGATAATGAGTGGTGTTGTTTGCAAGCTATATACATATATTCTTGTAGGGAATTGCATTAAAGTTAGTTATTTTTAATCTGTTGTAATTCAGATCTTTCCGGTTACAAGGTGAAGTGATTTATAGGGACCTCTTGTCCAAATCTCAATTGCTCCTTACCATGAATGACCTTACCAATATCAGTTTGCCCACACTCTCAATGTGTTAGTGTGCACATGCCGTCAATATGTCCATGATGCTAACTTATTCTGCCACATTGAAGGGAGGTTGATTAAAAGGCTCATTAGGGTGGTGTGATTATATTAGTTTTAAGTGGAAGATAATTTTTTTTGAAGTAAATGATGAAAAATGTATAAAATTAGAGAAAGAGGTCAACAAATTGGTTTAATGCTTTGAAGGGATTTATAGAAGGAATCAAGCGCAGGTAAAAGCTCAGAATTGATGGTTGTCCAAATAATTTGGCAGTTGTGGATCTAGGGAAGGAAGGATCCCTCATTTGTTGAAGACATGAGAGTGGTTTTCTCATGAGGTTACGTGGCAACTTGGAATATTATTCAGTAATTGAATTCAAGAGATTCTTGATTCAAGAGTTCAAGAGTGGAACTTGGGAATCCAATTTTCCAACTACACCTTTATGAGGGTTAAGAGACAGCTTGATGGAGTTAGTGCCCTAGAAGATTTCAAAACGATAATTATGGAGGGGAATTACAAGTGGAAGTACATGTATAGTCGATTAAACCATGTACATTAGGGACAATTTAATAGAATGACGGTTACAATAGTTGGTACCCAGGAATTCTATTAGATTGTTGTTCCTTTATATGGACATCGACATGTTCCTTTTAATCATTTTTGTAAACATGGGGACCACATCTAGAATTTTCTGATTGAAATAGACATAAGTATTCATTAAGTTTTAGAATCTTGATAAAATTAGCTTCATATCGAAGAGTTAGTCATTATAATTCCAACAGTGTGAACGACACTCAAATCCGAGCTCGTATGTAGAAGTTAGAGCAAGTCAAAGTTCAGGTTTGACATGGACACATGGCAGGATTGGATGAGGTGGCAAGGCCCTTTAGAGAATGAGGAGGAGCCAAGTGGCAAGCCCCCATTAGACCCCGCATGTCGCAAATTGCAATCGCAATCGCAAGCGGCTTGTGTTAAAGAATTGGCCCCTGACAAGTACAGGGTTGCGATGCGATATCGCAATCGCAAATCGCAACATGGGAGAGTCCCGCACACCTTAAGACTAGCAGAACTTCGTTGATTGTGATATTTATAAATGCGATAAGTTATGAGTTGCAGTTTAATGCTCCTTCGAGTTTGCCGATATTACAATCGCACATCGCTGCTTTGTTCACAGACCATAAGCCCGCAGAACTCCGCCGATTGCGATTTGCAATGGGATTCTCGGATGCGATATTTTATATATTATTTTTAATAATCCCGCTGGGTCCGCATAGCACCTAATGTATGGGTCTGTATGTCGATGGACTTCACCGATTGCGATCTGTGATGGATTTTCCGGAACTGATGCCTTAACTGCCAGACCTAACCACCGTGTGACCACTTGACCTTAAGCGCGAGATAGGCGGGGAAGTTGGTGGGACTATAAATTTTGGCAGAACTGCCAGAATTAGCTCCACATAATGAATTTAACTTGCAGTTAGCCATATTTGGAGGAGGAAATTGTGGAAAGATTGACAGAAGTCATAACTAAGGTAGTTTTCCACCAAATTGGTTGCAAAAGGAGGCTAGATAGCCAATTCTTAGTATTCTAAACTGATCGGAGCAGGTTTCAGAAACATTTGAGCATTGTAAACATAAATTTTTACACTTCTGAGCATAATAGAGAGGCCCAAACCATTGGAAGATGGACCAAGGAGATAAAGCCCAGGAGGGGTGAACTCCTTTATCATGTTCTTGCTGTAATGTGTTTTTGACGATGTTTTGTACATGTTTATGCTGCTGTTCAGATTATGGTTTATGTTAAATTGTTCATAAAATTAACATAAAAATTCTTCATTTTACTTGCAAAAATTGATGAATCCTTAAGCCAAATGAAAGTTTTTTGTTTATAATCTAAGGAAGATCTTAGCACCACAAACTAATATTCTAAATCAGATCAATTTGGTATCAGAGCACTAGGTTTTGCTTTGTGGAAGAAGGATTTAATTTTTTGCAAGTTTATGTCACGCTCACAAGTTTCAAATTCAAAGAGGTGAATGAAAGATAGTTGGAAGCCCTGAAGTTCGGTCAAGGGGAAGAAGAGAAAGGTTGCCACAATCTCCAACACCAGTTTAGCCTCAAGTTGCAGTTGAGACTCTAGAGATCATGTCTCTTGAAGGAGAACCTACAAACATGACAGAAGATGAGAATACCTTCAGAAAGGATTTTTTTGATATGTCAGAGATGGTGAAGGTCCTCTATGAAGAGAGGAATAGCATATTGCAAGGAGAAAGTTCCAAACCTCCCAAAGGAGAAGGCTCTTCAGGAGGAGGTAATGGAAAAGGAGGTAAGGGGAATGGACACAAACCTCCACCCGCTCCACCATCTTCTTCATCTTCTTCTTCACAAGCATCTTCACACTCTTCCACTAATACAACCCTTACTCATACTCATCATCATTCTTCTTTTTTTGCTGAGTTGTACCTTCTATTTCATTAAATCTAAAAAAATCTTACATAAAATACAACAGTCCCAAAGGAATTGTGGGCCAAAGAAAAAACTATCTGTTAACAGCCGTGGGCACCGAGCTAAAGGCTTAAACACTGAGCCACGGTCCCTCAAAAAACTACAATATCCATGAAATACAGACAAAGCTGGAAACCTTCAAACAATTTAAATTTAGTATCGGACCCGAAGAGGAATTAGGGACCAAACTAAAAGGATTTCGGGTCCGTATGGGGGGATAACCCTCGAGCATGTAGAGCGTGCGAAATCCACAGATTCCCACCATGGCGTGAAACAAGCCCGGAAGATATTCTTCCCCCGAATCATCACCATTTTCCTTAACCGTCGATCCTCCTCGCCAGATCCAACGGCGGAGGATAATAACGCAATACCTAGTAGCCCGACGATTAACCACACAATAACCATCCAGGACCCACCAACTTGCTCGCTTGTTCTTGATCGTAGATCTGTCTTGCATGATCCGACAGCCGAGGAGCATATTGCACGAGCCTAACGCATCGATAATTACAGCGCGTTGAGGGCGGTATTCCTTCCCCTTCCTATGCCACATGTTTCTTGGTGAGTGGAATCACTCCCAACTCCTCAAAATTGCTTCCAGCTTGAAAGGCATGTGATGGCTGATAAACCACCCCGTGAGTGGTATTGCTACCACAGAAAGGAAAACAAGGGTTTTAAGGCTACCGGGAAAGCCAGAATTTTGGCCCCACTCATCATCCCATCTCCATGGGCACCTGATCCAGTGTAATATGAAAATCCAACTGTTCGACCGACCATCCGAAGAATGGTTTCTGCTCAGCAAGTTCCACCTGAAACTTCTGTGTTCGTACTGTCGAGGGTTGAGGAGGCCGACAGTGACCTGCATCCCCATAATGTTCTTACTTCGGAGAAAACACTTCATAAAGAATCCAAATCAACTAGACCCTACCTCTGTGTCTTTGTTTCGAAACACCATTATGTCCTCATCCGCCTAGTCGTGACATTCCGCCTTTAATCTATTCTGGGGCATCTCAAGCCTACGCATCGCGACCCTGCTTGTGGTACAGAGCACACCTTGATTGGCCAAGATGTCCGCCAATTTATTGGTTGTCCTTCACACATGGTTAAACCTCACCGAATGTAAACAACAGAGATGAAGCTGAATCCTTTAAAAGACCTAGAGCAACCTCCATTGATTTGAGACTTTTTTCGGCTCTGTGCCACAACTGATTCTCTTGACCGTGTTTATGATTAACTTCGAATCAGCCTCGATAATAACATTTTGGAGATTATCCTGCTTCAGTTATTCTAAACATTGCTCAAGCGCCATTAATTCCGCCATATTGTTAGTGGCTTTTCCCAAATGGCAATGGAAGATGAAAAGTAGATAGCCGTTTTCATCCCTTAACACCCCTTGAAAGCTAGCAATACCTGGGTTATCTTTGGAAGCCCCATTAATGTTGTTGTATTTCAAAAAACCCTGAGAGGGAGGATGCCAATAATCCTGCTTAGTATCTAGTTTCAAAACCTTCCTGTCTAGTCCTTGTGGAATAAACCCCTGCATACCCAACTTAAGAAGTATCTGGGTTTCAGCTTCTAAAGGTGGATTCTTAGGGGCAGTTCGCACTATGGTACTTACTGTCTCCTTAAGTTGTCTTAAGATTTGTTCAAAAAGGCGTTAGGAGGAACTTTTTTCATTCCTAAAGATTCTGTTGTTCCTTTCTTTCCAGACATACCATATTATGATGCTTGGCGTTAAAGCCCAAGCTGAGCCAAGAAATTCATAATCAGATAAGTTACGTCTCCAATTGTTTAGGGTATTGATGATGCTTCCTTTATCCCTGTCTGTCTACTGAAAAATAGTGGCAAAAGTATCCCAAAACCAAGAGGTGAAAATGCAATTATTGAGAAGGTGCTCCATTGTTTCCTCTTGGGCTTCATAGAGCTGGCATCTGGAAGGACCTAGAACACCCCTCTTCGGAATGTTATCCCAAGTCAGAATTTTCTTATGATGAACCAACCACATGAAGAGTTTAATCTTCATCCATCCTTGATGTTTCCATATGTTCTGCCAAACCCTGTCCGGTACATTGGAATCCAGCTCAAGGAGTATGTGTTTTGCCTCCTTAAGATTGAAGGTGCCTTCATTATTGTTGCCCCATCTAAGTTGGTCATGCCTCCCTGTCACTAATATTTTCCTTTTTTCCAACATCATCAGAAGTGCCTTTGCTTTGGCTTTCAGTGGGTTGTCTTCCCTGTGATCCATATTCTTCCAGGTTCTCCATTTTCCTTCACTATTGGTTTGATCCCAGAAATCTTTTACCTTAAATAACCCTTTGATATATGTTTCTTTCTTGAGGTCCAAAAGGTCCTCTCTTAATAGTGTAGGTTCTTGTTGCCATCTGTCCTCCCAAAACAATGCAAGATCACCATCTCTGATTTCCCAGACGCTGTTTTTTTGTACTAATCCTCTATTCCCCCAGGCCTTGTTCTAGATGTGTGAGCCCTTTATGATGCCAGACATCTTTATGTGATCATTATCCTGCCAAGTGATGGCATATTTTTCTTTCCAGATACTAGCCCATTGCGCCTTTGGGTCTTTTACCCAACGCCACCATAATTTCACCCCTAAAACTTTACTTAGTGCTTCTGGATCATCCAATCCAAGGCCTCCATGTTTTTTAGGTTTGCAAATCTTCTCCTAGGCTACCAAGCCCCATTTCTTTCTTTCCTCCCCGTTACCCCAAAGAAAGTCTCTTTGAATGGTTCTAAAATTTTGCAAAACTCCTTTTGGAGCTGGAAGGGTTGATAGCATAAAGACGGGGATTGATTGGAGAACAACTTTTGTAAGCACTAATCGACCAGCCAAGTTTAAAAATCTAATGGTCCATTTCTTGATTTTATCCTGCATCTTATTAATCACTGGCTCCCAAATGCTCTTGTGCAAAGGTTTATCAGTTAGACGAACTCCCAAATATTTGGAGGGAAGGACATCCCTTTGAAATCCTAGAATTCTGGAGATATTTCTCTGAATAGCAATATTGGTATTAAAGAAAAAAAATCTTAGATTTGGAGAGATTAACTTCCATACCTGTAGCCATGGAAAAGTCAGACAGGATATGTTTGTATGCTAGTGCTTCTTTGATCGTGGGGATTCCCTGTAGCATAGTAACATGAACAAATTTTTGATGGGTCAAAGCCTGACCAGTCTTAGAAAGATGGAGGCCTTTGAGTTTACCAACTTCTTTCGAATGCTTGATAGACCGACCAAGTCCTTCCATCATGAGGATGAAGAGAAAGGGAGAGAGTGGATCACCTTGCCTGAGGCCTCTGGAAGGAGTAAAAGTCTTGGATGGAGAACCATTAACCAGAATTGAAAAGCTGGAAGAAGTTACCAGGGCCATGACCCATCTTACCCAGTTATGGTCAAACCCAAAAGCAATAAAGACCCTCCTGATATAGGTCCAATTCAACTTATCATAAGCTTTGGCTATGTCCAATTGCATAATCATACCAGCCTTCCTATTGCTTGTCAATGAGTGCACCACCTCATGCGCTTGAATGATGTTATTGAGAATTTGTCTGCCCTCCACATAACTAGATTGCTCCACAGAAACTAGAGTAGGAAGAAGTGGTTTGAGTCTGTTATCAACAACCTTGGATATTATCTTATATACCACATTGCACAAGGGTATGGGTCTAAACCTATCTGGAGTCTGAGCATTATCCTGTTTGGGGATTAGGGAGATGAAGGAAGTATTCGACAACTTCAAAATAGTTCTATTCAACCTGGAATCTTCCACTACATTCAGAATATCCTGTTTAAAAATATTCCAGCAAGCTTTAAAGAAATCCACATTAAAACCATCAGGGCCTAGCGCTTTACCATTCTACATTTCTTTGATGACCTCATTAACCTCCTCTTTTGTCACTGGCCTATTAAGATTGAAATTATCCTCTCTAGTAACCAGTCTAGGAATATGCCCTGTTAAATCCCTGATAAAATGCTCTCTATCAGAAATGGTTTCCTGTTCTATCCCATGAAAGTGCTGAACTAACACATCTTCTATATCTTCATGGGAATTAATAAGATGACTTCATTTGTCCTTGATCGAAGAGATCCTATTATGAGATCTATTCGCTATGGTTGATCTGTGGAAAAATCTAGTGTTACGCTCCCCTACTTTCAACCATTGAACTCTAGATTTTTTTCTCCAAAATATTTCCTCTTGTTTACATAAATTCTCCCAGTCTTGATGGTTTTTGGTGACTTGATCATTTCTAACTTGATCAAAGCCATCCATGATAAGGGTTTGATTGAGTTCCCGCATTTTATCTTCAACAACTTTTTTCACTGCAAAAATATTGCCAAATTCATTCTTGTTCCAATATTTAAGTCTGAACATTCTTGTGCCCTGAATATGCAGATCTTCTGTCCACCATTTTGCAATGTTGCTGATGAAATCTGGGTGGGTGAGCCAGATATTCTCAAATATGAAAGGTCTGTTCTTGGGGGTACCAATGCCCTGAACCTCAAGTTGAACAGGCCAATGGTCCGAGCCTCCAAAGGGGATAATTCTCGCTATCATTTCCTTGTTGGTGAGCATAAGGTCCTCTGAGATTATGAATCTGTCTAACTTGGAGGCTACTTGAGACTCTCCTCCTCTTTTGTTGTTCTAAGTAAAGAGACCATTACTCATGTCAGTATCAACAAGCTTCATATTATCTATAAAAGTTTGAAATGTTGAAGAGTCTCTGCTTAATGTTCTGGTTCCCCCTTTTTTCTCTGAAAGTGATTTGATCATGTTGAATTCCCCACACAAGATCCATGGTACATCTACATGTATGTCTCTAAGCTCCATAAGAGAATATAGAAACCTGAGTTTACCATCCATTCTTTGAGGGCCATAAACATTCGTGACCAGATAGGTATCCCTATCTCCCACTGGCTGAATAACCACTGATAAATAATTTCTAGATGCCTCAACATCTATTATGCCAATCTTTTGGGGGTTCCAAAGAGTAAGCATGCTCCCTGCTGTGTTATCTGCTTTGACTTCTAGAAACTCAAATCTATTGAGCCATTTGCTGTGAATTTCTTTTATTTTTTGAATGGAACATTTAGTTTCCTGGATAAAGATCATATCCAGTGCTTCTTGTTTCATTCTATTACTAAGTATTCTTTGTTTTCTTTTACTACCTAGACCTTTGATATTCCAAGATGTGAAATTCATTATTAAAGATTCGTAAAGGAGTAGCTGGTTAGATCTTTCATCTTACTTGAATCTATCATTAGCTTTCAACATTCCATCAATAACTCATTATGCTTTTTCCTACCTCTTTTCTTTTTTGGGTTTCTAGGTGCTAATCCAGGTGTGATTTTCATAGTTTTCACACCTTCGTTGCCCTGCCTTTCATTTTTTCTTTACCTTTCCAGCCCTTTAACCTGAGTTTTCCATAGGAATAACTGTTGTACTCTATTGAACTCTTCTTGCAGTAATGAGTCTACCCCACCCATGGTCCCCTATTTTAAGAACCCTTCCAAATCTAGGTGTTCCCTGTCAAGAATCTCTTGCAGTTCATGATCCTCCATTTCCGTCTCACTCTGGGTCATTTCTTGGTCCATCTCCAGTTCTGCATTGCTCATCATAGTCTCTTTCTGTTTGTTAATATCCTGTGTTTATACACTGTCTTCTTCTTTCTCCTTCTCCACTGGGCTTCCTTCCATTACCTGTTCTGCTTTTGTTATCTCTTCTTCTTCTTCGAGTACTTGGAACCTGTTCAGACTAGCCTGTTTCCCTTCTGTTTGATGTTGCTTTGGCCCCCTCTTGCCCCCTTTTCCTCTATGTACCACTTTGTGAAATCCTTCAGTATCTTTCATTGTGGTTGCTTTACTTCTGTTCTTTGTTTTACTGAGAGGGCAATCTCTAAGTAGGTGCCCATGCTCATGGCACCTCTGACATCTAAAAGGAATATGTTCATAGTCTACTGTTTGCACCCATTCTTCATCAAATACTTCCAAGATGACCTCATCCAATAGAGCTCCAGAGAGATCCATCTCCATACATATTCGTGCGAAGGAAGTGTACTTTCCCCTAATTTGTTTCCTATGGCAGATAACGATTCCGTTTGCTAGTAATCAAGAGGTAGAGAGTAGAGTCTTACCTAGACTGGGACTGAAGTGAAATTTTCTCGCTCCCAGACAAAATTCATCATCCATGGTTGCATGTAGAGGCCTGCTGCTGCATAGAAGTAGGGCCCTCCTTCAAACACCCTGTCTTTATCCTCAATATTTGTAAAGACCACAGTGAAGAAACCCTTTGACCCAAGATGTAGGTCAATGCTTCCTTTTGGTTTCCAGTTGTATTTAATCCATGTCTATAAAGCCTTTTCAGTGGGCCATAATCCCATGAATTTACAAATGATAGCATATGTCCGCATGTGGTCCCTGTGCGCCTACAAAGCAGGATCATTTAAAACTACTCTGGGTGTGACCTCAGCTTTGGGTTTACATGGCCCCTTTTGTGCTTTGTTTTTCATTCCCTGTTCCTTGTCTTCTTCCTCATTTTCTTTATTGCTGTTATTCTCCCTTGGCTTGTTTAAGTCTTTCTCCTCTTCCGTGTTCCCTATCCCTTCACCTGAAGGATCTCTGACACTCTCTATTGGTTTCTTACCTCGGCTAGCCACTACCTGCCTGTAGGAGGGAGTGGAGCTCCCTCCTTTGCACCCTTCCATGGAGTTCAACACCTGCAGATGCCTGAAAACCCTAGCTGTTCGACCTTCGTGTTCCTGTTTTCAAACTTGATTATTCTACTCATCATCATTCTTCAAAAGGGATGGGTAAATCACCTTTTTTAAAACTTGATGTTAAATTCGAGTTGCCCATGAATAATGGTGAAATGAATGCAAAGAAGTTTGATAATTGGATTTTTCAGTTGGAGGTCTATTGCAGGATTCAAAACCTTCAAGAGGATAACATAAAGATTTAGTTAGCTTCCTTGAGAATGGAGGGTGCAACACTAGTATGGTATGAATCAAAGACCCCAGAGGAGATTAAAGAACACAGTAAGATCTTTATTTCTTGGAATGATTCCATTGCTGCAATTAAAAGACAATTATACCCTCTAGATTATATGCAGAAATCAATCATGAATTGGAGGAACATTAGACAACTTAAAGGTCAAAATGTGCAATATTACACCCAAGAATTGAGAAAAAGGTCTCTGATGTTAGGTGTAGATTTACAATCACAGGACACTTTGCTGAAGTACATAGGGGGTTTACAAAGTTACCTTAGGCATACTATCTTAATGTTTAATCCCAATAATCTAGATGGTGTGTATGTGCAAGCCACTCATCTTGAGGCAAGAGGGAAAACACCTTAGAAGAAGGTAGTAAAAATCCATTTGAGGGTAAAGAGAAAGGAAAGGGTTTCAAGGGAAACAAAAATGCATGCATTAAAAAGGAAGGAGAGAAAACAATATGTAAACATTGTTCCAGAGAGGGTCACGATGAAGCTCACTATTGGAAGCTTCATCCCAAAATGAAACCAAAGAAATTCAACAACAAAGGAAAAGAAAAGACAGTTGCAATCAGTTAAGAAGAGGAATTGGGATCTGAATCGGATGATGAAACAAAAATCACAACCATGGGGTTTCAAGGAAAGGAATACATTGCCAACACTAGTTCTTTAGGCTCACATAATGAAACTCCAAATGAAAAGAAGAGAATAGAACTATATTATATAAGGGTGATTTTGAAACATAACAAGATTGATACGTTGTTTGATAGTAGCTCTCAAGCCAATCTTATCTCAGAAAACATTGTCAAGAGTTTAAATCTGGAAACTGTTCCACATCATAAACCATATCCACTTGGATGGGTATGTGACAATGTGCAATTCCAGGTTACGAGAAAGTGTAAACTGAAATTCACAATCACTGCAAAATTCATAGATGAAGTGGAGCTTGACGTTGTGCCGTTAGATATTTGTGGCATCGTTTTGGGAAGTCTATACCTTTATGACATAAAATATATTTTCCATCGACATGAAAACAAATATCACATATTCAAAAATGGAGTATAATATATTGTGAGAGAGAGCTCACAACAAGGAAAAAAAAATCTTTCGCTTGTTAATGCAGGGAAGATAAAAAGACTAGTGAATTTGAGCAAGAATTTTATGCTTCTCATGATCAAACCTGAGAATGATATTGATTATGAAGCGTTTGATGGTTGTAATTCAAATTTGAAAACTGATTTGGTTGACATTGTTAACCAATCTGATGAAATGTTTCAGGAATCAAAGGGATTACTTCCCAAGAGGGGAATCCAACCTGAGTTACAGTTGCAACAAAAGTGTCTTCTTCCTAACATTGGCATGTACAGGATGTCAGTGATGGAAAGCGGAAAAATTAAGATGCAAATCCAAGGATTGTTGAATAAAAGGATCATTTGGCTGACTTTACCGGGTGGTGCACCTCTTGTTTTGGTGCCCAAGAAGAATGGTAAGCATTTCCTTGAAAGGGATTCAAGAAGTGGTTTTCATCAAAGTAGAGTTTTTGAAGGAGATATATGGAAGACGACATTCAAAACCAAGCAAGGTTTGTTTGAATGGCTTGTTATGATTTTCAGTCTTTTCCATGCTCCTACTACTTTTACGCATATGAAGAAAGATGTGTTAAAGCCATTTCTAGACAGGATAGTCTATTGTGATGATATTTTCATTTTCAGAAAATTTCATTATGAACATGTCATGTATGAGAAAAAAATACTTGATGTCATATGTCAAGAACATTTGTTTCTGAAGATGTCAAAGTGTATGTTGGATAAAACTTCTTTGATGTACTTGAGCCGTGAAATTGGTTCTTCCAAGCGTTTTCAGGTTCCCAAAGGCTTTTTGGTAGTCTACATGGGACGTGGAGAAGGTGAGCTGAAGTTAGACCTCTCCAATATTGAAGTCATAACAGTCTGTGGTGGTATTGACTCCATTCCTACAAACACAGGTGAAAGAATCATACATCCCCGTGAAGCCGCAGATGCCTTTGCTCTGCTCGCAATTTACACAGGTAGGCTCAAGATAGTCATTTGGATAAGAGGTTTTTTGGGAACAGCCCAATGTTGGAGGAGAAATTTTGTTAATTTTTCTTCTATTGTAGTTCATTTGTATCCATTGGAAATTGTGCAAAATGTATTCCAGTGGGGAGGCAAACAACGAGAGGCATTTGATGCTTTAGAACAAAATATCAGTATAGCTCTAGTGCTTGCTTTTCTAGACTTGGGAAAATCATTTAAGTTTCAGGTTAATGTATGTGACTATGCCATGGGTGCAGTGTTTTTGAAATGTGGTAAGCCCATTTCTTTTCATTTAGAAAGTTTTGATGATAAAGTGTTTAAGTTGCAGTGACAAAGGCACTTCCATTGGATGGGTTTTCTTCTATTCCACTTGGTCAAAAGGTATAAGAAAGGTATAAGCAACAAGTTTGTTGATGTACCTTCTAAGCCTATAGTTTGTATAACTACTTTCCTCAAGAATCATTTTGTTTTACATGAAAGTTATGTTGGCATTATGATGCATGTGTTGTACTTGATGGCAACCCACTCATAGAAGAACATCTCACTTATATACATTCAGATGAATCTACAGAAGAGATATCAGATGTGACATAATACATAGATGCAGGACAGTTCAAAGGAATCAAATGGCAAGTTCTTAGTAAGCTTTGCCATCAAGTCCAAAGGGGGAGATTGTTGGCATTATGGCTTAAGTGTTGTCCTTGATGGAAACCCATATAGGTGACAGATCACAGTACTTCAAGTCAGTAGCAGAGTTTGATGATCAACCCTCAAATATTGGAGAAAATAAGGGGTACGCAGGCAGACTGCACAAAAGGTGCGTACACGCAGGCATGTCTTAGAAAAGGTGCATACATACACGCAGGTCACCCGTTCATGAGGTGCGTACCCCCAGTTCACTTACTTCAAGGCAGAGAAAAGCACACGTGGGGTTTCTTATGTTTAACCCTTGGTATTTAGCCGACGGAATTGTGTTATTATGGTTTTGGCCCGTGGTATTGATCCATGATTTGAGGAAGAGCTTGCCTATATAAAGCAAAGGAGATCATTTGGCTTAAGTATGCTTTTGGGTTGTATATCTTATGGGAGCTAGATTTGAAATACTATGATCTCTTGGGAGTAATGTCTAGATCTAAATGAGGCGAATCTACTGATGGGTTGAGATCACTTCGGCGCATGATCAGATTTGTAGATCTGACAGTCTGGGTTATTCTTGAAGTCTTGAAATTATCTATACCCGAAGGTACGCAGGCACAGTGAAAGAAAAGTGCGGAGATATGTAGGCACAGAAGCGTTGCAGGTGCGCAGATACGTAGGACCAAAAGCGCTGCAGCTGCGGAGGTGCGCAGGAAGTTCATTGGACACAGAGCGCAGGTATGCAGGAAGTCTTTGAGGCATAGTGCGTGGGTACGCAGGTGCTCAGTTGAGAACAGTGCGTACTTGTACGCAGGCATTACATGGGTGAAGCTGCGTACATCTCTTGAAATCTATTTAGCTGTCCATGTTTATCATTGCTGTGTTCTGGGTTTTGAAGTGATGTCTGGTTTCTGGTATTATGTTCTAATAACAGCAGTGATTGATTGAATGTTCATGATTAGCTTCAGTATTGATAGATGAATGGATCAGGTGGACTAGATCTGGTTGATAACTCTCATTGTATATGTATTGATCTAGTGATTGGGTGATTCAGAAGGTTGTTTGATTATGAGCTTCAATGTTGTTATTGGGTCCAGTATGAAAATTGGATGAAATGTGGCCTTTCAGATTATGTGTTGTGCTTCAGTGTATCCAGTATGAAAATTGATGAAACGTGGTACCTGGAGGAGAGAAGATTGTAGGCCAGCACCTACGTACTAGTATCTAAGCTAGTACAAGAGCTAAAGGAAATCTTTGGAGCATTGTAGCAGGTAGCAGCCTGCGTACTAGTAAATGGATCGGCTAGTACAAGAGCAAAGGGGGTTGTAGCTCCCGTACTGGTACAAGACTGCACCAGTAAAAATATTGTAAAAGGATTTTCTTATTAAGAAGAAGATTGAGATGACTTGCAACAGGTGGTTTTCTCCCGCATTGGGTTTCCACCTTATATCATGGTGTTCATGTGTGTGCCTTATGTGTGATGATCTATTCTATGTTACTGCATCTGTTAACTGATAATATGGTTGATAATGTTCTAATGCACTCATTGAAGATCAATTAACTTAATCATAAGAAGTTGTGGAAGTAGCGTATATGAATCTGATTATGGAAATGAAAAAGTTTATTAATGTGATAATACTGATTCACCCCCCCCCTCTCAGTATTATTTCCAACAATTGGTATCAGAGCAGGTCCTTTGATAGAAGCTTGATCGCTTGAAGGAGATCCGTGGAACAATGGGAAAGAAGCTTAAGAAGAAAGCATCTAAGAAAAAGAAGTCATCTCAGAAGAACTATGACAGTGGGAGAATCGATTGGGGATTAGGCATAAGAAGCTCTTCAGATTCAGAATCATTATCAGGTATGAATGTGTTATCCTCTGATGTTCCAGCTATATTTCCTTGTGAAAGAGATGGAAGTGATAGTGAAACTACTAAACTTGCTCTTATGGGTGAACAAGAAAGATATCAAATAGAGGCAGAATTTAAAAGGCTGACAGACAAAATTAGAGATCAACAAGATCTATTGAACAAAAGGGAATGTGACTTCAAAGAAGAAGCTACCAAACTGAAGGCCCAACTAGAAGAAGGAAACAAGGTAAGAAAACTACTCAAGGACAAGGAAGACCAATGTCAAAAATTGCAGCATGAAGTGACATCATTAAGAAAAGAAGTCAACGAAAGAAGCACAACCATCAAGAAACTCAAAGATAGATCCAGCTACTATGAAAATCTTGAAGCTACAATCCTCTCACTAAAGGGAGATCTTGAAGAATCAAGGAAGCAGAATGAAGATCTACATCAAGCAATTGAAAAACAAGACAATGGAGTCATCAGCCTAAAATCCCAGCTGGAATGTGCCTTCCGAGTTCGTCAAATGCAGCAGGATCTGAATGAAGAACAAGAAAAGGAGATTCTCAAACTAAGGGAACAAATGGAAGAAGGAAGAAAAGCTGAAGAAGATTTGAAAAAGCAATCTCTTGAAAAGGAAGAACAACTTCAGGTTGAGGTAAATATCTTGAAAGGTAAAATAGAAGAAAAGGATAAGCTTTTACGATTTCAAGATAGCTCTAAAGTCTTGGATGATATTCTTAGTAGTCAAAGGTCTCCTGCTATAAAGACTGGTCTTGGTTTCCATGAATCTGTTGAAGGTGAATCTAGTTCACAAGGTGAGGCAAGGAACTCTAAAGATAAATCTAAAGTGATCAACGAAGAAATGAAAGATCAATCTCATCATCAACCAAGGAAAGAGATTCCTCAAAGAAAATCCTTTACTCCTCCTATGAATAATGTTGAATGTTATGTATGTCATAATCTTGGACATGTTGCAGCTAGAAGAAGAAGAGTTCAAGACCATTATGCAGACAGGTCATCTCAATCAAGGTACTTTTATGGATATTGCTTTGCTTGCAATATGTTTGGTCACAAAGCTGCTGATTGTTACAGGAGGAATATGAAACATGTAAGATGTTATGCATGTAACAAGCTTGGACATATAGCTAAGGAATGCAGGAAAAAAGTGTGGGCACCATATCAAAAGGAGAAAATGTCATCATCATGCTTGAAGATGTGGAGGAAAAAGGAAGTACAATCAGAAAAAGGTGGCACAACACAATGTACAGACATACCAGAATTAGAGGGAGCTGAAAGTACAAAACTTCAGTGTCCTGAATCTCATATGCAAACTCCATAAAGGGAAGTCGCATATATACGCGAGTTGGATACTGCACAATCACGTATATGATTGTTTGAAGAAAGGAAGTAGGAAAAGTGAAGTTGATCTATGAAGTATGAGATCAGATCTGGAAATCTGAATTGGGTCCTAATCTAAAGTACGCAGATCATTCACTGTGAAAGTGCAGGCGTACACAGCAGAGCATAAGACCGAGTGCAGATGTACGCAAGTGAAGGCACAGTCCCTGTGCGGAGGTACGCGGCTTATTAGAAAAGCACATGTGGATGGACGCGGCGAAACAGAAGAAGAGATGCGTAGCAAGATCGGAGGTACGCGGCGCGATAGAAGGATAACCAGCGTAGGTACATAGAAGTACGCGGCGCGATAGAAGAAAAGGTGCGTGGAGTACGCGGCGCAACTGATGGAACAGGTGCGTGGGTACGCGCTGTAGTGGAAGACTGTCTGCGTATGTACGCAGTGCAGCAGAAGGATCTCTGCAGGTGTACGCAGGGGAACAGAAGGTGAAGTGCGTGGCTACGCAGGCCAGATAAAGAAAAACTGCGTACCTGTCTTAAGGCATTTATTGGCTGACTTTTTGATAAGATCTGACAGATGGCACCAGTTTAGGGGGAGCATATGTTCTTAATGCATTGTTGGCATTATGGTCCTTGGTGATGATGCTTATGATTCATCTTGCTATGGTTATGAGTTGTTCACATGGTTCTTGGATCAGATTTGTGGTTGATTCTCTAATGGTGCTTGCATGGAGTCTTTATTGTTCTTGGCACATATATGGATGAAGATTGTTGGCTGGATACATGGATGATTATTCAAAGTTGCATTGTTGGAGACATGATGATGATGAGATCTTACCTATATGATGATAGGTTTCGTTCATATGTTTCCATTTGATGACTCTTAGTTCATGCAGATCTGGATGGCTATGGTGTTTCTCATACCTTGGAGATTCATGCACTAATGCAAGTTGATGTTGACAGATACTATGGAGCAGATTTTACAGTGTTGTTGCTGATATTTGTCATGATCTTGTTTAGGTGTTTTTCGATGTAAAGGTCATAGCAAGACTCATGTTGTAATGGTCTATCTCTATCTATTGTAGTCATCTCTTCAGGTCATGTAACGACCTATGTTGGTTTCCCCACTATGCCTGGGATGAATGATGTTATCATATGTAAATTTTTGATATATCACCATTGTGATGGGTGATGGATGTATGTATTGAGTCTTTTGGTGATAGGAAGGTCATTTATGATATATAAGTCATCTTTTTGCAGACCTTGCTTATTGTCAGGGGGAGCTTAAGCATGAACAACACTATATAGCAGAGCAGACATTGCAGCTTGTTCTCAGAAAGAGCATTATCAGATTGGAGCACCATGGCATATACAAAGGGGGAGCTCATTCAGAGACTTCAGCAGATCTGGGGAGCATGTTCTTAGGGGGAGCATAACCCTTTGCCCTTGATGTCAAAGGGGGAGAGTGATTTGGTGTTGTTGCCATCAAGTCCAAAGGGGGAGATTGTTGGCATTATGATGCATGTGTTGTACTTGATGGCAACCCACTCATAGAAGAACATCTCACTTATATACATTCAGATGAATCTACAGAAGAGATATCAGATGTGACATAATACATAGATGCAGGACAGTTCAAAGGAATCAAATGGCAAGTTCTTAGTAAGCTTTGCCATCAAGTCCAAAGGGGGAGATTGTTGGCATTATGGCTTAAGTGTTGTCCTTGATGGCAACCCATACAGGTGACAGATCACAGTACTTCAAGTCAGTAGCAGAGTTTGATGATCAGCCCTCAAATATTGGAGAAAATAAGGGGTACGCAGGCAGACTGTACAAAAGGTGCGTACACGCAGGCATGTCTTAGAAAAGGTGCGTACATACACGCAGGTCACCCGTTCATGAGGTGCGTACCCCCAGTTCACTTACTTCAAGGCAGAGAAAAGCACACGTGGGGTTTCTTATGTTTAACCCTTGGTATTTAGCCGACGGAATTGTGTTATTATGGTTTTGGCCCGTGGTATTGATCCATGATTTGAGGAAGAGCTTGCCTATATAAAGCAAAGGAGATCATTTGGCTTAAGTATGCTTTTGGGTTGAATATCTTATGGGAGCTAGATTTGAAATACTATGATCTCTTGGGAGTAATGTCTAGATCTAAATGAGGCGAATCTACTGATGGATTGAGATCACTTCGGCGCATGATCAGATCTGTAGATCTGACAGTATGGGTTATTCTTGAAGTCTTGAAATTATCTATACCCGAAGGTACGCAGGTACAGTGAAAGAAAAGTGCGGAGATATGTAGGCACAGAAGCGTTGCAGGTGCACAGATACGCAGGACCAAAAGCGCTACAGCTGCGGAGGTGCGCAGGCAGTTCATTGGACACAGAGCGCAGGTACGCAGGAAGTCTTTGAGGCACAGTGCGTGGGTACGCAGGTGCGCAGTTGGGAACAGTGCGTACTTGTACGCAGGCATTACATGGGTGAAGCTGCGTACTTCTCTTGAAATCTATTTAGCTGTCCATGTTTATCATTGCTGTGTTCTGGGTTTTGAAGTGATGTCTGGTTTCTGGTATTATGTTCTGATAACAGCAGTGATTGATTGAATGTTCATGATTAGCTTCAGTATTGATAGATGAATGGATCAGGTGGACTAGATCTGGTTGATAACTCTCATTGTATATGTATTGATCTAGTGATTGGGTGATTCAGAAGGTTGTTTGATTATGAGCTTCAATGTTGTTGTTGGGTCCAGTATGAAAATTGGATGAAATGTGGCCTTTCAGATTATGTGTTGTGCTTCAGTGTATCCAGTATGAAAATTGATGAAACGTGGTACCTGGAGGAGAGAAGATTGTAGGCCAGCACCTACGTACTAGTATCTAAGCTAGTACAAGAGCTAAAGGAAATCTTTGGAGCATTGTAGCAGGTAGCAGCCTGCGTACTAGTAAATGGATCGGCTAGTACAAGAGCAAAGGGGGTTGTAGCTCCCGTACTGGTACAAGACTGCACCAGTACAAATATTGTAAAAGGATTTTCTTATTAAGAAGAAGATTGAGATGACTTGCAGCAGGTGGTTTTCTCCCGCATTGGGTTTCCACCTTATATCATGGTGTTCATGTGTGTGCCTTATGTGTGATGATCTATTCTATGTTACTGCATCTGTTAACTGATAATATGGTTGATAATGTTCTAATGCACTCATTGAAGATCAATTAACTTAATCATAATAAGTTGTGGAAGTAGCGTATATGAATCTGATTATGGAAATGAAAAAGTTTATTAATGTGATAATACTGATTCACCCCCCCCCCCTCTCAGTATTATTTCCAACAAGTTATGTTCAGAAAAATACATGCTTTCAAGATGTATATTCAAGCTTGAGTCAAAGGCATCAAGTGGGGGAATTTATTTATCATTTGCATCATAATGTATTGTGTCATCTTGGTAAGAAGGTTGTTGTCACTGATAGTAACATGGAAAAGGCCAAAGAATTCATTGAACGACTCCAAATGGTACATCAAATAGTGCAAGAACAACTTGAAAAGGTTAAAGGCAAGTACACAGAAAGGCACGACAAGAATCGTCAAGATCACAAGTTCCAATTCATTAATCAATGGATCAAGATTGAAAAGGTGAGGGAATGGTACCCTCACCTGTTGGACAATTGAAAGTGATCCTTATGGGGTCCAAAAAGCTTCCAGTGGGGAGGAGTGATCAGGTGCTCAAAATTAGGATCAAAAAATCAAAGTGTCAAAATCTTGATAAACTTAGCTTCAGATTGAAGAGCTCGTCATTCTGATTCCAATGGTGTGAACAACACTCAAATCTGAGCTCGTATGCAGAAGTTAGAGCAAGTCACATTTCAGGTTTGACTTGGACACATCGCAAGATTGGATGATGTGGTAAGGCCCTTCAGCGAATGAGGAGGTGCCAAGTGGCAAGCTGCCATTGGCCCCCGCACGTTGTAAATCGCAATCACAAGTGGGTGGTGTTAAAGAATCAGCCCCCGGTAGGTACTGTGTTGTGATGCGATATCACAATCACAAATCACAATAGAGTAGAGTCCCATGGACCTTAAGACCACAGGAATATGTCGATTGTGATATCCTAGATGCGATAGGTTGTGAGTTGCAGTTTAATGTTCCGTTAGGCCCACCGATATCACAATCACACATCGCTGCTTTGTTAACAAACCATAGGCTTGTAGAACTCCACCGATTGCGATTTGTGATGGGATTCCCAGATGCGATATTTTACATATCATGTTTAATAATCCCGATGGGTTTGCAAAGCACCTAATGTATGGGTCTGTACACCGATGGACTTCGCTGATTGCGATTTGCGATGGAGTTGTTGGAACTGTCGCCTTAACTGCTGGACCTAACCATCATGTGACCATTGGGCCTTAACCACGGGATAATTGGGGAAGTTGGCGAGAATGCCATTTTCAGTGGAAATACCAGAATTAGCTCCAGATAATGAATTTAACTGGCAATTAGCCATATTTGGAGGAGGAAATTATGGAAAGATTGACAAAATTCATAACTAAGGCAATTTTCCACCAAGTTGGTTGCAGAAGGAGGCTAGATAGCCATTTTTGAGTATTCTGAACTAATTGGAGTAGGTTTCAGAAGCATTTGAGCATTGTAAACACACATTTTTACACTTTTGAGCATAATAGAGAGGCCCAAGCCATTAGAAGCTGGACCAAGGAGTCATAGCCCAGGAGGGGTGGACTCCTTTATCATGTGTTTGTTGTAATGTGTTTTTGATGATGTTCTATACATGTTTATGTTGTTGTTTAGATTTTGGTTTATGTTAAATTGTTCATAAAATTCACACAAAAACTCTTTATTTTACTTGCAAAAATTTATGAATCCTTAATCATAATGAAAGCAATCTTTTTATAATCTGAGGAAGATCTTAGCACTACAAACTAATATTCTAAATCAGATCACACATATACCCAAGTAGCTAGCCAACCGGGGTAAAAATGTGACAAGACGTTACTATGATATGATTTGACTCCCTATGTGTCAGTTAAGGAAGTGGAATCGACGGAAACACACCATACATACCCTCCACATCAGTGACAAAACTCCTAGGAGCCATCCCAACCACTCAGGTAACCACTGCCTGGGTCCCACTGAGGTTTTAGACAATTAAACCTTGATTCTCCCTTGATATGGGAAAGCATGCGTCTAGGATGCTCTAGATGCTCCCACAACATGAGTATGCATGCATTTGGGGACTTTTCTCCTCAGACATGTGCCTGCGACTCTAGGATTTGTGTCATTTTTCAGGCCAAGAGCCCAATTCACTGCCCAAAACTCAGTGATACTTTTAGAACTGAAACATAACAACATAAAAATGATACAAATGCAAATACTTGAACAAGGACTTGACTGGACCCCTACTAGCCATGAAAGACATTTCGTCAAACATGTCACAATTATGTAATGTACAGGTTTAAACAATAGATATGAGCATAGGGGTCTCATACTCATTTGAGAATCGCTAAGAAACATTGATACCTCAACATATTAGCTACAGTTTCATCCATTAGGCCTAAGATACATTGTTCATTAATTTATAAGTAAAATCATGATGAGAACCATACATAGCCATTTTCAGAATACATGTTCATACCCATCATAATAAAAATAGAAATACCAAGGAAAGAACAACCATATCATCCACTTATAAACGAGTAAATACTCATGAATTAACAAGGAGAAATAACCTCATATTAATGATACAAAGGCCGACCAGTTGCGGGACTTCCACAAACCACCCCATTGTAGACATGCTTGAGGCAGATCTCTCTTCAGCTAGTCACCCCCGTGCCATATTCCAAGGATGAATGTGGGATCTCATAAAACACATAAATCAAAACCATCCAGGGCTTCCAGAGGCCAAACCACCTTAACCCATCAAACAATGCTTCCACCTCACAGTTGGACATGACAAAACCATCATCAGATTGGTCTCTACCCAAGCCTTCCAGGGTTCCAGAGCATTTGTTCCAACCAAGGATTCCAGGACTAGTAACTCAACACAGTTGTCGTTGGGCTTCCAAAGCGTTTTTCCAACCAGGGCTTCGAGGAATAGTAACTCAACCCACCAAGGGCTTCTAGAGCGTTTTTCCAACCAAGGCTTGCGGGACTAGTAACTCAACCCAAGTTGTTACAGAGCTTCCTGAGTGTTTGTCCAACCAAGGCTTCCAGGAACTAGTAACTCAACCCAAGCTAAAGGAAAAATGAGAACCAATAAGAGAAACTAAGAAATGAACCCACAACACCATGGCTATCCAGGAAATGGAAAGGCTAGGCAAATCCACTGTCAATCCACACAACTCTCCATGTCCATGATAGATCATGACCAATAAACTACATACATGGAAAAAATAGTGAGGGAAACATACATGCAACTTGGTACCTGCAAGAAAAATTCATTGTAGTTGCTGATCCTGATGTCCTGTTGCACTTTCTTAATATTCCTTTGCCTTCTTGCTCAAAAACTCCAAGTATGTCACACTTTTCCAAGAGTGTTCCGAGAAAACTCTAAGTGTCCAAGAGTATGAGAGAGAGAGTAGAGAGAGAGCTCCAAAATTGAACTGAAAAAAGGTCCGTGAACTGGTCTTCAAAATCCTTTTTATTAATGAGACCTTTATTTTCTTCATTTTCCATTATTTTTATTCATTTTCCTCCTCACATGCAACCTGTGGTCTTTCACCTCCCTTTTCTCCTAATTTTCATTATTTTCATAAATAAATGTGCCAAAATGCCACTTTGCCTTTCCAAAGCCTTTTTCATTACCTTTGCCAATTTCCTTAGCCATTAATCAACCACATGTGATCCCCATCACTATGCTTTTGCCCAACGTTCATCTTAGAATAAGTGTCCCATCAATCGTGGTTATTATTTTGCCTTTATTAACTTTTATTACATGGAATTTTCACCAGGGCTATTATAGGGACTTGAAAAATATAATTCCTTCTTGTCCTGTGATGGAGTTCTTTACTATGTTTATAAGTTTATTACATCGAAGAAAGATCTTAGATCCTACTTAGGTGTGTGGTTGAGATATTCTTTAAACATATTGATTGTGTGGTTAAGATAGTATTCCTATCTTAGACCAATATTGGATGTATTTATATGTGTGTTTATAATAATGAAAAGTAGTTTTTGGTGTGCAATCTTTTTTACAAAATTTATACTATCAAAAGAACGATTCAAACAAATTTTCAACCTCGATAAACAAAGCCAATATTAAGTTAATATAAAATTTGAAAAATTATAAAAAAAATTATTATTTATATTCTTTAATATTTTTTTTATTATTATTTAAAATAAAAATCTATTTATTTGAAATTTTGAAATATATAAAATATTTAATTAAGTTATTTCTAATTTTTAACTTTGTTTTAGAGATTAGCTTACTTTATTAGTTCTGTTGACACATAATCATCAGGATTGGGTGAATAACTGTAATTGATGTAAATAAATAATAGAAAATATGAAGAGTCACCGGGAGATGAAATGAATAGTCTCCCCCTCATGTATATAATAAAGACCAACCTAAATGAATATCATGAATTGTTTTTGAGGAGTTACCTCCTGGTCTGACATGGTATCAGAGCCAACGCCATTTTTGGCTTCCCTCTGCTTTGTAACTCCCTATTTTGCCTATGGTATTCTGAATCCTATGCAGACTGGCTAGCCTGGTAGCTCTGACACTTCCACTAGCCTGAACGCATCATAACCCACAACTCATTATACTCCTTATCGTTGGAACCATTGCCGTTGCCATACGTTGTTAGAGCAGCGCTATGGGAGCGAATTCAAGTTCTAAATGTTGTATGAGGGGAGGTAGCTGTTAAAGAACGTAAAGTTTTTTTTGTGGCTCTGTCCCTAATCCAGTCTCCTATACACCTCGCGACTCGGCCCTCCACACTGCATTGCTCACTACTCCACCCTCGGCCCTCCACACTGTGCTTCGCACTAAACGTAAGATTTTTTTGGCTTTGTCCCTAATCCAGTGTCCTCTGGAATGGAAGCCATTCAAGTTTTCATGAGTTTTTTGGATTAATCAAGCTTCTGCTTCAGCGAGAAATCTCTCGGGCTTAAAAATTTGGGCGTATATGTTGCTTGCCACACCACTCTACTCGCAGCAACAACGCATCAATATAACGCTCTGTTGATAACACTGTGTGGGATTGCTGCTCCATGATGCTTTTCAATTGATACGCTGCTCCACATTATAATCCAAAGAGGTCTTTTTAGAAAAGAGCATAATTCTGCATTTAATAATCGGGTTTTAAGCCCTGACAGGTCTTCTTTTATGGAACAAGGATAGAGAGAAGAACTAAGGCCCAATCTGAAAGGGTCCTGAAACTATATAGAGAATCATCAACCACAATCTTAGCCCGAAGTGGCCTTGAGATATATAGATGTTCATATATTTGATGCAGAGACCAACATTCTGTCATTAAAATTGATACGTTGTTGGCCTCTCCTCCCACACTGCGTTGCCCCTCCCCCAATGCTATTGTTGTCTAGAGCCTATGTGTGAGAGTCTCCTCTCCTGTGCGAATGGTATGATTTTTTTTTAATGACCGTGAGCTATTGCATTGTATATGGCATTGAATATTAGAGTCGGTGAATGGTGAATGTTATTACCTTGCGGTGTATGGTATTACATTTTGTACAGTGATACCTCTGTCTCCATATATCAGAATCAATTCTTTTTTAGAAGTAAAATTTTGCAGCAGAAGTATTTTTACAGCACTCAGATTTTATAATGCATTCAATCATATCTATTGTGGGAGTAGTTCTCACTGACAAGGAGAACTATCCTAAGTGGTCCCGGAAGATAAAACACACCCTCGTTTTCAATGAGTTGTGGAAAGGAGTGTGTGTTGGAGACAGAGACAAAGAGCCAGAACAACCTACCTCAGACAAGGAGTTTGCCATTTTGGAAAATAAGAACAACAAAGCCTATGCATTAATTGCAGCATCTGTAAGTGAAGAGGTGAGTTTCCATATTTCTCCATTTTCAAATGCTTTCAAAGCCTTACAAAAACTGAAGGAACTCTATGACTCACACTCTACACTTGAAATTGTTCAACTCATGATTAAACTCTTCACTCTTGAATTACAAAATAATGATCCTCTTGCTCTTGCATCTGAAGTAAAATCTATAATGCATGATATCAAAGCCACTAAGGTTGAATTGGATATTCCTCTGATCGCTTTTCTCAAGGCACTTTATCCTACTTACTCCAATTATCTTGAGTCATTGCAAGAAAATGGAAATCTCAAAGATATTACCTTTGACTATCTTGTGAAAAAATTTGTCGAAAGAGAGAAAGCTTTTGGAAAGAAGACAACCCCGAAATCTTCTGAAGAGACTATGTGCCTTGCTCATAAAGAAAAGAATCTTGCCCAAGATTCTTCCAGAGGAAGAGTTGGTCGAAGAGGAAGAGGAAGATATTTCAGAGGTGGGGGGGCAGACACTCTCAAGGAGAAAAGTCAGATTTTCACTGCATACGCTACAAAAGAAATGGATCACATGATGCCTCCACATGCAAGTTACCTTGGGACAAAATTGAGTAGCAAAGAAACCAACCCAAAGGTAAAAATAATGACACAGATAAAGGTAAAGCACCTGAATCCGCTCATTATGTTGTGGCACAATGTAATATTGGAGTAAATGAAGATTTGTTTAATGCTTCACTTGCTTCTTGGAAAAATGATTGGTTGCTTGATTCAGGAGCAACTTGCCACATGACTCATAGAAAAGATTTTTTTGAAGAATTCACTGATAATGTTGATGGAGCAGTATACTTTGCAGACCAATCAAAACTCAAGTCATCAGGGCTTGGCACAATCAGGCTTAAATTGCCTGGTCTTCCAAACTTCCTTCTGCATCATGTTCTATATCTCCCACAGTTGAAGAGAAACTTGTTGTCGTTGTTCCACATCCGCCAACAAGGTCACTCCATTCATATGTTTGATGGCAAGCTTGAGGTGAGAAAAGCATCTGACCACTCACTTGTCGTGAGGGGGATAGAAGTAGAAAGGCTTCTCAAGCTGCAGGGTACCTCTGCTCATGCACAACATTTCTCATACAATTCTCATTATGAAGAAGGTACACTTCCATCAAGTTTATTATGGCATGCTAGATTTTGACATTTGAACTATGACAGCCTTTGCTTGTTGAAGAAAAATGGTGTTACTGGTTTGCCTACATTCCTAGGAAACTTAAGCAATGTGATGCTTTCATTCTAGGAAAGCATAGTAAATAGTCTTTTCATGATTCACATTCAAGAGCACATAGAAAACTTGAACTCATTCATTCAGATTTATGTGGTCCAATGCCCGTTCCTTTTGCAAATAGAAATAAATATATGATGACATTTATTGATGACTACACCAGAATGTGTTGGGTTTATTTATTGAAGAACAAATCTGATGCTTTTCAAACATTCAAGAACTTTCATACATGGATTGCAAATGATGCACAATCTCATATTGGCTCTATTCGAACTGAAAATGGAAAAGAATACACTTCAAATGAATTTGAAAACTATCTTCGCCAACATGGCATCAAACATCAAACAACTGTGCCTTATAATCCCCAACAGAACGGTGTAGCTGAAATAAAGAATAGGACAATCTTAAATATGGTGTGCTCCATGATGTTTTCCAAAAATGTAAAATTGATGTTTTGGGCTGATGTAGTTCTATGTGTTGTATATATAAAGAATAGATGCCCATCTAATGCTATCAGAAACAAGACTCCCTATGAAATGTGGTATGGGCACATTCCTTCGGTAAAGCATCTCGGGGTCTTTGGTTCCACCTGTTATGCCTTGATACCAAAGGTACAAAGAAACAAACTTGGTGCAAGAAGTCATAAGTGTATCTTCTTGGGGTATTCAAACACCTCCAAAGCATACCGTCTCTATGATGAAGTCAGTAAAAATTTTGTTGTATCTAGAGATGTAATCTTTCTTGAAACATCCAAAAATGACAATGTTGTTGAGCGGCAAGTTGATCGCTTGGATAGATTCGTAAATGCAAAATCATTTCAAGAATTTGATAATCAAACTCCACATCTTGAAGGGGGGATTCCTATACTAGATCAACCTGTGGAATCTTCTTTTGAAGCACTCTCTCCCCTGCATGAAACTCCAACAACGAATGATACTTTAAGTGATGTGATTGATAGAATTGGGAGACTCAATCTTGATTCAGTCCTAACTCAATCAACAGAGCAACCTGGACGATCTGAGAAAGGTCCCCCAAAGTGGATGACAAAGACACTTGAAATTGTTCATCCTGATGAGGTTGGAAAGACAGGAACTACAAATTCAAACCAGCGAAATGGAGGTGATGTAGATGACTCTGATTCACCTGTTGATATGGATGTTTCTTATGATTGTGAATTGAATTTGTCTATAGAATTCGAACCAACTTCCTTCAAAGAAGCTGCTTCTCATGATGAATGGAAAGAAGCGATGCAAAAGGAGCATGATGCCCTGATAAAGAATGGCACTTGGAAGCTAGTTGATCCTCCATTAGGAACCAAACCAATTGGCTGCAAGTGGGTCTACAAGAACAAGTATAAAGCTGATGGCTCACTTGACAAGCACAAAGCTAGGCTTGTGGCAAAAGTTTTTTCACAGAAGGAAGGGGTCAATTATGAGGATACTTTTTCCCCCACAGCAAAATGGGCTACCATCCGGACACTCTTTGCCCTAGCAGCTCAGAACGGTTGGAAAGTCCATCAAATGGATGTAAAAATTGCTTTCTTGAATGGAGATCTAAAAGAGAATGTTTTTATGTCCCAGCCTGAAGGATTTGCTGTGAAAGGACATGAACATAAAGTATGCAAACTTGTGAAATCCTTAAATGGCCTCAAACAAGCACCGCGAGCCTGGTATGAAAAACTGACTGAGCATCTTCTGAAACTCAATTTCAAACATTATGATCTTGATGATGCAACTTTGTTTGTCAAGAAGGTTGGCAAAACAGTTGTATATCTTGTGGTATATGTAGATGATCTTTTGACAGGGAACAATGAAAGCTACATTGCATCCATAAACAAGGAATTGAGGAAAGGTTTTGAAATGACTGATTTGGGCTATGTTCATTACTATCTTAGTATTGAAGTAACTCAACATTCGAAGTCCATATTCCTTTCTCAAAAGAAGTACATTGGAGATCTGTTGAATAGGTTTGGCATGACAGAATACAATCCTCTTACTACTCCAATGGAACAAAACATAAAGCTCACATCCATTGAAGGAAAAGAATTTGAGGATGCAACAAAGTATAGATAGCTTGTAGGAAGTCTCAACTACCTAACTACTACTAGAGCAGACATTTTGTTTGCTGTTGGAATCCTCCCCATGTTTATGCAAAAGCCTTGTGAGGGAAATTGGTCTGCTGCAAAAAGAGTTCTAAGGTACTTGAAGGGAACTCAAGACTTTGGAATCAAGTATACACAGGTGGACGACTTCAGCTTGATTGGATACTCTGATTCAGACTTCGATGGAGACAAAGAAACTGGGGTATCTACTTCAGGTTATGCTATGAGTCTTGGATTAGGAGCTGTCTCCTGGAGATCACACAAACAATCAGTTCCAATAGATTCCACAATAGAGGCAGAATATGTGGCAGCAGCTGAGGCAACAAAAGAAATTGTGTGGCTCAAGAAAATTCTTGAAGATTTGCAGGTAAAACAAGTACAATCGACTCCACTCATGATTGACAATACCTCGGCAATAAAGTTGGCCAAGAACCCAAAGTTCCATGATCAAACGAAGAACATCAATCCTAAATATCATCTAATTTGACACCATGTTGAGGCCAAAACAATCCATCTCTACCATTGTTCCACTAATTAGAAAATTGCAGACATCTTCACCAAAGCACTTGGAAGAGAAAAACTTGAAAGATTCAGAACAATGCTTGGACTCACCAACATCCCTTTAGATTAAGGGGGGGAATGTTGACACCTAATCATCAGGATTAGGTGAATAACTGTAATTGATGTAAATAAATAATAGAAAATATAAAGAGTCTCCGGGTGATGAAATGAACAGTCTCTCCCTCATGTATATAATAAAAACCAACCTGAATGAATATCATGAATTGTTTTTGAGGAGTTACCTCTCGGTTTGACAAGTTCTTGTTAAATTAGAATTATCGTAATATATTTGTTCATTAACTATTATTAGTTACACTATTTAATATTTAACTTAACACATATTTTTTAATATGATAAAAAATTGTTATTGCTTTTTAAAAATATGATGGATAATGAACTGAAAGTTTTAAGGTAATTTTATTAAACATAAGGCTATGTGTATTAAAGTGTTATTAATAATATTAATTGTATAGGCACTTTTAACATTAAGGTTGATTTTTGTAAGTATTACTTGTTGTAATTATCCCATTGTAGATTTTTATAATATTTTGGGATTCCATGGACAATTGACTTCACTGTTGTTTATCAACTCTTGGAATATTTCAAGAATCTACAATCGAGATAAGAATGTCTTTTACCCCTTGACAATTTCAAGAATTATTACATGATTTTGGGGATAATATTTATATTTAATTTAAAAAGCTAGGGTCACATTCCATCTCGATTTTTCATAAACCTGTAAAACTAGTCACATTCCGTAGTGATTTGTTATCGGCCTATAAAACAAGAGACTGATACAAATGGAGTGTTGAAACTTCCCACATCTCTACAACACTACAACATAATCAACGACATGTATTCTTGTGAGTCCTACCCTACAATCTTATGAGTTGGTTATTACTCCCTACCTACATTCCTTTCAACCTTTAAAAACATCACAAAAATTATTCCAACACGATATAACAAATTTTATAGAAGCCAAATCGTTTTCTTCTAAATTATTAAAATACATTTGGTCCTATTTTTATGGTTACATGGCTTCATTTGTGGAATCGAAAACATTTCATTTAGTTATATATATATATATATATATATATATATATATATATATATATATATATATATATATATATATATATATATAAACAATAATGAACTAATGACTAAGCAAGAGCCGAGATGTCCTGTATTTACCACAGACGAGTGAAAACGCTCTGGGGCCACCTATTCCTTGAGCATATCAATACAAGCTAAGCATGGCATTTCGAGGAATCAAACTCAAGTGGTGAGGGAGTTAAAAACCCAACTCAACTACATGGTCTAGCCTTACTTTATGACCCATCTAATATTTTTTAAGACTTATCACTCATCCATGACTTTAGTAGCCTATTTAATTCCCTTATTCATCACTCAAATGGCTTACTCAATGCCCTCCTCCAGGCATGTATGAGCCTATCACGCAATGTCACTATGTAACTTTCTTTCTTTTAAGGATCATTTTTTTCCATCGCCCAAGATGGCACAATAGACTGGGACATTGTTTCCTCACAAAATTATTCATTTGATCTTTTCAACCCTCACAAATCCTTCTCTTCATTGTCATGTGATCTTATTAATAATTTTAGATTAATGCGGTTAACAATGAAGGATTTCTCCCCCCAATGGGGGTGACCCACATTGATCCTTAGTGCACTAATGATAGCCCCCAATGCACTCAAAGTGAGATTGAGGAGAGTTTGCATTATGAGGGGTGGATCGAGGGTTAGGTGGCAAGTGAACTAAGCTTATTTTCCTCATACGCATTGGATATTGGAGCATTTGACTCCAGCATTGATTTAGCATCAAGTCATCTCGCACTTGAGCAATCAATCATCCCAGGGAATTTACTCAATGATAACAAGAATGGCTATTAGAATTTAATTTAATGAGGTTTCCAATTTGTTTTATGAAATATTCATAGCATATTTAGGATTATGCACTTCATAGGAAGTATATATGTTGGTTAGTCTAGTATTTTAGTGCGTAAGGAGGAAAAATCCCTATTTGTGGTGCACTATCTTTAGAACAATCAGAAGGACGAAGCCCTCCTTGTCTGGTCCCTTTATTTGTTGTAAAAATAATAGTGGAGTGAGAATCTCTGGTTATAGGCAACCCCTACTCTCCAACCGCAAATGTGGTTAGGTATATTGTTATTCTGTGATTTTTCTTCCCTCCAACACTCGTTCTATTTCGGGCATGCAAAGTTAGTTTCTTATTGGTCTGCTAGTCTTTTTCCCTCTGTCTATTCTCTCTTATTCTATACTTCTCATACCCTTGCGTCTCCCTATGGATTCCACTTCGACACCTTTAGTCACTCCTACTTCCCTCCACTTGAATTCTCCCCCTCATCTTGTTTAGTTTCTTATGTATCTTTCTTCAAGTGGCCACAATGCCCAGAGAGGGAACACTCAAGGAGGGGCACTGGGGTCCATTGCCCAATCAACAACTCCCAAGCTTAGGCCTAAGTTGGATCGATACTATGAGCACACCTCCTTGGTATTCCAACATGATATTTCAGATATTGAGCAGGAGTTGGTCGACGAAAGGAATGTAATGTCAGATTCTTAGGTCTTGGCGGAAGTGGAGAATTGGATTCCAAACCTGAGTACTCCAAGGGCTTGTCACAACCAATATTTATGCTTATTTGACTTATATTGGCACATAAAGAATCTACTAGGAAAATTTGTATTTGATTGCAATGAGAGCAGAGACAAACTCCTCCTTCACATGGGGGAGCTCCATTTACTTTACCAAATTATGGATGAAAGAATGCGGTGAATGGAAACAGAATTGCTTCCTGATAGAGCACAACCACCTCCTAGACACCCTACACATCCTACTCCAGCTGGTTAATTGTATGGTCTTCACAGGGCATAAAGCTAATGGTCATAAGCTTAGTAGTTTTCATGGTTTTCAATTTTTATGTCCTCTTTCTTTATGTCTATCTCGTTTTCATGGCTTTTACAACCACATTTTGTAGCTTTGGTAAGAATGAGCTTGGCCACATCCATATCAAACTTTGGATTTTGAAGCACTCAAGCTTAAGCCTTGAATAGTCTTTTCAATCTAGTTTACGTTCAAGAAAATTAGAGCTGGTCAAGGTGCCATTGTGTAGTATGTACTATATATATATTTGTTAGTGTAATATAAGTCTTTAAGTTAAAAAAATGTAAACAATGAAGAATTTCTTGATGATGTCCTTCTTGTTATTTCTTCTAAAATTTGGTGGCTCCTAGATACATTTGTATATACAATTGAAGGATATCAATGATGATTAACACGAATCACTGAGGCTTCGGCATGATGTTTCTAATTGGGAATTGTTTGCAAGACCAATAAAACTATAGGTTTCTATAAGCTTATCAACCTTTCGATTTCAACAAGATTCGTGTTTTGTGAAGGACTTGTAGTTTCCAAACTCGCACAATTCTAATGCATATAGAGTGGTAGCAAGTATGGTTGTATGGTTGAAAAAAAATTATGTTGACACATTTTTCTTTGCTATCTACATTCTAAAAGATTGATATCTGTGTTTATTAAACCTCTATCATTATCATATTTTGTAATGCAAATGATATTGTTTACATTTATTTCCCTTATTCATATCCCACTTTTAGAGACATTCCACAAATAGTGGCCCATGGAGGCGACAACTATTTCTCTATTAAGAAATTGCTCTACCAAATTTCAGCGATAACATTTGTTTTTAGAGGCCTATTATTTGGTTACATTAATTCCTATTTTTTAGTTCTAAATCTTGAGTGTTTTTATTTTATAAGGATATTTATATTTTTTAGTAGTGTTTTATTTATACATAATTATTAACATCATTTAGCTTAATCTAAAGTGATGGACCAAGAGAAACTATTCTAAATTGCTATATTATAAGTAAGGATCGACATTTGCCTCTACGGAAAACTCAAAAACTCATTTCAGAAGCCAATTGTTGTTCCAATTCACCATCTTTACTACTAGGATTGATTCCAACTCATAGAAACCTTATTTAGGAGTATCTGCCACATTTTTTCTTGATGTACTAGCTTGGGAGGTGAACCATTGACCCACTTGTGCATATTTAGGGTATTGGGAATGGAAAAATGATATATCGTTTGCATTATTGAATCCAATTTTTCTTAAAGTTTTTATTATTGTATTTTTTCCACACTTGTCTGGGCATGAACTATGATGCCATGCAACACTTCTTATTATTCATAATGGGTTGGAGAAATGAGGGGAGCCCGACTTCGTGAAACCGTAAAGCGCTAGAAGGGGTAGGGAAGTTATTCGCAGAGTGAGAATCATTGCCTGCCCGTTCATTTGCATGCAGAAATTCGACGAGGAAGAACTAGAAAGGTGTGTGTGGTGGATGATTACATGACCCAAGATCTCTTAGGTTAGGTCATAGGATAATAATAATGTAAATTACCTGAAATATTCCATCATATTCATTGGGTATGTGTTATATTCTTTGCACGACTCTCTTTACACATTGTAGATTGTGATAGGTGCAATGAGGGAGGGAGCGATATTATGGGGATGAAAGACCTAGCTATTCAGTGGGGTCACGGGGGGTGAAGCCCCTCTTGCTTGGGGGGTTTAGGGGCATTGCCTCCAGAAGATAAAAAATTGAGTGATTTTTTTTTTTGTTCCTTGTTGACAATTTTTAGCACATGGTTTTTTCCTTTAGTGGTTTTGTGACACATGGTGGTTTAGCCCATGGCCTTGTATTTTGGACTATGGAATTATGGTTATATTCTAATCTAAGGTAAATGTATATATGTGTGTGTGTGTGTGTGTGTGTGTGTATATCTATCTATATATATATATATATATATATATATATATATATATATATATATATATATATATATATATATATATATATATATATATATATATATATATATATATACATATATATATATATATATCTATGTATATGTATGTATGTATATGTATGTATATATATGTATATATATATATATACATATACATATACATATACATATACGTATACACATACACATATATATATATATATATATATATATATATATATATTTGTATTATAATATCATAATGAAGAATACATATTGAAAATTCTTTCTAGTTTTCCCAGTTTGAGTTTCCATGGTGAAATATTTGTGTTAATGTGTGTGTTTTCCATTGCATCTTTTATGTTTTATCAAGATATATTTGCAACTATTAATTGTACATTTGGTATCAAAGTAGTATTCATTTCAAGGGGACGCTTTTGTGGCTAAGGGATTCTGCTTAGGTCTTTGGTAGAACTTGTTACAGTGGGAGATCTATGGAATCAATTCTTGTGGTGAAAGGAATGGTGAGTAGTGCAAAGATAAATATCAAGAAATTCAATTGTGAGCCATGGAAGCTCAAAATATAAGATTTTTTGGTGGAAAAAGATTAGTGGATCACCATGGATCTCGTTACTACACCATCAGGGATGTTGACATAAGACTGGACTAATTTGGATTGAAAGGAAAAGCACATAATATGATTGTGTCTCTCAAATTCAGTATTACCGAATGTTTTAAGAGAAGCTACAAAGAACACATTGTGGAACAAGTTAGGGACTTTGTATTAGTCTAATTCCTTGGTGAAAAAACTGTTCCTATGGAAAAAATGTATAACATGAGGATGAAGGATGGATACTTGATGACAAAGCATTTACACACCTTTAATACTATGTGTTATAACATATTTTATCACTCCTGTAGACCGAATGCTCTTATATGGCTTGGACATCTTCCTTGCCCCTTGTAGACTTGTCCTTATTTAAAAAACGTGTTTTTCAAAATCCATAAGAGACTCTTCCAACTATAAAAGTGCATACATATGTGAGTCTCATGAACAATACCCGTGCACACTTTTTTAAAATTTTAAAAAATATATAAAAAACTATTTTTGGGCAGGGTATATGGGTTTTACCGAAATCCCACCTACAGAAGTCCATGGCCTAACCAAATTAACTAGTTTGAGGTGGTATATATACACCCCTTTGTTAGGCCTAATTCATTCCTAATGAGAGGTATCCATATTATGCCCAATTTTCCCCAAATTAGGTTTGCATTTTCCCGTGCCTTTTGCACTCCCAATCTCTAGGAAACCCTTGTTTCCTTGCAAAGATTCTCAGCCTCCTTATCTATCATATTTTTTCATATAATGGAGAGGAATTATTTGATGGGTTAGGCTATATGGATCTAATACTAAATAGACACAAATATTTCCTTTTTTCCGTCAACATTTACCTGGCCACTACACTCAGCTATTGATGTTTGGTAGCACCAACGATCTAATACATAATCGAATTAACACAAACATATTACTTGAACACCATTATACACATATATCCAACCACATATCCTTATAGTTGGAGTAAATTTCATTGAGTCAAAGTGAGCCTCATGAACAAGTTGAGTCAAAGTTGACTTCACCATATCGATACCCACTCATTGTTGGATGTGTCGATGTCGACTGAGTCAAATTAAACTTCATCAATCGACCTCATTTCTATTCAATTCACGAGCCATTTGATTATATTTCATTTGTTATTCACAGTTGCTTGTGCTATAAAAAGCATTTAAGGCATCATTCTATAACTCTTATAAGCTTTTGGACTCTTTTTTCTTTACAAATAATTGTGAACACCCACCAAGATTTGTAAGAGCTTTCATTCATGTAATGATTTGAGATTCCATGCAGCCCAATGTTGGCATTATGACTAATGTGTTGTCCTTGGTGGAAACCTACTTGATGTGTTGTCTTTTTCTAGCAACCTACTTGATGAAGATGTCAACAAGATGTGTCTAAATGTGATAGAGCATTTGGTCAAAGGCATAGTAGATCAAGGACAAAGGAAAGATAAAGATGAAGTTTCAAGAAGTATACACGGGTTCTCTGAAGCAAAGTCACGTACACACGTGGGTATGAAGAAGGAAAGGCCTATACAATTTCCACACCATGGTATTCTAAATACCAAGGGTCTTTACCATAGTATTGACCCAAGGTATTGAGCCAAGCAATGGATATTTGATCCCATCCAAGAATGCCATTGACACTAGTATGATTTTGACCTGTGGTATTGTCTAAGTGCTAAGCTATATAAGGATATGAAGATCAAAGTGTTTGGTGTGCAAGTGATGAACATTTCATGAATAGTTAGATTTGAAGTATGTGTGCATGTAATGGACTATTGTTGATTTGTTTGATCTAAAACTAAGTATGCACCAGGGAATTTGATGATGGATCAAATCCAATAGATCTGAAATGACAGTATTGATTATGGGTCGATTTCACCTATAATGATAATGTTTTGACGTGTGATTATTCTATTAATGCCGAGATCTGGGTATGTCTGAAGTTTTGTTATGCAGCAAAGGTTTGTGCATAACATGTTAAGTCGTGTATCTATGTATATCTATAGGCAAGTTCAATAACGTGAAAGGCACATACACATGTAGATTTAACACTGGTAAGTCGCGTATCTATTTAGATTTGTACATGGGTTTCATTCCTGAAAAGTGCACATACACACAACAATGCTTTGAGGAAAGCACGTATATAAGCTAGGGTTTTACTGAAAAGGATGTTTCATCAGTCTAGCTAGTCTTGTTGTGTTTTTATTGTCCATCAATAAAGTCTTACCTGATAATCTGAGTTTAATCGTGGTGTTAAAAGTTGAATTGATTGATTGAAGAAGTGATGATGTTGCTAGCTATATGTGATTGAATACTTGTGATGGTTCTAGGATAGCTTAGGAATGATTCAGTGTTTCAAGGTTTAACTTAGTGTGTGTTTCAGAATAATAGTGATTCTGTTTCAGGGCTTAGTGTTTTGAGATCTGTACACAGGAATGCCTCATGGAAAGCATGTATGTACACAGATATACTAAAGAAAAGTAGTGTATATATTCTGATATTCTATTGATCAAGGTTTGCAGTGACAAAAGTTAGTTTCTATGATGAACAATATGTGGATTGGTATTCTAGTGAATGGGTTAAAAATTATCTAACTGCTTTGGTTGTTTGAGATTGATTTGAGTCTCATTTGGTACAGTGATTAAGTGATTTGATGATTGGTTTTAGTTTTATTATTTGAGAGTAGTGGGTCTAGTTTGAAAATTTGATGAAATGTGGCATACAAATTTTATTTCCTGTATCAGGTGGATCCAGTGTGAAAATTTATGAAACATAGTCCACAGTAGTGCAGGGGGTTGGAGCTCCCTTCCACTGGGTGCTAGAAAATCAGAGACGATTGTAGCCTTCTGCAGGCGAGTGCCTACATATTGGTATGAGTCTACACCAGTACAATATTGTAAGAAGCTTTTCTTAATAATAAAAGAAGATAGAGACAACAACAACGGTGGTTTTTTTCCCACATTGGGTTTCCACCTAAAAATATTGGTGTTCATGTGTGTTTCTTATGTGTAATGGTTTATTTTGTTCTTATTGCACATGGTTACTATTTTATTAATTCTTAATGAGGCATTGGTACATTGATTCAGGTTAAACTGATGTTGAATTAACTGAAAATTAAGTTTACTGGATATACGCTAGGTGTATGCATGATAATCACGTACATACATGGGTTTCTTTCAGTAAAGTCGCGTATAGAAATATAAGTAAGAAAATAAATGTTTAAGTGTGTGTTAAAATAATGATTAGTATTTTTCCCAACAATTGGTATCAGATCTAGGTTCTTCAGAAGAAGCTTGATCGCTTGAAGGAAGATTCATCAAGATGAGCAATCAAAAGGGGACAACATCTATCAGGCCACCATTGTTCAACATAACCAATCTAGTTTTTTGGATGGTAAGAATAGGAGATTATTTATAGTCACTTGGAGTAGGTGTATGGGGAATCATTGAAGGAGGCTATCAATATCCATCCTCCATTCCCACAAATGAAGAAGAAAAGAAGAAATATGAGACCAATGCAAAAGTTGTCAATGCTCTGATAGGAAGCTTGGCAGAATCAAAATTTGTCAAAGTCATGCAATTGAACACATCAAAGGATATATGGGACAATATCGTCCAAATATATGAAGGTGAGTAAAAAGTGACAACTTCAAACTCTTAGAATTCAATATGAAACTCTCAAAATGCACAATGATGAAAGTATCATAAGTTTCTTTCTTAGGGTATATGAGATCATGAATTATATGAGAAATATTGGTGAAGAAATGAATGAATCATCATTGGTTGAAAGAATATTGAGGTCTATAACTCCCAAATTTGATTCAAAAGTTTATGCCGTAGAAGAAATGTAGGACTTGAAGAATCTTACTATTGAACAACTTCATGGGATTCTAACAGCCTATGAAATGAGAAAAATGGGTCTCGCGGATATCAGAGAAGTTGCATTCAAAGTTATTGCAACAAGAAAATACAAGGAAGAATATGGTTATGTATCAGAAGAAGAAGAGGCAAACTTTGTAAAGAAACTCCAAAGTGGGTACTGGAAGATACAGAGGTAAGCTTCCCTTCAAGTGTTTTTCTTATGGTAAAGTTGGCCATTACGCTGCTAAGTGTCCCTATAAAGAAAATCATGAAAAGGGGAAAGAAACTGTAGAAATAAATAGGAGAAGGTTTGAAAACAAGATAATTTATTATACACATGAAGATAGTGATGGTCTTTCAAATGGTGAAGAAGGTGAGTTTGATCAAGAATAGCAATTACTTATGGCATTTGAAGATAGAAGTAATAATGAGTCCAATGATAATTTCACGGATGCCCTAGAATAAAAAGATATCTTTATTGAATAATCAACTCAACTTAAGATTTGTTTAGAAGAATCTAAATTAGCAGAAGAATTATTGAAGAAACAAATCATAGAAAAGGAAAAGCATAATGAAATGCTAGAATGTGAAATAGTAAGTCTAAGGAAAGAAATTGAGAAAGAAAAAAGTCTTAATATTATATTTGCTAAAGGATCTGAAACCTTAGATGAAATCATCAAATTTCAATTCTCTCCTCTTATAAATATAGGTCTTAGATACAGTGAAGAAACATCAAAGATTGTAAAGTATTCTACAGAAACAGGAAGTTATCTCAATGCAATAAAAAGAATCAGTCAACAAAACTCCAGCCTATTGCAAAAGAGTAAAGGACCAAATACTTCACAGGTAAATTTTACCTAGTTCAATCAAAAGGAAAAAAACACTAGAAGGTACTATACTTCCAAAATCTTATACTTTAATTGACAATGTTTCGCTTGTCACAATTTCGGTCATAAGGCTGCTCAATGTATTGCTTACAAAACTTTCATGACTAGAGAAGCAAAAAAGTAAAGAAATACTTTTGCAATGCTTCTCTCCTCTTCAATATGAATCTGAATGATATTTTTTCCATAACTTTGGGCATAAAGAATCCAAATGTAGAAGAAAAGGATGATCAACACCTCAGAATGAGCAAATGGAAACAACATCTAAGGTATGGAATAAAAATACCATTCAATCTGAGAATTGTGGTCTAGCTTTATATCCAAGAGATCAAGAAAACTTGTGGTACATTGACAGTGGATGCTCAAAACACATGATAGGTGATAAAGATAAGTTTATGTATTTTAATGAGATAAAGAAAGAAAAGAATGTAACCTTTGGAAAAATTCACCTATTGTTATCAAAGGAAAAGGAATCATTTTGCTAAAAGAAAAGGTTAAAGCTGGAAATGTTTTATTTGTTGATGGGTTGAGGCATAACTTGTTAAGCCTTATCCATATGTGTGACCAAGGGAAGGGATTTGTTTTCCGATCAAAAAATTGTGTGGTTCAAAATCTTGATACAGGAAAAATCGTAATAAAAGGAACAAGAACTCTAGGTAATTTCTATGTCTTGGAAAGTGGTCTAGAACAATGTTACTTAAGCAAAGCAGAAGAAAACTAGTTGTGGCAAAAAAGATTGGGAGATCTAATCTTTACTCAAATACATAAGACAAGCAAGCTAGGAGCAGTTCATGATTTTCCCAACATGTCTCTAACAAAAAATATAAAATGCAAATCATGTCAATTTGGTAAGAAAACCAAGGTACAATTCAATACCAAAGAAGGTTCCGCAAGTAAGCCACTTCAACTAATTTATGTAGGCCAATGAAGAAAAAGTCACCAAGAGGTCAACAATATTTCATTTTATTTATTGATGACTTTACTAGAATGTGTTGGATTGGTTTCTTAAAACATAAAGATGAAGCATATGATAAATTTAAGGTCTGCAAAGCTTTAGTAGAGAATGATTTGGACTTAAAAATCAAATATCTTAGATCTGATAGGGAAGGAGAATTCATGTCAGATGATTTTTTTTTTATTTTTGTGAACAACATGGCATTAAGAGACAATTCTCTATAACTAATACTCCTCAACAAAATGGGGTAGAAGAAAGAATGAATAGAACAATTCAACAAATGGCACATGTCATGCTTGATGAGTTCAGGACACCTCATACCTTCTGGGGTGAAACAACACATACAATGGTAATTATTCTCAACAAAGCTCATATCTGTGTAAACAACGATAAAATGCCTTATGAACTTTGGTTCGGTAAGCCTCCAAATGTCAATCATTTTAGATTCTTTGGGAGTAAATGTTACATAAAGAATAATAATGATAAGCTTGGAATGTTTGAAGTTAGAGCAGATATACTTCATTACTCCTATAGAAGTAAAGGATACAAATGCTAGAATAAAAAAATTCAAAAGATAGTTGAATGCATTGACGTTGTGATTGATGAAGCATCCACATGTACCAAAAGGGAAGGACAAACAATTGATGAATATGCTCCTACAACAAGCCAAAATAATTCTGAAGAAAGAATCAATGAAGTATCAGAAGAAGGATGTGACAATACAAAAGCATAAAAAAAGACTCCATCAAGGTATGTTAAGAAAAATCATTCAAAATCTCAAATCCTAGGTGATAAGGAAATTGGAGTACAAACTAGAAGAACTCTTGTTGGAACTCCTAGTTATTTAGCCTTGCTATCCACAATTGAACCACAAAATGTAAATCAAGTGAGAAAAGATGAATGTTGGGTTAAGGCTATGAATGAAGAACTTGACCAAGTAGAAAAGAGTCATACATGGGAATTAGTACCTAGACCTCATGATAAGAATGTTATTGGGACAAAATGGGTATTCAAAAATAAATTGAATGAGAATGGAGAAGTAATCAAAAATAACACAAGACTTGTTTGCAAAGGCTATTCTCAACAAGAAGGAATAGACTTTTAAGAATAATTTTCACATGTTGCAAGACTAGAAGCCATAAGAATGTTTCCTGCCTTTTCAATCTTTCATCATTTCAAATTCTATCAAATGGATGTTAAAATTTATGCATTTTTGAATGGGGACCTATAAGAAGAAGTCAATATTGAGCAACTTGAAGGGTTCATTCTAGTAAATAATGAAAAAATTGTTTGCAAACTCAAAAATTAATTATATGGGCTCAAACAAGCCCCTTATGCATGGTATTATTGCCTTGACATGTATATTAAATAACAAGCCTTCACTGAGGGGTCTCCAGATCAACTTATATATAAAGGTGGATGATGGTAAAATTTTAATTGTTGTTGTTTACGTGGATGACATCATCTTTGGTAGTAATGAAGAATCCATGAGTCAAAGGTTTGCCTCTGTCATGCAACAAGAATTTAAAATGTATGTACTTGGTGAACTAACATAGTTTCTTGGTTTACAAGTACAGCAAGCAAACACTGGCATTTTTTTTTATCACAAATAAAGTACCTCAAACATATTCTGAAGAAATATGGAATGGAAGATTGCAAACCGGTATGCACACAAGATGTAGTCTCAGTTCACATGATGATTCTCTGGAAGTCAACCAACCAGAATATAGATCCATGATCGGAAGTCTACTTTATCTTACAGGAATGAAACTAGATATCATGCATGCAGTTGGGATTGTTGGACAATTCTAAGCTAATCCAAAAGAAATTCATCTTCAGGCAATTAAAAAATATTCAAATATCTACAAGGCACTCAAGACTTTGGATTACGGTATCCCAAAGATGCAGATCTTACTCTTCATGCCTATACATATGCAGATTGGGCAGGAAATGTAGATGATAGAAAAATCACTAGTGGAGGAGCATTCTATATGGGGCCTTGCTTGGTATCTATATGTTTTTTTTGCATCTTGTTGCACATAACTTCTCTAGATGATGAAAACATTGCAGGATATTCAAATATATTGTTCTCCACCCATTTCCATTCTATGTGGTAATACAAGTGCCATTAGTATTAAAAAAAATCTTGTTATGCACTCCAAGGCCAAACATATTCCAATTAAATATCATTTTATAAGAGAACAGATGCTTGAACAAAAGGTCAAACTGGAATATGTTCCTTAAAATAACAAGTTGTTGATATATTTACAAAACCTCTTCCACGTGATGCATTTGAATATCTCAAACAGAAATTAGGAATGGTCACTACTTCATCACTTTGTTAATATTTCAAGATCAGGGGAAGTAATACATGTGTGTGTTGATGATGACTTCCATGGTTTTTTACAGTGCATCTGATGCCATACAGATAGTACAGGCTGAGGGGGAGTTGAAGTTAAGAATTTTACTTTTTGTACGTGGATCCTATGATGACTAGTCATGTATATACGCGAGTTATGAATTGAAAAGTTGCGTATATTTTTCTATGATGAAGAAAAAAGCTCCAATTTTGCTTGCTGGTTCTAGAATTGGTTGAATACAGTCTGTAGATATGGCATGGGTTCAGGGGGATAATTTGCTATGCTTCTAATAATGCATTATTGGAATTATGTTTTCTTTAGAATTCCTTGGTACATAATGATGTTTTTCAATGGTGATGTTGCTTATGTTGCTGAAGTTCTTGATTAATGATGAAAAAGTGCATGTTGTTGTTCATGTTTTTGCTAACAAATGCTTATGGTGCAGATCCTATATGGTATATGATAGTTGCTAATGATTATCATGGTCTTATGGAAGTCTTTTGTTTTGATTATAAATTTCATATATGTCATTTGATGTAAATTTCATGTAAAGACCTATGATGTAATAATTGTAAAATTTAGTTATATATGGACTATTGTGGTCAAGTCATGTAATCCCATCTTTTTGGGCATAAGATGTAATTTGTAAACCCACTGTGATTGGGTGATTGATGTAAGTTTGAGTTCTTGGTGATAGGAAAAGTCATATTTAGTTTAGTCATTGAGTCATGTACTTCATTACACATCCTTCATAAATTTCAGCATGTGCTCAGAGGAAGCATGGTTCGTATTCAGTGTTCATACTCAACAATTCAGATCTATAGCACTCAAGAGAGAAGCCCTCATTCAACACTAGTCAGCCCTTTTCCCTTAATTTTGAAGGGGGAGAGTAACTTGGTGTTTGAAAAGCTTGGTGCTTAGCTTGATTTGTTTTATAGGTACTTACAGGTTGTGGTGACCAAACACCAAAGTGGTTGCCATCAAGTCAAAAGGGGGAGATTGTTGGAATTATGACTAATGTGTTATCCTTGATGGAAACCTACTTGATGTGTTTTATTTTAGTGGAAACCTACTTGATGAAGATGTCAATAGGATGTGTCCACATGTGACAGAGCGTTTGGTCAAAGGCATAACAGTTCAGAGACAGAGGAATGATAAAGATGAAGTTTCAAAAAGTATACGTGGGTTCTATGAAGAAAACCCATGTACACACATGGGTATGAAGAAGGAAATGTGTGTACAATTTCCACACCATGGTATTCCAAATACCAAGGGTATTTACCATAGTATTGACCCATGGTATTGAGCCCAACAATAAATATTTGATCTCATCCAAGAATACCATTGACACTAGTATGGTTTTGACCTATGGTATATTCTAAGGGCTAAGCTATTGTTGATAGTGTTAGACCTGCCAACATGTCAATGGGATCTCCCCAGAAAGAAGCCCCAACTAGAAATCAGATCGTTTGAAGTAGGAGTCCTAGTAGTGGGTAGTAAATATGTGCTTTAACTGTGATAGTAAGCAAAGGTAAGCAAGATATCCTTGTCGCAGTGAGTCAAGAGAGATGCACGGGGGGGTTCTAACACACGGAGGGGGAAAAGAAGTGTATCCCTTAAAATCTTGTAATAGTACGCAGCCTAAAAGGAACACATGAGTTGAATTACATTACAAACTAGAAAGCAGAATAGTTGACAATCCAAAGTGATGAGTTGAAACCAACAACACACTTCAATAAGATTCATACAATCACATACGAAATAGTTCATACATAAATGTGTAAGTTAAGACTAAATACATTGCTAAAGTAACCAGAATATTCAAACTACAATAACAATACATGCATGAAACATGTTGGCTCTATTATATTATATAAAGTGAAAGTTCCAACCATACATACAAACATGACAACCACTAGCCCCAATAGTGGAACATTACAGTCAACAACACCTGCTCCTCCAAAGAGATGTACTCCCTCTGCACTGTGGAGAATCCAAGGCTCATCGAAATACTCTCCAAGACCTCTCTAAGAAATTCCTAACAAAATCTTGGCTCCCAAAAGCTCTTTCTATGAGTTATGGGGTTCTATTTATAACAAAGGGTGGGGTGACCCTTGACATTCCCCTTTGTGACTCTTGGACTACCCTCATGACTCTTCAACTACATTACATAACTCTTTACATTACATATGATTGTTTTCATTCTACTAATGACACTTGGAATTTTACTTTACATCATGTTTACAAAAATGATACATTTTCCACATATACCCATGTGGGACAAAGTTGGCTTGAGTCAGCCAGACCAGACAACACTAAGACTCGGACAACTATGGAAAGACCAGCTCATCAACCTCCTCACCATGATCCTTGGTGACGAGCTGATGCCATGCTTGGTAGTGCGCAATGGTGTCTACGTACTCTTTGATGATGTCTTTATGGAAATGAACTCTTGCCTCCATTGCTTCTAGGTATACTGATTTGGAACCTCTATCCAACTCGTCCTGTAACATGCGCAACTTAGTCCTGAGCAAGGCTAGATCAACGATGTACATCTTCATTTTATATGCGCTGACTTGCAAATTTGTGATGGTGGTCATGAGCATCAACTAATCAAAGTATACATCAAGCTCCAATCTGAATTGGTTCTTCTCTTTGGCCTCGGTGAGCATACCAATCGACGGGGTGCCATACTTTCTCACCATGACATCCAAAACTCCTATACAACCATGCATATGAAGCCTCAACACTAGTGATGAGTGGCAGGAGTTCTCATAGTTCTGTATCAGACTATGTCTGTGTGCTTCCTCCAACTCTACCTGTGGCTTCATCATCTTTTGTAAGTGAAGCGGGGCTCTATTGTACCTCATTGTCCATGTCTTTACATGATCAACTGCAGCATGTATATCTATGAGTGTTCGTGTTATCTTGGTGCAACACTACTAATGACCATGTACATGGACAACTGCCTTGTGTAGGGTGATTAAACTATCATACAGTATCCTCGTGACTCTCTCAAGAGGTGATACTTCAACAAGTATCACTTTCTTCATCTTTTCTTTGGCAGATCTTTTTTATTGTTCCTCTCTCTGCCTGGCTGCTTGAAACTCCTTAGCCATGCTCTTATTTTCTGCTATCAATAACATCACACTCAAGCTCATGGCTTTGGTATACAATTTTGTAGCATTGGCCAAGGTAAATGGATGTCTTCGTACATCTGACACAATCACCCATTCTTCAAAGTTCACAGGTGATGCATGCTCAGTCGGGGTGTGCACTCTACATGCGTGTACAACTCTGTGTTGTAACTCATCAAAAGCTATGTTGTACACATCTATTCCCGGATTATCCTCAAGGAGTATTGTGTCCCATTGTTCACTCGGGACTTGCTCTGTCATTGGCGTTGGTGAATCTTGTGGAGTGACCTCGGTTGCTTTTGGCATCAGGTCGATGTCCTGGTCTTGTTATGGCTACTCCATATCCATATCCATTTGTTCTACTATTGGATCATCCTACGGAGAAAGTTCCTATTCCTGCAGTTTCTCACCCTGTTCCCCATCTGCTTCTAGTTCAAAGACTTTAAGCTATATTGGCGTAATTTGTGTTGCATGCGTTCTCTGCACTTCCTCATGTTCCTGTTCCTATTCCTGTTCATGTTGCTCTTCCTTCTCACTTATGTGCATCTCTTGTTCTTCTTTGAGCTTATGTTTTACTTCCTACAACTTCCTCTCTTCATCTTCCAGTCTTTGCTTCTCCCCCTTTCTTTGCGATATCTTACTATTGCGCTATCGCCTCTTTGCATCTATCTCTAAAGTTTGCTTTTCCTCATGTGGGTCTTCCTTAAACTTGCAGCTTTGCTCCATATCTGTGCTTTCGGAAATCTTCCTCTTGCCTTTGTCTTGCACAGGTTTGCTGCTTGATGATGTCGTTGTTGTTGCTCCCTATGGTGTTGCTTCCTGGAGTGTTGCTAGCCATTCTACTACCATGTTGACTAGTTCATTGAGCTTAGAGGAGTTATAACAATATCTCTGTGGGTCTTCCTCTGTCCAATGACATGCCCCATGGATCCAAGAGTAGTACACTCTCACACAGTGGTCCTTGCATAAACCATGTGGATTGTACGATTTTAAACTCTTGGTGAAAAAATTAAACTTCTTGAAGTCTTCAGCCTCGACATCCACTTCTTTCAAACTCTCAATTGTGTACAACCCAATTCGCACAAGAAGCGTAGGCCATGATGCCTTCTTCTTCTTGTGAAATCCAGCTAATAATCCTGTCGAGATGTGGTATGCAACCTCCTACATGAATAGCTTGTTCGTGGAAAACCTCGGCAACACATGCAAAGCTTTCTCTGCATTGTAAATCTTGATGAAGGTGCCATCGGGTGAGGCGTACCAATCTGCAATGTTCAACAATGCCTCCATTGGTGCCTGGGACATGCAGGGCAGATCTTGTTCAAATATCATCGTGTACAAAGGGGAAATGAAATGGTCAGATATTCTAGTCATTACTCCTTGGTATCTGCAATCTGAGAGAAACTTTCAATATACGTTCATAACACTCTCTGAAGGTGTCCATGCCCAACCCATGCTAGGAAACTATTGATGGGCATGAATTGCATCAAGTAGGTAGGCAACCATTAAGAATCTATCTTGCTAATCCTTGAGTGGACTTTGGGCATTAGATACATGCACTTTCAACTGGAGAGGCAACATGTCAGACCAATTGAAAGGTTTGCCTTAACTTTCCAGTTGATCCAACATAGCAACCCAACTCTACAGGAAGGTATTTGTACTCCCTTGGCCATACAAGTGGCATGTGAAGATGAACAAGAATTGGTAAGCCTTCCTGAGTGTCTTCATCCTGTATATCTAGTTGGGTGTCATCCTCAACTTTGTTGCCTCCCTTACCCAATGCTTCAAGGTGTCTCTTTTATTCCTACTATTGTTTGGAGTGTAGAACGGTGCATCCATACTACTCACCAACAGTGGAAAATGATACATCTGTTGATAATATTTTGTCCTGAAGGAAGAAAGATTTTCCCTAGTGACACTGCTCAGTATCATCACCTTAGGGTCAGCGTGTGAGACAATCCAGTGGATCACATCTGTGCATGGGAACATGGGAAACCTGAATGCAACCTTGTACAATCCTGACTTATGAATATTGACATAGACCTGTCGGTCTTCCAAATTCTCCTCAAAGATGCCTCAGAAAATAGTATTGATTTCTTGCCATGTGATCTTGATGTCTTTCTCAATGAACATGTGTGTCTCTATACACGGGCAAGCTCATAGACCCCTACTCAACGACATCCCCAATACTTCTTTCAATTGTGTCTTTTGATCTAGCTCTCTTGGAGGCCATGATACCTGTACTGCTGAGAAGCTGCTCAAAACCTATGGTACCTGGAGACAGAGAAGACACTCACGGCAAGACAATGTCAACTAAAAAACATCAAGCAACTCAAGAATCAATCAGAAACAAACTGGTGAATGTTGGGCAAGATTATGCAACATTGACTCGGGAAGCTAGGAGATTGTCAGCTGGAACTGTGCATTCTATAGTCCCAGCTACCAGTGAGGCTGATTGTTGACTGGAACTGCACAATGAGCATTCCAGTGAGGCTGACTATTGACTAGAACTGCACAATGCGCATTCCAATGATGCTGACTGCTGACTGAAACTGTGTAATGCGTAGAACAGTCAAGTTGGGTTGCTGGCTGGAACTTCGCATTGCGTGATCCTAGTGGGCAGGACTGGGCTTTGCCTCCCAGGATTTCACAAAGCATAGCTGGGAGCCAATTTGGGCAGCCTCTTCGCAATTCCTAGAGGAAAGGTAGAGCCTTGACTGTCAGGAATGCGCAAAGCATGCTAGGATACCCATATCAGGGCCAAGACAACTTGGATCTGCCCAATGGAAACTTGAAAACATGAAGGGTTAAGTGTATGTGTGAATTTGGTGTAGATCTGAGTGAAAATACATGCATAGAACTTAAGAAAGTGCAAAAATCAGTGAAATGGAAAAACCAAGAAGCTCATGGAGAGCATCCTGCAACAACGACTGTGAGTTTAGAAACAATGTTATACATGTGACACTAAGGAAAGGTAATGCAAAACTTGAAGCAACACTTATACAAGCTAAAAGACATTGAAACACTAGTGGTCATTCAATAAAACCAAGGAAACAATGCTCACACAAGTCGGAAACTAAAAAGCAACAAAAAAGCGGCAAAAGGCATGAAAAGCAAAACTTACCCAAAAAAGTTGCACTGACTATGCCGAAGGTTCCTAGATGCCTCGAGAATGCCAAAGGTTTGAGATTGAATGTGAAGAATAAGCTTTGAGGCGTCATTTAAATAGATTTGGCGAAATTAGGGTTTACGACGCGCATGCCACAAATATAGGAAAAAGTGACACTTGGTGATGAGTTTCTAAAAATGACTTTGCATGTAACTCTTGCTGCTAAAAATATATCCCTAAAATCTAGGGATGCTTTTTCATTTTTTTATTTTTTCCTTTTCGAAAAAATTTGTCCGGCATGCAAGGAAGGATTTCACAGTTCTGGGGGGAACCAAACATCCTACTGGCACATGCAATGGATAGCCAATGAGGGAAAACTTCTGTGTTGTTTCTAGGCTGAGTAGCCCTGGCTGGTTGGCCAGCTATGCACAATTTTCTAGAGAAGTGATGTTGGGCTTGTCTGCGCATTTTTAGAGAGCAGTGTAGCTGGCCAATTTTGAGCATTTCTGGAGAACAATGCAGTTGGCCTGGTATTCTCTGCGCATTTTTGGAGTGCAGTGCAGCTGGTTTGTTCTGTGCATTTATGGAGGGTAGTGCATTTGGTCTAGCCTGCTCTACACAATTATGGAGAGTAGTACCAACTGGATGGAACTGCACATTTCTGGAGAGAAATGTCGATTGGCCTGCTCTACGCAATTTCCAAAGCAAGGCTGGTAGCCTGCTTTGCACAATTTCTGAGTGCAGGGTAGCTGCTGGATTACTCTACGCAATTCCTAAGGAGAAGGTAGACTACCCTTCAGGATTGCATATTTTTACCCGATAACTAATTGATTTGATGTGAAACAAGTGTTGGATGTGCTTGTTGTTGATCGACAGGACAATTGAGTGAACATAAGTTGTTAAACGATAGATAAAATCAAATAAACACAAGTACCTTATCATTGTATGATAGTTGCAATGATTTCGAGGAGGGATGCTCCGAAACAAAGCGAAGTCAAAATTTTGGAGGGTGGTTGTAGCCGCTACAACATTGGCAACACAATGGTAGAACTCTAGCTCTCTATATGGACCTTGTTCGTGAAATGCACGTCTAACTCCTCTAGAAGTATTATTCGATTCCTTGATCATCATGGCTTCAACAATAAGCTTGAGTTAAAGATATAGTCCCTGTCATTCTCTTGATCGGTCAGCACACGTACCAAGTCAAGTCAAGTTAGTTGTTTCGATTAGGTATAAGGGGTATATTGGTGCACAAATAATATAGATGTCAGAGTCTTAGTTTCATCTCTAATGGTCCTCTGCTACTAGCAAGCCTGGACAGTACCCCGACAGAGTCATGTAGGGACACAAGCATCACTTTTTTGCCATTGAGCCTAGTCAGTACCTCGACGGAGTTACTTGTGTCACCTCTCTGCACAGGAAGCCTTTATCTTCTTTCGAATTATTTATTTTTTTATTTTTCAAAGAACTGTGCATATGTACTTATTTATTTAAGAGGTGGAAGAGGGATCCTGACTTATTGAGGGCAGAAGCGGTTGTCCATTCAAAGAATTATTTTATATATACTTATGACAAACTTGTTAAGGTTTTCCCCCTCACCTTACTTTACTTGACTGAGCTAACAAGGGTTAACCCAAAAAAACTGATTAAAGTAGGTGGTACTAGTTAAAGTGAAGCATTGCGTTTTCACTAAGATGCACTCTAAACATAACATATTTTCCATTATGGTGTCAATGAATGAAGATAACAAGTTCTTCATAAAGAGAGAGGATGACAGGTAACCAAGTGTTGATAGTTGTACAAGTCCTCTGGTACTTTACCTTGCTTGTCTCAAGAGCCACACACGGTTTCATGCAAAACTAAACCTATGGGTGAAAAACAAGGAAACAAACAGAAAGGAAAGGACAAAAGTAGATGAAAGAAAAGAAAGAAAACAAGCAACACAAAAAATGTAGATAAAGCAAAACAAGAAAGAAAACACTACTCCCACTCCTAAACTAAATAGTGCATGGGCCTCTTCACGTAAAATGACATTTCCAATGCAGCCATTGCCGCACTGGTTGACCCATGTTGGTGAAGGTGTGGTTTACGAGAAAGATAAACGTGTAAACTAGCAAACAAGAAAGCTATAATAGTGAAGACCAAAATGATTTGAGTTTAAAAATATTCACAAAAAAGAAAAGAATAAAAGTGCAAGATAAGCATTATGTGGATGTATCATGGCTATGCATCACACTATGCATAAACGATAAACATACACACTCTTTTGACCATGAAAAACAAGAAAACATGAGAAATAAATACAACTTATGTTTAGCAAGAGTGCTCGCTATATATGATTCCTCCAATGCATGAGCAATAGGATCATGTGATTCAGGTGGAGGATATGAATTCTATGAACTAGATTGATCTTCAGTGTAAACAGGTGAGTGATGAAGAACCTTTGGTGTTTCAACAGATTTCTAATCAGAAGTGGAATTGACCTCAAGGCAGTGAGGGCTAGACATAACCATCAGCTTGGGTTGAAGTGCCTCGACAGCTTGTGGGGTTTCCACTTCATCAACAGATAGATCATCGAATATAGTTGCCTTAGAAAGATAAACTGTGAATGAATCAACATCATGATCAAATGAGGAAGAAAAGATATCATGACAACCTCGATCAGAAAATTCGATATGTTCATCGGCATCCTCATAATCTGATGGATCATATAGAGGGGTTGATCAAAAGCAAGAATGTTCACCCTTTGCGTTTCCGAAAATGACAGATGAGATATTGAGTGGATTTGCAAACACATATGTTTCCTCTCCGCTATGCAATGACAAACTGACATCCGGTGTATTCTATGAATGATCGAAAGTAGATGCATTTGGGAATGAATTCTCAGGTGGAAAATTAACAATGGAAGAATCACCAAAGATGTCAGGGAACATCTGATGAGGTTCAAACATAAGGAGGTCATGCTTCACTGTAGGCTCTTCTTCAAATTCCCACACATACTTATGATAGATGATAGCACAGGTTGGCTGTTCAACACCAACTTTGTCGACAACTTGATCCTCGTGAACAAGAAGTGTTGAGTTTGGAATGGGAGAACACATTACAGTAAAATATGGAGGATCAATAGAACATGGGGACGGAGGTTAAGGAATCAAGTCCATGTGACAACCAACAACCTTGCTAGCCAAATCTATGCACAAATCAAGAGCAGGTGGGGTGGGGCGATGTGACAGTTCAATATATGGGTGTGCACCTTCTCCCACCTTGCACTGTGGGGCTAGAGCTGTTTGATGAGATGAGGACAGACAATCACTTGTGACAGCAACCATGTCCACCTTGGATTTAGCCGCTCTAACACCGAGGTATGCAGGGATGAGTTTGAATGATTCTAATACTTGTGGATTTTTAGAAATGTGAATAATTTATTGAAATATTTCACGGAGAAAATTCCAATCAATTTCATCCTCTGGGAATTGAAATGTGAGATTACGAAAGCGATCCCAAAATTTCACTGAGGATTCATCAAGGGCTTTCCGTAATTCGATAATTTTTTTGTGAAGTGATTTACGGTCAAAGTGATGGAAAGCATTATATATCTCTTCAAAAAAGTGATTGAAAGAGTGAATAGATTTATCAGACAGTGTGACAAACCATTGCAATGGGTGTCCTTGAAGCATGAATGTGAACAACTAATAGGCCACATAATCTTCAGGGTCTTCCAAGGTGTCATAGAGATCCTCGAAAGTAGTGAGATGCCTAGGCTAGGTTGTTCTTCCTTCACCTTCATATGTGTATTGTGACAAGTCATTCTAGAAATCCTCAGGGATTTCAAAGTCATTTCCATAAGGCATACATCTTGGAGGATGAATTGTACAGGAAGTCATGAAAGATGTGTGGAGATTCAAAACAAACTTTGAGGACTCATCTTGTCATCTAGCCCTCCTTCTAGCACCAGAAATGTTGACGGTGTTGGACCCGCCAACATGTCAAGGGGATCTCCCTAGTAGGAAGTCCCAGCTAGACCTCAGACCGTTTGGAGTAGGAGTCCTAGCAGTTGGTAGTAAAGCTATGCCTTGACTATGATAGTGCGCAAAGGTAAGCAAGATATCCTTGTCCAAAGAAAGTTTGTTACCTAGCAGTGAGTAAAGAGAGATGCATGGGGAGGTTCCAATGCACGGATGGGGAAAAGAAGTGTATTCCTTAGAAGCTTGTAATAGTACGCAGCCTGAAAGGAACACACAAGCTGAATTACATCACAAACTATAATGCAGAATAGTCGACAATCCAAAGTGATGAGTTAAACCAACAACACGCTTCAATAAGATTCATACAATATGGAATAGTCCATACATAAATGTGTAAGTTAAAACTACATACATTGCTAAAGTAACTAGAATAGTCGAACTACAATAACAACACATGCATGAAACATGTTGGCTTTGTTATATTATATAAGTTTAAAGTTCCATCTGTTAGTGCCTGTTAGTCATGTCTGTCACTAGTGATCAAATATGCTCTTTCAAAGTTTTTGCTAGGATCTTAGGTCAAATTTTTTTATGGTTTCAGTAGGTCTTCAAATAAAAATTTGATCATTGGTTGGTGTGTCTAGGTCATTACTACTCTCTCCATTCTCATGGTCAATAAATGTTATCATGGTCAGGTCATCATTTCTTAGTAGTGTGTCTTGGTCATCATGCTGCTCATCATTACATTAGGTTAGACATACAAAATGTCATGTAAAAAGTCATAATTTCCACCTAGGTCATCATAAAAGAGAGTAGTAATAGGGATAAATGATCTATTGGGTTCCTAAAGTACATTTTATCCTTTATGAAGATCTAACACTGCATACTTAAATGTGAAAGTTGTTGCGCACTATATTGTTTTCAGATTCTCAAGAAGATCAATGATGTCATGCCATGACATATGCACAAAAGTGATTTTGACCTTATAAAAGGTCATTCAAGCATTTCCCTACTCATTTCATTTGTATTGAGCTCCTACCTATCATCAAATTCCTTCCAATCAACCTCAACATCAAACTGCACCCTCAAAGGTGTTTTTTCTCCCACACGCTGTGTTTTCTCCCTCCACGATGCGTTTTCTCCTGTACGTTGCATTTTCAGCTTTGGGAGAAAAGAGGAACCTACAATGGTTTTCATTAGAAAACAAGGTTTCCAACATCATTCATACAAGTAAGTGAAAGCCTATAGGCACCTTCTTTCATCGTTACTCCAACATTTCAATGGGGAAACCTCTTGTAGGGTCCATGCTATGTTTTTGTGGTTTAGCACTCTTGTTGAAAATAGTAAAACATAGTTCCATACACATTTTACCCTTCCCCACACTCAAACACACTTCCCCTAGCTTTCCTTATCCCTCCTCCCTCATTCCCCTAAGTCTTAGAGCTAACCCTAGTCTGTACGCTACATTTTTGGCAGAAGTTAGGGTTAGGACTGTGTTTTAGTTCGTACACTCATGCCTTCACTCCCTATCTGATATTTCACTTCCCTAAGCTTCCCAACACACCTCCCTACCTCCCAAATTTTTCCTATGAAGACATCTCCTCCCTAACCCCTCTATCCCCTCACCTCAAGACACTAACCCTAATCCCATGTTTTCCCAACTAAAACTCTGTTTTTTCCCCTTTCATCCATCTAGGGTTTTGTTGTCCAAATTCAAATCATGGAAAGTGAGAAGAAGACACACAATAAAGGAGATTAGGTGTCTAGATTAGTGCCAACTCACACCCATGAGATCAATGCTTTACCGTTCTTCAAAAGGTCATGTGAAGAAGTGGGTTGCTTAGGGTTTTGTGAGAAAATTCAGCAAGTGGGATACCATGCCAATTTGGAAAGCCTCTTTTCCACCAACTTGAAAAGAGGAAAAACCATAATATCAGGGATAGACTTCATCATATCAGCAGATGTGATTGGAATACTTTTTAGGGTTTTGAGGTCATTTGCCACACATAGGGACAATCTTAAAAAATCATTACTAAGGTAAGGAAGATGCATTTGACAAAAGTGAAAGAGGTTTTTGTCAAAAATAGAACAAGGAACAAAAACCTCCTTCAGTGTTTACATAGGTATCATATATTGGGAGATATGAAACTTTCTTGGAGACATATTTCAGAAAATATGTTATGAGACCAACTCACAAAAGGATAGAAAAGATAGATGAATGCCTTAGAAATAAGCCTCTTCGAGGGGGCAACCTCCTTTACATTACACAAATGAGAAAATCTTGGATGATTCAAATGAAAATAACAATAGAGGGTTTCTGTGGGGCACAACAATAACAATAAGGGGACAATAGGGGCACAACAATAACAATAAGGGATACAACGACAATAGTAATGGGGGAATCACTAGTATTATAGGGACCTAACATGCCCCTCTCCTTCAAAGAAGTGTTGTCCTCAACGCTTAAGTAGTTTTGGATGCTTTTGTATAAAATTCTCATCCTCCCATGTGGAATCTTCAACTGGTAAGTTCTTCTGCTTAATGAGATACTCTGAAATTGATCGATTTCATAGGTGTTAAGTTCTTGTTTCCTTGAATGCTTTAGGTTCCAATATGATTTTTCCTTCATCATCAAGTTCTGACAATATTGTTTGAATTGGAAGCTTGTCACCTATAACCTTCTTTAAGCATGAAACATGGAAAATTGGGTGCAATCGGGAAGCTGCAGGAAGCTCCAATTTGTATGCCATAGTACCTATCTTTTGCAACACCTTGTGCAAACCATAATACTTTGGTGATAACTTATTATCCTTCTTAGCTTGCTTGAGGGACATTTGTTTATATGGTTGTAGCCATAGGAATACCCAATCACCTACATCAAAATTTCTTTCACTGCGATGTTGATCTGCCTACTGTTTCATTCTATTTTGCACCAAGGTGATGTCATCCTTTAAGAGTTGGAGAACTTGTTGCTGATGCTCAATGTGATCTTCCACTGCTTGAACCTTAGAATTTTCTCTTAAATATGATGTGATGGATGGTGGATGATATCCATAAAGTGCCATAAATGGGGTCATTTTTGTTGCAGTATGGAAGGAAGTGTTATACCACCATTCAGCCAGAGGCAGCCATTTGACCCATTGTGCTTGTTTATCAGTTACAAAGCAACAAATATATCCTTCCAAACATTTATTTACTATCTCAGTTTTCCCATCAGATTGAGGATGATAAGATGAGCTATGAGCTAAATGAGTATCAAGACAAGAAAATAATTATGTCCAAAAATTTCCAGTGAAAATGGGATCTCTGTCACTTACAATAATCTTTGGGTTTCCATGTAGCTTTTGAATTGTTTGCATAAATGTAGTAGACACTGTACTCACTTTAAATGGATGAGATAATGCACAAAAGTGTGCAGTGCATACTTCGTAAGTTTGTCAACTACCACCATGATAACACTCTTTCCTTCGGACTTGGGTAAACCTGTGATAAAATCCATTCAAACCTCCTCCTAACATTGGCTTGGAATGGATAAAGGTTGTAATAGTCCTGGGTTCTTAATTGTTTCAACTTTATTTTGTAGGAAAACCAAAGATTCCGCCACAAACTTTTGAATATCTGATTTAACGCCATCCCAAAAAAAATCCTTCTTAACCCTATGGTAGGTTTTTAGAAATCCTGAGTGCCCTCCTAAGGGAGAAGTGTGCAATTCCCTAAGAATATTTTGTTTGAGTTGGGAATTCTTACATAGGTATAACCGATCCTTGTACCATAAAAAAACATTTTTCCAGCTAAATGTATCAGATGTACTGGGATCTTATTGTACCTTTTGGATGAGTGCCCACACTTCCTCATCATTCTTCCATTCATTCCTTACTTCGTTTATACAATCTGGTTGGATAATAGAAATGACATAAAGAAATGCTTCCACATCCTCATCCTTTCTTGAGAGTGCATCTGCCACAACATTTTTCTTCCCTTTTTTGTAGATGATTTCAAAGTCATAACCCAAAATCTTTGTGACCCATATTTGCTGCTCTTTTGAAGATAATCTTTGTTCTAAAAAGTATTTAAGACTATCATGATCTGTTTTTACCTTGAAGTGTCTTCCCATTAGGTAGGGTCCTATTTCTTAAGTGCATGTAGTATTTCCAAACATTTCCTTCTCATAAATAGTTTGTGTAAATACTTTCCTTTGATTGACGACTTTCGAAAGCAATGGGTCTTTCTTCTTGCATTAAACAAAACCAATTCCATTTCTGAGGCTCACATTCCATAATAAAGGTTTTTGTGAAGATAGGTGTAGCTGAGACTGGTGCTTGGCACATTGCCTCTTTAAGATGTTCAAAGGCTTTGATTTTTTGGTGTCCATGAAAATGCATCTTTCTTCAATAATGTGG